>VSWD01000001.1:25995819-26575819 GCA_033119305.1 Pinctada imbricata | reverse complement strand
CTACACAGCAAAACCCCAAAAATGGGTCTACAAATTCAGTCCCTTTTTATTCTGAATTGCAATACTGGTACATCTCGTATATGAAATGTTACGATGAATAGTACAGCATTTTAGCATAGATAGAAATGAAGGAAAACATGATAGAACATGAAAGTAAAACTTTTATCAAAATGATATAATTATTAAGCATCTTCCATATCGAAACTATTAGAATCAAAAATCATACCTTATATAACTTTATTGTTCAAAAGATGAACATATTGTCCATGCAAATATTACTATATGCCGCTTCATTGATTTTCCTAAAAGACACATGTATACGTGACGTCCTCGATTGGCGATTTAATTAAGAAATGACTGTCTTACTTTTGGTGTTCATGGGTGCATGTATAATTCTGGTAGGACTTATATTTACATTTATCCTACATATCGGTCATTTTTATTTGCATGCTCATCGCACAATTTACCTGTAACATCGTCAAATGTATTTTAACGTTGATAAATTTTCCCTACATGCAAAACTTGAACGTGACGTCACAATAGCAACCCAAGTTATTTGAATATAGTTCTAGTTGCTTAACTTGGAACAATTTCGAAAAAAAAGTTACTTCTAAGCTCCTGTTTCACAAAGACGCAATCGCGATTTATTCATAAATCAAGTAACTGTTACGTTTAAAAAATCGCATTTTAGTATATATAATCCCAACAAGATTAATTCCCTTTTCTCCTATTAAAATATCAAATGATCATTTGATCTACAAAAGAATATCAATCATCAATTAGAATATTGTAAGGATCAAAAGAAGCCATAATCTCCTTAGAAAATGCGTCGCTTTCATCCCATTTAAAAGATCCAGGCGCCAACGGGAGGATATTCTCCTTTGCAAGCCTCGTACTCAGTGGCGGATCCAGCTTTTGAGTTGGAGGGGGCGTAAACAAATTGTTGAGGGATATGGGGACCGCCTAGGTAGTAAATATTTACTAATATATTTACTCTTTTTTTATATGGAAAATGATCGTTTTATCTATAATTTGCAAATTTAAGAGAAGCGTCCCCCCTTGAATCCCCCACTGGTACTAGTTGCATGCTGACTTTCTTTTAAGGTATCCGATGTACAATAAGGCATTTTTCAATGCCTGGTAAGGTGCTATAAACTATATATTTTCTGAAAGGTTATAATGCCCACTGCTCAGAAATAATAATTTTGGGGTCAGAAAAACAAAGGGGAATAACTGATGAAGCATTTTAAAAATTGTCTATTTTCTCTATATAACATATGCAAAATAACAAAGTTGTACAAGAGTTTTCCCCCTTTGATTTTTCAGACCTGGGAGTCTTGTATCTGTACTCAGGGCATCATTGCCTTTCAGAAAATATATAGTTTGTTGTACCTTACCAGGCATAAAATTTACCATGCTTTACAATGGAGACGATTAAAAGGCTACGTAAAATGTACAACGGATACCTTAATACGGGATTCCATGACGAACCCATGGTAGATTTTGTGATGGGTCTAATTGTATCAAATGAAGATTTCTATGTATCATAGCTTTATGTTGTCTTTTGTGTATTTAGTCTTTCTAGTCCCTTAGATGCCTCTTGATATGCTTAATGTCCATTCTGTGTTAACTTCTTTTTATATTTGGGTCTTTGTCTTCTGACTGAAGGAGCTGCAACCTAGACAGGTTTGAGATCTCCTCCCTCCTTTCACTATTGCAATAGGTAACTATCATCGTATCGCCAAACAAATCGACTTAAAGGCCGGATTGGGACTATAAAAGAAGACAGGTAATTTTCCTGTCATTTCCTCGCTGGCCGCTGTAGGGTTGACATCTCTTATCGCAATCTGATTGGTCCTATGTATCCTTTATAACCCTCTCAATTTTTGATTGACAGCTTCAAATAGGTGAAATTGTGGTATTAAGAAATGAATCTCATATTTTTTCTGTTGATGCAGGTATCACCCGAAAAATTGGACAGAAAACTGCATCAATGCGCGTAGCGCGTTGATGCAAAAGTTTTCTGTCCAATTTTTTGGGTGATACCTGCATCAACAGAAAAAATATAAGATTCATTTCTTATCATTTAATTACTATCTGTTTATGGATTCTTGGATCTAAAAACAATCAATCACCGCACTATATTTCTTAAGTCGGAGGGTTTCGCAGTGATACGTCTGCCAAAACAAGTTATGGCAGCCGCCATGATTCAAACAGCGAACGATCGTCTCTCTATATATTTGGAATAAGGACCAGTTTGAGCAAATTCTACATGCACTGTTAATTTTTGAGTAAGTAGAAAAGAAATGGCACCCTTGAAATGATAAGCAAACATCAACAAACTGTATTTTCAGCAACGACTTTATTCGTGTTTGAGGGAACCCCCGGTTCTAAAAGTGCTATAAATAGACTTCCGTGAAAAATTATGTTGATCGATGTATCAACAAAATTTCTCAGCCAATCAGAATCTTCGTTTCTTGAAAATGACAATGGAAATTAAATGATTATCTTATCTAATTAGCATAATCAAGTATACCTGTCGGTATGTCTTTGATGTCACACAACGCTTGCGTCTCTAGGAATATCACTGGTCAGTAGACGCCGCGTTTATCACGCCTACCAAGCTTAGATCACTCAGGTGTGCATATTAATTACCACTCGGTAAAAATACCTGGCCTTTTAACTCAAGACCCCTTTCACAAGGAAACTCAGTTCCAATCTAAGCAGTTGCCATTTACGCCGTTTTAGCCCCGTTCCACTGCAATCTCTGTACCTACATGAACGCTCATTTCCGACTCAGAAAAATTGCCAGGTCGGGAAGTAACGGCTCTTAGTCGTACATGTATCTTAGTCTGGTACAGCTATATTGCTCAAAAGTCCATGCACGCTCTAGAGGTTTGGAAAAGTTTGCGTATTTTTTCAACCGGTTGTGGTCGTGAAATGGTCAGGGTTTGGTCGGGATAGTCGGAAGTACAGCCTATAGGTTAATCCTGTCCTGGTCGGGTAAGAGTGTGGCTTGAGCTTGGTTTGATCGGTATTTTAAATAAATCCCGCTCTCTTTACGCATATTAATATACGTTTTGTAAAATTACGCCCTAATCACGATCTTTACCCGTCTATTCTAAGCTCTTACCACGATATATGCACTATAGATTTAATGCTCGCTGATCTTACCTTTTCATGATTATCTTACGGCCTATTCACGCTCTACCAAGTAACGACAAAACGTCTCTTCAAATAGGATCTATGAATCTATTTCATTCATTTTGTCGCAATGATATTGATTTGAAATACTTGATCAAAATGTCATGGCGACGACAACGCAAACGAGACACAAAATGTATCTTTCTTGACTATCCTTACATGTAGCTACTTTTTAAGTAAGGAAATTTTTAATTTTTATAGCGATACTTTCGGATAAGACTGGCTCAAAACGAGAAATAAAGGCTTCTTCTTGGCCGAAAGGAGTATTGGATGACAAACGAAATAAGTTTAAGTTGGAAATTGCTCACGTGTTTTGAATGGGAATGCGTCGGGGAAAGTCGGTAATAGATCAGAATTGCATCGGGAATAGATCGAATTTTGTCCATTCTGTGTTAATCGGATATACGGTACTTGGTCGGCAATATGATCGTGTGTAGAGCGGGTTAAGCGTGAGTAAGCCCGCGTTCTTACGTGCATCGGTTATAAAAATATCGGGAATCGGTCGAGAATAGATCGTGATGTTAAAAAAAAAATCTAAAAAGTCGGGAAAGTTTAACCTGCTCTTATGAAAAGTTCGGTCGGGAATGGTCGTTGGTACAGCGGGTTTGCAGTGGAACGATGGCTCTTTTTTAAATACATGTAAATGATCAGCGGAATTGGCCAGTAAATAAAAAAAGGTTCATGAAATAGCTTGAATCATATGGATATATTTTCTTCCTGTTTTTATTTTCCTTTTTAGATGTTTAATCGTTAGACGGCTTGCAAGAAAGTTGCAACTGGTGTTGCATGCAATCAGGAGACGCTGACTCTCCCCGGACAACTGGTCTTACTTCGGAATGTTATTCATTCCAAGGTTCATAACCTTTCCAATGGAAATCCTAATGGTTTTGTCTTACATTCTCGACTTTGAGACTGAATATCTCATAGATACTTCTTTGATGTTTATTTTTATATTTGAGTGTTGATGTATTCTGCTGTGTGTTCGGCAGTAAAGTCTTGTTGCTGTCCTTGCCCTTTGTTTTATAACGTATGGGATTGATATCTCGCTTCAGATTTATACATGCAAAAAATATTGTTTTAACTACAAATAAGTCTAACCATACGTATTTCTACAATATTATACAGAATAGGCGATAGAAAAGATCTCCTTCCTAGCAACACCACTCTGTACTGAAATCAACGGAACACACCAGCAGGAGTAAGAAAACAACTCGCAGCTAGCAGACAAAAACAAAATTAACAAAAGACAATGTAAAACGATAAGCGCGTCAAATTCCTACACCAAACAACCCGGCAAATAATTCAAGCGGACACACCATAACATCTTTCATTAATTTCACGACATTAACTGAGAAAATTCAATGTATACCAAGCGCTTACGGTTGACGGTCATCCGTCAAATAAACAATGAAATCGCACATGTAGTCCAGTTCGATCAACTTCGGTTGGTCGTCTGTCTTTTCAAAGCATTCGAAAATTTCTGTTGTTAAAACATCTTGAAATTTCTAACACGTGGGTCCTGTAGCATCATATCCCAACCATCCTGCTACATTTTTGGACATAATAATTTTCACGCTCTTAGGCCATATTACATTGTTTAGATTGAGGATGACGAGGGTTAAGTGCCCGAAACGTGCATGTCTGTGCATACTGTAAATTCATAATTATGTTCTTAAATGATGCTTTTGAAGAAGCATTTAACATTTGAAATTTTGAAGGTATCTAGTTGGAATACTTACATTTACTAACCTTTGCTTGTCCTATGTATTTATGTTCGACAAGTGAACTTACATGATATTTTGTAATATTGGATAATCTGATCTTCTGTATCAACGATATATCTATTTTTTATTCACACTTTTCCTATAAAGCTTCAATAATGTGACATTTTATGTTAATTCGTATGAAAAAGGACATTCTAAATGAACTTTCCCTAAGACATCTTAGCTAGATAAGATCAAATTTTTTTCACGATGAACAAACTTGTCTGTTTACTCAGCATACTTTTAATTTCCATCAATGGTCAATCCAAAGGGGACATCTCGTTACTCGGATCAACATTCATACTGGGAACTTTCCTTGGAGACAGAAGTAAGATATTCAATAAAGCAACGCGATTGAGAATGATTGCATTCTCTCTCTGTGTCTTACTCTCTCTCTTTCTCTGATTTTTGTGTCATGTAAAATAATTTTAAATCTACTTGGTATGCTCATATTAAAACAACGCAAGTTTGTTTGTTTAAAGCTTTATCGTTTGGTTGGTAACTTATTATGAATGTGTTGAAAGTTATGTGTTACATGTAGAAAAGCAGAAAATTTATGTGATAAATACTCTCATCTATAGACGGAAACAGAAGAAAATACAAAAATGGTTGAGCTGTAATATGCACTTTTTGCACTACATTGTGCAACTTTAATAAACAAAGTATGGTTATGTTGACAAATACATAGGTGCTCGTGGACGTGGATAATCAGTTAATAAGTATCCCGAGATGGTCCCCGATTTTCTATATAATCCTAAATATATATAGTAAAACGCCGGGGACCATCTCGTGATACATTATTGACTGAAATGACACAGATTACCCGAACAAACTAAATTGGAATTAAATAACGACGTCCACGAGCACCTGTGGTAAAAATTGAAAAATTGTACATGTTTGGATACATTTCTTATGATTGATTTTGTTATTAATTCTATCTTTAAGTTTGCGAGTCCAGAGACGAGCCTACCATTAACTGCACCAGTAACCGCATCACAACAGCGTTCAACATTTGTACTGATGGCATTTTTCAGGAAGATGTCTGCCGTCAGTGTACTTCAATTACGGATTTGACACAGTGTCAACTTCCAACATGTCGCGCACTTGGGAGTGTATGCTTCCCAGGATTTGTATGAATACCACATTAAACTGAACAGTATATTTCTACGTGTTTTCTTTTTCACTTTTATTTATATGTTAATGCATATAAACGCTACATGTAGGAATACTATGTACGTAATTTGGTAGTTTGCGATGAAAGTTACAACAGAGCCACCAGAAGGGTCTCTAAAACATTCAAATTGTCCAAAGTAATGCCAGAGTTTAGAACCCGAGGATGGATTCCAATGTTCTTTGAATTCGTAGATGACCTAAATAGATATTGGAATTGATTCTAATAATTGAATATAAGAATGGCTATTTCAGAAAAAAAAGAGAAAACGACCAACGGATTCAATCTCTTACCTGGCAAATTATCCTTAATAGGGAGTTTTGCTGTGGGTGCTACAACCTGGTGTTGTTCGAGATCCCCTCCTTTGTTCGCCATACAGATTTTGCGTATAAAGTGCATACAGATTAACATAAAGCCAGACCTTTTATATGATGTCATGGTATGAATCATTTTATTTAGATATTTTGATTTTCACCTGAGTGGCCGTGTTCACAAAATATGTGATCATGTAACAATTTGTTCGACACCACTCGGGCAAAGTGATTTTTTTTAATACAATCGGAACTTTCTATCAACATATTAGATAACTGGTTAAGATTAGGGTTTAAACTACTGGTGTCTGTATTCGGATGTTTCAGTGTTCTGCTGTCAGAGCAGCAACCAAGACTTTTCCCTCCTTTTATTGATTTTTTACTTCATCAAAGTGTTCGCATGAAAATCATTTTGACTGGAAGCATCAATGATGAGGATTTAATAGCCGAAACACGTGTCTTGTGCATGAATACTGGTTTTAAATTTTCGACAAGAGGGTATATAGTTGGAATACTTCCGTATTATTATTATACATATTTAATTTCTTCTTGCAGTGTGGAGCTGTTCAAATCGTTCCATGTGACTTGAATTAACTACTTCTTTCAAGCTCTGTCTCGTGAAAGAAGCTTTATTTTGGGCCTTTATCAATTTTACATCATATATATTATTTTGCTATTTCGACAACTTGTTATTTCATCCAAAACTATTATCAAAATCAAAGGATGTTAACATCTGAGCACCGTCCATCAACATCAACTGCTTTTTAGCTCACCTGAGCGAAGCTCAAGTGAGCTATTGTCATAGCGCGGCGTCCGTCGTCTGTCGTCCGTCGTCTGTCGTTAACTATTTAACATTTTCGACTTCTCCTCTGATCGATTCGAAACCGCTGCACAGAATTTCACGAAACTTCACAGGAAGCAAGTACTCAATACCCTCTACTAAATTTGTGTTTTTCGAGCCGATCGGGAAATCCAAGATGGCCACCACAGGCTCTGATTGGCTGACACATTGTCGACTTCTCCTCTGAAACCGCTGTATAGAATCTCTGGAAACTTCACAGGAAGCAAGAACTCAATGCCCTCTACCAAGTTTGTGTTTTTCAAACCGATCGGAAATCCAAGATGGCCGCCACAGGCTCTGATTGGCTGACACATTTTCGACTTCTCCTCTGCTCCACTGCACATAATTTCATGATTTGGTGAGAAACTCTACAAGCAGGTTGTAGGGATTCCAATGGGTATTAATTGTGCGCCTCTTGTTGCAGATTTATTTTTATACACTTATGAAAATGAATTTATCCAAAATCTTCAAAAGCAAAGAAAAAATGATGATGTGAAATGCTTCATTGGTACTTCTGGGTACCTGGATGATATTCTTACTATCGACAATCCTGTTTTTGAAAAGTATAAAAATGTTATTTATCCACAAGAATTGATTCTAAACAAGGCAAACGTTTCAAACACAGAAACACCATTTTTAGACCTAAATATCAAAATTGTTAACGGAGAGATCCATACAAGTGTGTATGACAAAAGAGATGATTTTGGATTTAACATAGTAAATTTCCCATGGCTTGACGGTGATGTTCCTAGATTACCGTCCTATGGTATCTATATTTCACAGCTCATCCGGTATGCTAGAGCATGTACTGATGTTTTGGATTTTCATAGTAGAAATGTACAAATTACCAAGAAACTTTTAGGACAAAAATTATTGTCAACTTCTTCTGAAATTCGGACCAATACAGGCAGCAGAGTATATTACTTTGGGTATTTCACAACCTGCATTTTATGGTGACATTATTAACAAGATAAGAAGGATCAAAGATAAACAACATCACTATCGAAAATGCGTCAGAATCATCAAACGCCTTTTATACCGTGGATATGATCCTAATGTCACCAGACGGACACTAGGCTTGGTACTTGACCAATCTACAGTCTTGTACAAGCGCATTCTTAAAACTTGCACTCTGACTGACTGTGACGACGGGACTCCATGACGGGCCCTGTCCAAACCTCTTTAGAGAAGACAGGGCCCCGACCACCTGTCCTCTCTGAATGTCAGTCGGACTCCTCGGGTGATAACATACATGAGCTCGCGGCGGCAGAGCACGGATTGTATTACGTACGCCCTCTTTTTATATCCATTTACATATTCATCTGTGTTGTTTGGGCTCCTGCGCTTTGCGATCTTGTTTGTGTGTGGTCATCTGACAGCGAGGAGGTTGTTTTACACCACAATTGTACGTTCTTCGAGAACTCTGGGTATTCGGAAAAGTGGGAGGGTAGTGCGCACGTACTCCAGGATAACCACACCTTCTGCTATTTCCGTGGCAGATGGCCGTCCTAAGTCGGCACCGGTTGCCCATTGGTCTCGTTGGTTTATGTGTAGTCCTTTATGTTTGATGTTTTTGTGTTGTGCGTTGACGTTCCTTGTCCCTTACGCGTCTTTTTCTGTGCTTGTCTGCTTTGTGTTTTTGCATTGGGTGTTTTGGGGTTTTGCTGTGGGTGCTGCAACCGGGTGTTGTTGGAGATCCCCTCCTTTGTTTTACAGATATATTTCTCAAGAATAAGACTAGGCAATAGAATATTTGCGAGGATTCTGCAAGTATGGAACTACCTTAATTAGTTAAAGGGTAGGGAGGGGATCTCTAGCCAGATAGAAGTCGGCATCGATTGCCAATTTGTCGCGTTGGTTTATATGTAGTAATTTATGTCCGATGTTTCTATGTGATTTGGCGTTCCTTGTACCATTTGCGTCTCTTTCTGTCCGTGTCTGCTCTTTCTTTTTGAATAAGGCCTTTTGGGGTTCTGCTGTGGGTGCTGCAACCGAGTGTTCTTGGAGATCTCCTCGTTTCTTCCAATATGTGTCTTTTTTTTTATTCATATTTTGTGTGGAAAAAACTTCGAACATGGTATGACAATAAATACAATAAATGATTATCATGACATATAACATAAAGATACACTGTAGTTCATATTTGAAGTACTTGAGATATAATTTGCCATTTTTCTTTTATCTTTTTGGCCTTGGCCGTGGTATAATAGATACAAGAATGTAATTCTATGGTACGATGATAATTCATGAAAGATAAAGCTTGTTCAAAAGTTGGTAATATTTCTGTACATCTACATATATATATGTATCTTTTAAATAGAAGAATAGAAAAATTAATTAAATCTGAATGGTTTCCCTGGTATATATTAAAGATGATTAATTCTGGTTGTAAGGCTATGTTTATCATTAAAAATGTTTTTGAATTTAAGCCATATATTCTTTACACTATTACATTCCCCACAAATGATGAAATAAGGTTTCCCTGGTTTCACAGCAGAAATAACATAATTCCGTTTCGATGATTTTGAATTTATAAAGTTTATCATTTGTGTACAAGATGCGATTGTTTATTTTAAATTGAAATGTTTGAAGAATCGTATCATTAGTAAGTCGAAAAATTTGGTCATTTGGTCATTTGATTTTTTCCATAATTCATCGCTCAATACATTCTCTAATTTTTCATTCCATTTTATGATGCTGGTAATTGTTTGCGGTTCAAATATGTGTCTTTTGATATTGGTCTCTTCAGTCTATATTTTTCATGTCTGGTCAAACAACACAATGACTGATAAAGTTCTACACACATTATACTTAGTTTCGTGCTGTATAACACATATAAGAAACAATGTATTCTTTGTTCTATTCTTATCTACTTAATTTTCTGTGTTGTTTGATTAGTTCTGTGGTGTCAGTCTGCTGAAGTTCGCATCTTTGTCAGTGTAAGGTGTAGTCACTAGACAAAGTTTCCATACTTTTTATAATTTCGGATATATATATATTTCTCACTCACTTACGTCGTGAGACAAAAGAAAAAAAGTAAACGTGGCAGTTTGAGATTACCTTGTCTCACACTCTACGTGACTCCTATTATGACGTCTCGTCATCGTTAGATTTGTGTAGGTTTTGGTATCGATATTTATGATAAAATGAAGTGAGTGAGAAAAATAATCAATCACAACGTTTTGACTGAGACAGGGGACTCTCATCCTCGTGCCAAAGATTTGTTACATCCACGACTCGGCAAGCCTCGTCGTGGATTGCAAATCTTTTCACTCGGATGAGATTCCCCTGTCTCACGTCGTGATAGATTCGATTAATATATAATATCGGTGATGTAGTGTTTACCATAATTGATGATAGTATTGCATAATCTTTGATCATAGGATTTTCTGTATAGAATAGATACCTCTGTATATTAGCATATGAATCTCATTAATAAAAACTGATCAAGATAATGACGTTTCTTGTGTTAATCCATACAACATCTACAATGTTTGAATAAATACTGAAAACACTACTTCAGATTGTAAATTAAAGAACGTTTCAGTGATCGCTCAAGAAGATGCGTTTTCTCTATCTGTTCAGTGCCATTTTCCTCCTGACAGATGGACTATTCTTCATTCAAGACGTCAGCTTAATTGGATCCACATTCCTGCTGGGCATTTTTCTTGGAGATGAAAGTAAGCGAAAATCTCTCTCTCTCTCTCTCTCTCTCTCTCTCTCTCTCTCTCTCTCTCTCCCCTCTCTCTCTAAAAAAAGAGGTAATATACATCACCTCATTTAATTATTTCAATGATAAATAATTTGCTTTCCCATCCTGACTCTCCGTATAAGAATTCTTTCTTGGGAATTAAGTTTTTCGATGGGAATATTTTTCCCAAGGGATTAATTTCACTGAAATAGTCCCATTGGAAAATTATCTTCTCACGAGAACACAAAATTTCTAAACGTATGTTCGATGCAGATGGGAATATTTTCCCCAAGGGATTGATTTCACAAAACTGAAATAGTCCCATTGGAAAATTATCTTCTCACGAGGACAAAAAAATTCTAAAAGTATGTTCGTGACAGATAGCCGTCCTAAGTGGGCACCGGTTGCCCAATGTGCTCGATGGTTTATGTGTAGTCCTTTGTGTTTGATGTTTCTGTGTTGTGCGTTGACGTTCATTGTCCCTTTTGCGTCTCTTTCTGTGCTTCACTGCTCTGTGATTTTTGCATTGGGTGCTTTGGGGTTTTGCTGTGGGTGCTGCAACCTGGTGTAGTTGGAGATCCCCTCCTTTGTTTTCCATTCCAGATAGAATTTGAGGATATGTAATTTCCCCATGGAAGTCTTTTCCTTCTTGGATATTATCTTACTTGGCAGGTGAAATATGGCAAATTTAAAGGTAAATTGGGACTATGTTCAACCCTGGCTATCTTATGGTGGAATAGTGATTTTTGGTAGAGTTTTGTTTGAGGTGGGATCGGTTTTGCTTCCCAAAATAACTTTGGCAGAAAAAATCACTAGAGTTTTACTAAATTGATTTTTTGTTTTGATGATTTTATACATTTTAAAGATTTAAATTGGATTCTGAATTTGTATTTCGTAAACAATATATCTACGAGAAGCTGTTAGCTTTTTGAAGATTCAAGAATCTTCAAAAATCCATGAAATTGAAGCATATTTAATTTATCTATTAAGATAGGCCGGAAACATTAAAATAATAGGAAAATAACAATATCATGTATATTTTTTCATCCTTATCAAAATTCAATTATTCTTCCAACTTGGTCAAAGTCAAAGGTCAATGTCACTCGGTCAAATACTACAACAAAGATGGAGATGGAGATGTAAGGTAATGTCATGGTAAACCTACACGTATCTTATCATCTTTCTCGTACATATCTTCTCTACGTTTTGCTGCAAAGAGAAATTTTAACCAAACTGGTGGCAAGATTAAGTTGAAGGTAACTTCAAATGGTTAAATGTCACGCGTAAATTAAAAGGCTTTATCATGGACAACCTACATGTCCCCATATTGTGTAAATCGGTACTATTTATATTTTGTTTCAACCAGAAAGTTAAGTCCAAATATTGACGATAGACGGACGGACAGATGGATATCATTAATTTATTGACTGGAACATCTGATTTTCAAGTAGACCCATTGGCTGGACAGCACCAGACATCAAAAAATTCATATTTTCCATTGTGACGTCAAAATGAAAATATGTCAAAGCATAAAATCGGGCAGATCAAATATGACGTCACAATTCAGAATGCTGCCAATTGATTTGATATCTATTCATATAAAATCAAGGTTTAAAACGGACATTTCTATTCTCCTGAAAGTTGACTTTTTCTTTATAATCTGACTAATCAGGCTCTTTTATAGCTTCGATTTATTACAGCTTTTGAAATATTAAAATAGAAATTCTCTGTAAGCACCAAAGGAATTTCAAAAACACTTGGAAACAGCATGTCTCCAATTTTGGAAATTTTTGGTATGGAAGGTGTATATGATGTACTGAGACAAAAATAATCTTCCTTTTTACAAATTAAGTTTTCGCTGCCTTGGAAACCATGTTTGAAATTTTACACATCAGGAGAATATTTGTAACATGGCATTTTCACAAGGCTCGTTTCCATGGTAACAGCTATTTAAGTCAACTGAAATTTCCTTAAGTGTTTTCTTTACATCTTTGATTTTATAATTACTACACAAGAAATATGCTCCCATCCGCTATTCTTTTTGTCAATATGCTCAAAATGTAGACCAAAACCTGTTTTGAAGAGGTCCTATTTAAGACCGAAAAAGCTCCTAATTTAATGTTGTATTGCTCAATTTTAAGGGTAGATAATCTGAAATGCCAGGCTAACTTGATTTCTACTTCCAATTATCTTTTAAGTTTAATCCTCGATCTTTCAGAAAATGTTAATATTCAAGTGGGACCTCTTCAAAATTTTATTCAAAAGGGTATAAAAAATGGTTACCATGGTGACAAATTTGGCAAAGTCTGTGATTTTTCAAAAATATGAGAGGCAGTTTCTCAAAAATCATGTGGTATTGAGTTAAACAAACACATACATAGTGATTTTGGATATATCCCCTATTTACATGTATTGAACAAAGTTGCAAAAATCTCAAAATCAATGACAATATCCTTGATTTGTAGCTAGTATTTCATACATACATAAAGAAAAATGGGAGTTTATCATGATTTTTTCTGGGGCTTATTTTTTTAAGGAGAAATGTTTTGAGCTAAAATTTAGAACGTTTTTCCACCTATCAGTCCTAATTTTAGAAAGAAGTATTTTTGACAAAAATACATGTCTGATACAAATACATGTTTGGTACAAATACATGACAGTCAAGCCTAAAAAAGTAACAATAAATGAAAAAAAATGCAAATTTTATTGAAACTGGAAACTAGATTTTGAATTGACCTTGAACTTAGAGTCAATGACCTTGCCAAACTTTGGAAGTGCTCAAACAGAGAATAATTCCATTGTTGTCCCCAAATAAAGCTTAAGCAATATAAGTAATAATACAACCATGCTAGAAATCAATTTGAAAAGATAGAGTCATCATTGTGTCAAATGAAAAGTTGCCATGACAACCATTTTTGACCTCAAAATGTAGGAAAACATAACAAGGTCCTACTTATTTTTTCATTGATTATATAATCTATTTTGTTCTGAAAGCAGTGATGGTGTTATCAGCCTGACATTTTGTGTTATTTTTGCTTAAAAATTTGACAAAAATAGACCTTTATTGTGACCTTATTTTATGGCAATTTTTGACTGATTTTGATTTGATAGGATTCGGCAAATTGAGAGAAATTTTAAAAAAAATGTTACTTTTACTAAAAATAGATGTTTTAAATATCATATGCTGTTAGTACCAATAAGCTCTAACAATGGTTTCCATGGCAACATAATTACCAAAGATGACTTATTTGACCATTTTAGTGCTATAAATAGACATACCTCGTTTTCATGACAACCGGAAAATTCATATTCAAAAAATTGTTATTTTTGTATTCAGGGCATTATACATACCATTTATAGAGAAAATCATAAAAATCCATGACATGCTATTTACAAATATTTTTGTCCTTACAGAGAATTGATATTAATTAATAAAGGATATATTTAAACAATTATTTACATCTAATGATAAGTATTTGTAAAATAATATGAAAGACATTGCATTTAAATTATGTACTATTCTTTTCAGTATGCGAGGAGAATATAGAGGAGCCAACATGTACAAATGACGAAATTGAAGTGGCGTTTGATATATGTTTTAATATCTTATCTCCCATCTTTCCTTCTGCCCAGTCTATCTGTGAACAGTGTTCAAAAATCACCGATCCGACACAATGCATTGGTAATTGTAATCCGTTAGGAACTTCTTGTTTCCCATCTACTTTCGGTTTAACCTAGACACAAGCTCAAAATGAAGGAATGATTGCATCAAGAATTCTTATCAGTTATTTTGAGTTAAGGAAGACTTTTATTTGCATTTTCCTTATAAAAGACTGTATAAGTAAAACCATGATTTCAGATTGGACACGACTTTGCATTTAAATAAATATGGACGCATGTGTTTTTATTTCATTTTAATGTGTTTAAATACGAATCATACATCACACTTTCTAAACCTTTCTTTGAGACCTCTGGAAAATCGAAAAAAATCGAAGGTTGTGCAACCTTAATCATGTCCTGTGAATTCGGATTACAACACTATTGGTTACTTATGTAACAGGAGACGCTGACTCTCCCCGGGCACCTGCTCTCACTTCGGAAAGTTATTCATTCCGAGGTTCGCAACAGTTACTGTTCCCATGGGGGTTCTAACGATTTTGTCCTGTCTTTTCGACTTTGAGACTGAATAACCAATATGAGATATTTCTTTGATGTTTATTAGGACCCCAACCACCCGTTCTCTCTGAATGTTGGTCAGACTCCTCGGGTTATAACACGCATGAGCTCACTACAGCTGGCAAAACACGGACTGTATTTCCGAGACGCCCAATTTCTATATATCAATTTACATATTCATTTGTGTTACTTGGACAGATGCGTTTTGCTGTCTAATTTGTGCGGTCAGCTTACAGTGAGGAAATTATTTTAAACTACTAATTAGCGTTCTATGAGACCTTAGGGATAGAAATAAGGAACAGAACCTTAGAAATAGGGAATTTGGGAGGGTTGCGTACACGTAATCCTGATAACCAGACCATTTGCTACTCGCGTGACAGATTGCCGTCCTAATTCAACACATATTGCCGATTGGTCTCGTTGGTTTATGTGTAGTCTCAGTGTTTCTATGTCGTATGATTCTTTTACGTCTATTGCTGTACCTGTCTAAACTGTATTTCCGCATCAGGTGTTTTAGAGCTTTGCTGTCGGTAATGCAATCGAGTATGATTGGAGAACCCCACCTCTCCTTTATGTGGCAAATAGTCCTCACAGAATGACATTGAATGACAGCTGTTGCCTATTAAACACCTCTGTTTTTACGTACTTCACTTTTGAGGTTTTTTTTTATTAAAATCAAACTTGATAATTTTATAACAAACAATAATGATAACAGCAATAATCAGACATACATGATATATATAAAGAAATCTTTATGCGTTGATCGCGTTGTATCAAAGTATCCTAGTGTAAAATCATTGATGGTCAAGCACAACATGAAATAATAAAGAATCGACAAGACCATTTATCAACGTTTACTTCAAAGCACTAAACACAAAAGTTTTCCAATGGAAATTTAAAACTCCCATGAGAATATTCAAACCCCCATGGGAGAAAAAAAAACATGCTGTCTTGCAAGACTTAATATACAACAATCTTATAAATACATAAATAAAAACTTCAAGTCATTTTTCTATCTTCTAAGCTTTTCATTATTACTGTCTGTGAACCTCACTTTAGAAGTTATAAGAGAAAAAGTAATGTTCAATTTCATTCATTTTAGGCATTTTTGTTAACAATGATCAAATTTTAAAAGAGCATATTCAATACAAATTTTTCTACGGTAACATGTGTGTGAGAGTATGCGTGTGAGAAGGTGTGACTTATCCGACTATGAATAAGTTGAAGAACATACCAAGGGCGAGTACTATTGCATAAATAGGGAGAAAGTCTCAAAATGAATGGAACGGCAAAGCCAAAATATCTTTTTAATGAAAATACATGTAGCTTGGTCTTGCACTAAGACGGTATCAAACGATACAAGAAAGCTAGATCTATCCAAAAATGTTCACATATTCTTATTTAATTCAAGTGTTTCCTGAAAACATTTTCTATTTCTTTGAGCCAGCAACATCTACTGTCCGCGCGTCTCACTCCGGAAACTGGATAAACGAGATTTTGATAACTTTGTCATGCAACTATTTAAATAAAATCTATATCATTGAATATATCTCGCTTAGTCGTAATTTATGGTATATGTTACATGGTCAAGGGTTTATGCAATCATATTATACAGATAAAATAAGTTTTAGATAGGGTGTTTTCAATGTTAAATTTTCCCTTGACGTCGCCGAATTTAACATTGAGCCTATGGAGAGCGCCACGACGTCACGGGAAAAATTAGCATGGGAAATGGCCCATCTAAAACTTGTTTTGTCTAAATAGTTTGCTTGGATGTACTCACTATCATATATCATATACCAAAATTTACGACCAAGCGAGATTGATTGAGTGGTATTAACTTCATTTAAATTTTTTCATCATAAAGTAGTCAAAATTGCGTTTATTCAGTCTCTGAAGTGAGCCGCGCGGACAGTACATACTATTTAGTCTATGACATAAACAGCCTTTATACAAGTAACAAGAAACTTAATCTACCAAGTCACACAATTTGAAGTATGTTAAAAATCTAGTTAGAGAAGCATAAATTTTCCATTCTCCCTAGTATTGCTTGAAGTACACCTTGCATGGTTATCTTTCATGAGCATCAGAGGAAATTCGAACGATATTGTGTTTCTATCCGTACTGTCCTCGCGTAAAATACGCCAAATATCAATATCTGAATGCTATAGACATTGAATGACCCATCAATTCAGATATATATGAAAATATTCTGTAGATTGTTGAGTCTCTCAACGCAACGTGCGACGCTCAGCATCTCCAAGGCAAGATAACGTTCAGAACCGTGAACGTTTCAATCAGATCCGACAAATCAGTGTTACATAAATTATGGGCTTGAACATCCCCCTCCTCTAACTGGACCCATAATGTGTTCTGGATCCACACATGGGTATACTTTTAAAGATTTTTTTAAACTTCTTGATTAATGTAATACTGTATACATATTTTTTCTTTTCGCTAATTTATCTGAAACATAAGATTACACCTTTTCTTCAAAACTTCTATGTGAGACACCGAACTCCAAAATACAACTGGGGGCCTTCTGAACCCCCAACTAGGCATTAACGATTCGTAGTGGCGGACGGGGGGGGGAACCTCTCTTTCTTTCCACCCACTTACCTCACAATATCGGATAATCTGATTTTCTGTAAAAAGACATATCTATTTGTTTATTCACACTTTTCCTATAAAGCTTCAATAATGTGACATGTTAATTTGTATGAAAAAGGACATTCTGAATGAACCTTGCCTTACGCACCTTAGCTAGAAAAGATAACACATTTCTCAGGATGAACAAACTTGTCTGTTTACTCTGCATACATTTCATTTCCATCAATGGTCAATCCACAGGGGACATCTCGTTACTCGGATCAACATTCATACTGGGAACTTTCCTTGGAGAAAGAAGTAAGATATTCAATAAAGCAACGCGATTGCGAATGATTGCATTCTCTCTCTCTCTCTCTCTCTCTCTCTTTGTCTCTCTCTCTCACTGATTTTTGTGTCATGAAAATAATTTTAAATATGCTTGGTATGCTTATATTAAAGCAACGCAAGTAAGTTTGTTTAGAGCTTTATTGTTTAGTTGGTGTTGAAAGCAAACATTTATGTGATGAATATTCTCTTCTATAGACGGAAACAGAAGAAAATACAAAAAATGATTGAGCTGTAAGTTGCACTCTTTGCGTTACATTATGCAACGTTGATAACATAAAAGAAAGGAAGAGGTCTCCAACAACACTATGTTGTAGCACCCATAGCAAAACCCCAAAACACCCAATGCAAAAAAAAACAACAACACAGAACAGAAAACCACAGAAAGAGACGCAAAAGGGACAAGGAGCAGAAACTCACACCATAGAAACATTAAACATAAAAGACTACATATAAACCAACGAGACCAATGGGCAACCGGTGCCGACTTAGGACGGCCATCTGCCACGTAATGGTAGGTTTACACTTGGCCACGATGACCTACGATGTCCACGATTGAGCAAAATCGTGGAGCTCCACGATTCTATAAATAAAATTGGTCTTCACACGCTCTCCGACGCTCCATCACGCTCTGATACAAGCTGTAGCGATTTGTTACGATTGTAGATAAGATCTGTTACGATTTGCATCCCGTTCTCTCAATTTCGTTACGTTCCCGTACGATTACCAAGATGAGCTATTACACTTTGCCACGCTCTATCACGGTTCTATACGCTTATCAAGTTTTGTTGCGATCTGTTACGATGCAGGACTACGATTTGCCGCGTTTTACACGATTTGATACGAAATAGACAACCAATTTCAATACCATTTGCAATATCCGAGCAAGATTAAGATTTATATCCAGGAGATGAAGATTTTATATCGTAAAACGCTGGAAATGGCATTGATGAACCTTATTTGATCTTTCTTTTTTTCGATTGTTAAAGGTAACATTTTTTCTTGAGCAATTCAAATCTTTGATTGCGTGTATATATTTAACTCGTTCGAAGACAATTAATGCAGCACCTCACTGATTATCAAGACTTCTTTTCTTAGTCTTCTTCATGTTAGAAATTGTTGCGGATGTAAAAAACTCTTGTAATCCATCAAAAACGGGTTGTCTTATAATAGTTTTTATTATAGGAATATTGGAATCGCAACGAATCTTGTAGATCGTGGACTGAATCGTGGAAACCGTAACAAATCGTCAAAGAGCGTGAGTGAAATGGTAGTGGATCGTAGGAGAACGTGTTTCACCAAGATCTCCTACAATCGCATATTACGATCTGTTGCGCTTTGTCAAGATCTGTTAAGCTCTACTACGCTCCATCACGTTCACTACGCTCCACTACGGTCTCTCACGATGTAAGGATCAATCGGGACAATCGTAGCAAATTTTTTGATCTCTGCGATCTCCTACGATCATCACTATTCCACCACGCTCTCTTACGATGGTCACGATTCAACCCCACGCTCTCCTACGATTTCTACGATTTACCTCAATCGGGGCAATCGGGGCGATCGTGGCTAAGTGTAAACCTAGCATAAGAAGCAGGCGGTGTGGTTATCATGGATTACGTGCGCACAACCCTCCCACTATAATTTCGGTTTTCAAGAGGTCTCGAAGAACGCACAAATATGGTGAAAAACAACCTCCTCACTGTTAGATGACCACACACAAACAAGACCGTAAAACACAGGGGGTCCAAGCAACACAAATGAATATGTAAATGGATATAAAAAGAGGACGTGCGTAATACAGTCCTGTGCTCTGCCGGCTGTAGCGAGCTCATATATGTTATCACCCGAGGAGTCCAAATGCCATTCGGAGAGGACAGGTGGTCAGGGCCCTGTCTTCTATAAATAGTTTTTGACAGGGCCCGTCATGGAGTCCCGTCGTAGATTGGTCAAGTACCAAGCTTAATTAGTGTCCGTTTGGTGACATTAGGATCATATCCACGGTATAAAAGGCGTTTGATGACTCTGACGCATTTTCGATAGTGATGCTGTCTACCTTTGATCCTTCTTATTTTGTTAATTATGTCACCATAAAATACAGGTTGTGATATACCTAAAGTAATATACTATGTTGCTTGTATGGGTCCGAATTTAAAAAGAAGTTGATCATAATTTTTGTAAAATTTCCAGAAAGTCTTTTATTACTAGTTTATGAAAGCGAAAACCTGAACCTAAAAGTTTCTTTGTAATTTGTAAATTTCTACTATGAAAATCCTAACTATCAGTACATGCTCTAGCATACCGGATGAGCTGTGAGATATAAATAACGTATGACGGTAATCTAGGGACATCACCGTCAAGCCAGGGGAAATTTACCATGTTGAATCCAAAATCATCTCGTTTGTCACACACACTTGTATGAATTTCTCCATTGACAATTTTGATATTTAGGTTCAAAAATGATGTTTCTGTGTCTGTAACATTTGCCTTGTTTAGAGTCAATTTTTGTGG
Organism: Pinctada imbricata; assembly: GCA_033119305.1. NCBI lineage: Eukaryota > Metazoa > Mollusca > Bivalvia > Pterioida > Pteriidae > Pinctada > Pinctada imbricata. The sequence continues at coordinate 26,555,217 of VSWD01000001.1, read as the reverse complement.
ATAAATAACATATTTATACTTTTCAAAAACAGGATTATCGATAGTAAGAATATCATCCAGGTACCTAGAAGTACCAATGAAACATACACATCATCGTGTTTTTTGTTTTTTTTTTTGCTTTTGAAGATTTTGAATAAATTCTTTTTCATATGTGTATAAAAATAGATCTGCAACAAGAGGCACACAATTTGTACCCATCGGAATCCCTACAACCTGCTTGTAGAGATCCTCACCTAATCTTACATAAAGTAAATAAGCAAGTACATTGTATAAAGTATTGTTATTGTGAAAAATAGAAACATTGTACGTGTTTGGTTACGTCTCATATGATTGATTCTGTTATTAATTTTATCTTCAAGTATGCGAATCCAGGGACGAGCCTACCATTTACTGCACCAGTAACCGCATCGCAACAGCGTTCAACATTTGTACTGATGGCATTTTTTCAGGCAGTTGTCTGCAGTCAGTGTACTTCAATTAAGGATTTGACACAGTGTAAACTTCCAATATGTCGCGTACTTGGGAGTGTATGCTTCCCAGGATTTGTTTGAATATCACATTAACTTACTTGCGTAAGCGATTGCTTTCTAAATTTTGAATACTCGAGAGATGACGAAATTTCGTCAGCGAATTCTCGTTAACTAATTTTCGTCAGTGATTAGCTTTCAAAAATTTTGAAACCTATAGTTGACGTAAATTTCGTCAGCGATTAGCTTTCAAAAATTTTGAAAGCTTTTTGTAAGCTATTTTGAGTCGAGAAAACCAACATGGCCGAAATCAAAGCAATCATCGTCATAATTTGCTTGATTAATAATTATAGTTTGATGTTTATTCATTCGACCCTTCGACATTATTCAGATAAAATTTTGAAATATATATATTCTTGGATTGAATGAAATATAGTGTTTTGTTTTATTAATTTACTACTAATTATATAACTTTAAAGATTCCGTGTTTCCGAGATCAGACTAGATTTAACAAATTACACAAGTCTTGATATACAGTGAAACCCTGGCTTCTCTGTGACTGTCGGAAGCTTTGAAAGATGTTTCACAATCGGTGAATTTTAAAGTCCAATGCCAGTTATGAGACGGCTTCTTTCATCCTCCAACTGTGCCGAGAAAATCGTCCGAGGCGTACCGCAGCCATTGCAAAAACAAAATGGCGCCCGAGTGTTCAAAAAGCTTAAAAAATTTTCGTCAGCGATAGCTGACTAAATTTTCGCCAGCGATAGCTTTCAAAATTTTCCTCAGCGATAGCCTTCAAAATTTCGTCAGCGATTCTTTTAATATTTTGAACGCTTCGAATTGACGAAAATTTGAAAGCTATCGCTGACGAAAATTTCGTTAACAAAGATTAGTTAACGAAATATTCGTCATCTACTTTTTGAAAGCTTTTTGGTAGCTTTTAAAATTTCGACATCTCGACATCTCAGTAGCTTAAAAAAAAACTGACGAATAGTTAACGAAACTTTCGCATTTAGCTTTTCAAAATTTCCTCATCTCGGCGTTAAACTTTCCGAGGATGGATTCCAATGTTTCATTCATAGATGACCTAAATAGACTTTCTAATTGATTCTAATAATTGAATATAAGAATGGCTATTTCAGGAAAAAAAAGAAACAAACGGATTCAATCTCTTACCTGGCAAATTCTCTCTAATAGGGAGTTAGCCTGCTTATCCATACATTTCATATCAAAGAAAATAGTGACATAAAGTGAATACTGATTAACATAAAGCCACACCTTTTTATGATGTCATGGAATGAATCGTTTTATTTATTTCTATTTTCACCTGAGTGGCCGTTTTCACAAAATATGTGATCATGTAACAATTTGTTCGACCCCACTCGGGCAACTTGATATTTTTTAATACAATCGGAACGTTCTATCAACATATTAGATTACTGGTTAAGGTTAGGGTTGCAACTACAGGGAGATAAATCTATTTTTATATTTCATAATATTTTAATCCAACATAAACCGTAAAAGATATGACTTCAGTTTGTAAAGTTTTTCATGAGAAAAATAATAAATGGATATTTTTAGGGAATATAAATATCTAAATGAATATCTCAGAAAAAAAGGAAACAAAATTTCATTTTAGGATGAGTTTTGATCAATGATCAAACATAAAATCGCCTGAGTTTATTCTATTTATTATACTTTTTTAAAAAAGTGAAAATTCAAAATTCGAACTTTGAGTTAAACTTTATGTTCGTGGTAAAAACAAAGTCGATTTTTAATTAATATTAGCTTATTGTACTACACGTATTAAATGACTAGAAGCAGTCATTTTGCTCAAAAACTAAATCGGGTTCATATTGGTTTCAATTGACTGCTTTATGTTAAAGCCATTCCATAGCATTATACGAAGAAACAAAATCATACAACTGTAAACCTTAGCTAGCAATAAATATTACAAGTTTTTGAATTGGCAATCAGCAATATCGTATTAAACTTTGAAGTGTTTTATTTTCAGAATATCTTAAGGTTAGGTTACTGTATGATTATCTTTGCTGTTTCGTCTCTTTTTAATCCTTTGTGATTACCAACTCTGTAACTCAGGTCTGTATTCGGATGTTTCAGTGTTCTGCTGTCAGAGCTGCAACCAAGTCTTTTCCCTCCTTTTATTGATTTTTTGCTTCATCAAAGTGCTTGCATGAAAATAATTTTGGCTGGAAGCATCAATGATGAGGATTTAATAGCCGAAACACGTGTCTGGTTATTGAATATTAGTTTTAAAATTTCGTTAAGAGGGTATAGAGTTGGAAAACTTTCGTATAATTATTATACACAGCCAATTTCTTCTTGCAATGTGGAACAGTTCAAATCGTTCCCCGTGACTTGACATTTTGAATTGTATTAACTACTTCTTTCCAGCTCTGTCTCCTGAAAGAAGCTTTATTTTGGCCCGTTATCAATTTTACATCATATATATGATTTTGCTTTTTCGACAACTTGTCATTTCATCCAAAAGTACCAACAAAATCAAAGGAGGTTAACATCTGAGCACCATCTATCAACTGCTTTTTTGAAGTTAGATTTTATTTGGATATGCTGCTGAATCGACTCTACAGGAAATTTGGAGCAGCGCACTCTCTGTTAAGTAAATACACAAATTTAAATTCAATATAATAAAACCAGAGGGCGCCATGGAAATGAAATTTGGCGGCGTATGACAATCACTTTGGCTGGAAGCATCACTGATGAGGCTTTAGTATCCGAAACGTGTGTCTGGTGCATGGAAATTGCTTAAATTCTTTTTCCGAGAAGGTATAAAGTTGGAACACTTCCATATTATTGTACATTTGAAATTGCACTGCACTCTTGCAAAGTAAATTGCCACTGAATAACATATGGTGTGTTACAAATTCATTGAATAGCACCGATGCCTGGTGCATTGGTTTTCTTCTATAAGTTAAAGATACTGTAGTAAAAATGAATGAAATTTACATGTTGTTTTTACATGAACATGAAATAAATGTATAAAAATGTTCTTATCTATGATACAAGAAAAACTAAAGAAAGTATTTCCTCTTTAATTCGTTTTTTTTTTTTTGCATTGTCATCAGCAGATTCTGAAGCGACAAGCAGGATTGAAGAAGCCAAAAAAAAAAAAAAAAGCAAAAACACAAGACAACAAAACTTAAAAAAGAACAAAGGAAAACGATACATACATCAAAACCCATGCCTAACAGTCCGACAAATACCAAAGAAGACATCATACCAAAACCTAAAACGGAAAATAACAAGTAACTAACTGGCAAAAACCATTGTGGACCTGTCTGTTTCCGTCAAATTGACAATAAAATGTTAAGCAAAATTTTTTGAAGTTAACTTCATATTTTTTCCCGTACTAGATATAAATACTATACAAATATTTACTGGGAATTAAAGAGCAATATCATTTGTTGGTCCAGATGACGAAATATTGTCTATATAGTGCCTGAGGATCCAACAAATTATACCTGGCCCGAATTTCAAGTCAGTAATTGTTTCGTTATTACACCTTCCTTCAATACTGCAGAAAATAACCAATTAGCCCGGCATGTTTAGATTCATTTCCATCTATAAGAAAAAGAGCGCATAGAAATAGGTAGAGTTTATCAAAAGATTGACCATTTCCTATGGGTCAATAATTTTTGAACTATTGCCATGGGGCCAGTTGACTGTTCTGTCAAATATTCGAATTTATAGGACTTTTTTCTACATAGATTTTATACAGAGATACTGATAAGGGTATAACAGTTAAATGTATGTTCTATAGTTATACCAATTTTTTTTTTATCTTTTAAAATATTTTATTTGTTTTTGATACTTAATCAACTTTTGAATTTGAACATAATGAGATAGAAAGGAAAGTAAGATTGAAATATATGAAGTGCTAATAAATGAATTTATTTTATTTTCATTTGATGATCAACTGGATTCAATGTGTGTGGATACCAATTCTTCAATTACGAGATGGTGATATATGGAGTCATGTGTTGGGATTTTTCTTGATTTATTCCAAGTAAATTGCATAGTCTCTGAAGGATTTGTGGAACTTGTGAATTTCTATGGATTTTAACAGCCAGGAGAGTTGCAATGGTGTCTTTAAACAACCAAATAGTGTTTACAGATTCAATTTTAGTTTTACTCATGTGATATGCTCTGTAGATAGTATATGCTGCACATGTTATTATGTGATTGATATTATAATATTCTTCTTGTGTAATTTTGTAGCCTATAATTATATTTTTTAAAGTGAACATTTCATTTTCAAATCCAATTTGGGCTAAAATATTTTTTATTTGATTCCTGAATTGACTAAAGAAATTACATGTGATAAAATAATGATATTCATCTTCTATTTCATTGCAGTAGTTGCATAGTGGGTCTGTTGATATTTTCCATTTATGTAATAGAACTTTATTAGGTTATATCTTATTAAGTAATTTCCAGCGAAAGACTTTGATTTTATTGTCATATATTTCATTGTATATGAAGTATAAGCAGCTTTTGATCTCTGTTGTTTGAAGTTGGTAATTATTTATCCAATATTCATTATATAGTGGCTGAATTGATTTTTTGTTTATTTGATCATTATAGATTATTTTGTTTTTTCTCTCTTTGAGTGCTATTTTGCTTCCATCTGAAAGCATTATATTTATTTTCAAATTGAATTGATATCTTTGTATGTTTGAGTTTTTTAATTTTTCCTTCCATTCATATGGTATGCATTTTTTTTATCATGAATAACTCTATTAGCCAATTATCTTTTTGTTTTAGTTTATTGAAAATGTATGATTCATTTATTTCTCCTTTTTCATCTAAAATATCTTGTATCCGTATTAGATTGCTCTTTATCCAGTTATTGAAACACATGAATTTACCTTTGTCTTTAATATATTTGTTTCCCCATATTACTTGTGGTTATGTCTGTAATTGAGTTAGGTTCATTTGTCTGACTTCCCCCTATATCAATCCATGCAGTTACTATGTTTTTGTAAAACTGAGTTAAGTTGTCTAGTCTGTCAGTCATATTTTTAATGCTGTCCATGTTCATCTTAAAAATAAGGTAGTCTTCACCATATTTTTTAAATAGTTCATTTGGAATGATTTTCCAATTGCCTATGATAGTTTTGTCTTCCAATTTTTGGACCCAGCTACTTAGAATTGTTTTCACATGTGATGATATGTCAGTTACTTTTAGTCCTCCTTTTTTATAGTCCCTTATAAGGGTATTTCTTTTAACTTTTTCCCTTTTTGAGTTCCAAATGAATTTGTATATAATATGATCAATATTTTTTATAATAGATTTATGTATTGGTAGTACTGTTATATAATAAGTTAATTGGGGTATTAACAATGAATTAACAATTTGAACTCTCCCAAGAATAGTTAATTTCCTAGATTTCCAGGATGTTATTATTTTTTCTATCTTTTCGATCCTCTTATCCCAATTCAGTTTTAATGCTTTTTCTGTATCCCTATCAAAGTATATGCCTAAGGCTTTTATCATACTCTCCTGCAAATCTATTCCTTCATAATTGTGTTCAATTGAGCTTTTTTCCCCTAATTCAATACCTTTACTTTTGTTTCTGTTTAATTTTAGACCAGATAAAGTGCCAAATATTTCCATTATGTTAAGAGATTTTGTGATGTCAGTTTTGCTTCTTAGAAATAGTGTTGTATCGTCTGCTAGTTGTGAGATTTTGAATTCTGTGTTTTGTCGTAGATGAATTTTTATACCTCTAATATCTTTTTCTTGCCTTATTCTAGCAGCCATCGTTTCGACTGTAAGTACAAATAATAGAGAAGATAGAGGGCAACCTTGTCTTATTCCCCTGATAGTTTAAATGATTCTGATATCCATCCATTGTTTTTAACTTTACATGTTATGTTTTTATACAGTGTTTTGACCCAATGTAGGAAAGAGGTTTTAAAACCAAAATGTTCTAATGTTGTCAACATATATTGCCATTCAACTGTGTCAAATGCCTTGGTGAAGTCTAAAAAATAAAATTGAACCCTCAATTTTGAATTTTTCAGCATAGTCAATTATGTCTTGTATTAATCGTATGTTATAGCTAATATTTCTACCTTTTATAAATCCATTTTGATCTGTGCTTATTATTTTTGGAAGAATGGGTTTAATTCGAGATGCAAGACAATGTGCAGCAATTTTATAATCTGTATTTAATAAAGTTATAGGTCGCCAGTTAGCTAAGTCTAAAAGGTCCCCTTTTTTTCTGCATTAATGATAATATTCCTGTTCTTTGAGTTTTTGATAAGCTTCCTTTATCATATCCTTCATTAAGTGATTTTGTAAGAATTTTAATAATTTTATCATGGAATTCTCTGTAAAACTCAACTGTTAATCCATCTAATCCTGGTGCCTTGTTTAGTTTAATATTCATTATAGCATTTGAACATTCTTTTTCTGAAATTGGTCCCTCTAGTTTATTGCTGTCTATGTCATTTAATTTGTTTACCTTTGTTTGATGAATAAATGTTTCAATTTTTTGTTTACTAGGGTTTTTTGTGGTATATAGATTTTTGTAGAAATCTTTTTGTCTATTTAGAATTTGGTCTTGATTGGTGATTATATTTTTATTTTCGTCATATAATTTGGTAATTGATTTTTGCATTTGTCTACTTTGTTCTAAAGTTAAAAAATATTTAGTATTCTTTTCACCATCTTCAATCCATTTAATTCTTGACCTGATTTGTGCTCCTCTAGCCAGTACTGCATATTGATTTTCAAGATCTTGTTTTATCTTATTGATCTCGTCATTATTATCATCTATTTTTAGTTCATTGGTGAGTTTATCTTCTAAAATGTTTATAGAGTTTTTCCGTGTTTTGGCAATGTTTTTTCCATATTGTATAGATGTCTCTTTAATTTCTTTTTTACATAATTCCCATGTTATCATATGATTATTGTTGTTTGTTGTTTCTATTCTTTTAATATATTTATCTAGTATCATATCAATTGTTTTCTTATAATTGGTATTTTTAAGAAGGTCATTGTTCATTTTCCAATATCCTGGACCTCTGCTCAATGTTTCTATATCTATTTTTAATGAGACGGCCATATGGTCAGTAGATTTTATTTGTGCAGGTCTAATGTCACTTTTAATTATTCTCTGTGTTAGTTCTTTATCTATTAGAAAGAAGTCAATTCGACTTGCCTCATTATCATTATTTTTCCTTTTCCATGTATATTGCGCAATATTTTCATTTTTATATTTCCATGGGTCTATAAGGTTTAAGTGTTTTTTTTTAGGATTTTTAAATTAGTGTTAGTTTTTATTTTATTACTTTTATGTTTTTTCCTGTCATTGGTATTTATGATGTCGTTCCAATCACCACCAGCTATTTTGTAACCTAGGCTTTTATTTTCTATCAGATCTTTTGTTTTCTTAAAGAAAGTATTTCTTGCATGCAGCTCGTTTGGAGCATAAATATTATTAACTGCGTATATTGTATCATTTATTTTTATGTTTGCAATAATATATCTGCCATCAGGATCACATATTTGATCTATTATTTCAGCATTTAAGTTTTTGTGTATTAGGATGCTTACTCCTCTACTTGGAGAGCTTCCAAAGCTATGGATACTTTTTCCTTTCCATTCAGTGTTTAAATAAGGTTCAAGTTCTTTCGTGAAATGAGTTTCTTGTATGTAAATTAAGTTTGCTTTTTGATGTTTTATCCATTGAAATAACCTATTTCTTTTCATCTTATCTCTCAAGCCTTGAGAGTTAAGACTAATAACATGCAATGTTTTTTTGCATCATTGATATATTGTGATTTTGTTAGTTTATATATATATATATTGAAGTACAATATTGTGAAATACACTTTTGAGTTCTTTATTAGAAGAGAAGACATTTAACCGTCTTTCTGTTTTTTTGTCTGTCTTCTGCCCCCCCCCCCCCCCCTTTTCATCAAGTGGAGAAATTGGAGAGCGGGTGTCTGGTTGAAGGTTACTACTTTTTCTGCTGGGTGTGGTTGTAACATATTCGTCCATGGTGCCTGTGACCTGTTTGTCCTTTTTCGATTTTTTATTTTGTTTGTTTGATTGCGATGTAGCACTCTCAGGTGGGCAGTTGTTAGTGAGCGAAGCTGTAGCTTGGGTCTTTTTATTGGATGCATCACTTGATTGTCCAGAATTATCAACAGATAACAGGTTCTCTGTTGTTGGTGTTGTTGTTGCGGACTCTTCAGAGTCTTCTGGCAATTCTGCATCTGACTGACTTGGCTCTATGTCACTGTTACCTTCTTCGGTGTCAGATTGGGTATCTGGGGGTGCTTCATGGTAGTGAGGACAGTCTGCCATCATGTGTCCTTCTTCAAAGCAATGCTTACACACTATCTCGTTGGTGCAAAACTTAGCGGTATGTCCTTTAAAGAGACATTTGCTGCATTCAAGGTCTGTTCTAACTTGACCTTTGTGGTGTATTACAGCAGTGTATCTGCCTATTGCAAGTGAAGTTGTGAGTGGGATGTTAACAGGCCCCGTGATGGCGATCCGGTCGCCAGTCTCACAGTTGGTGAGTCTTCCATCCACTCTGAGTTTTTCTCTGAAGAGAGACTTTATATTACAGTTTCTTTGTTCTAAAGCCCTGTATATCTGAGCATCGTCTGCGGACAGTGGTATGTTTTTTACCCTGATTCTGATGGTGTCATACGAAAGCTGGTTGCCAGGGTTGGAACCATATACTGTTAGACTTTTGCCACGCAAGGAGAAGTCACTTGTAAGCAATTCCTCTCTCGAATTTGGATCGTCAAGATATATTCTCCATAGCCCCCTGACTCGCTGAAGACCAGCTATATGGGCTGCAGGGATGTAGTGTGATATAGTTTTATAAAGTTCTACATGAGTGATCCATTGGTCTTGTGTTGGTTTTCGAACAAAGAAATCAGTTTCCTTGATAAACAAGGGTTTTACCGTAACGTTGATTTGAATATCTTGGCTTGCAGCCACAGCATACGACATGTTTGTTGTCATGATAAAAGTTTGATGTGTCACTTACACTTTGGTTTTATGCTGAATGCTTCAAAATAGCTGTCAAAACACAGTTTTTATAGCAGAGCAGAAAATTCGCCGCCACCTTGGTTCACGGAAGATAACTCTCCTTTATACCAATTTTATTGTACCAGACACGTGTTTCTGTTATTGAATCCTCGTCAGTAGTATTTCATGTCAAACAGGTTGAATAAAGCGAGTGAGATTTCCTGGCGGGGTCTACAATATAGACTGTAAATTTCCTCTTTCCAAAAAAAATGAGCGGCTCCAAATTATGTGTTGGGTGTATTCAGAAGCGTATTTCAGTGAAAAATATGGCAAAGAAAAAATCGGACGGTAGGCGCAAGGATCTTAATTTTAAACAGGAACTAAACATTATGCCAAAACATCAGCTAAGGACGGAGCTATGCATTGAAGGGAATATTCCTTAGTTAAAAAAAGGTCTAATTTGATGACATAAAAGTTAGAATTTATTTCAATGCAGTGCGTAAACACTAAAACTAGGCGAGCAATATTCCCAGGAACAAGTTCTAGAAGTGCACTTATTCAATATTGTGCCTTATTGGATAAAAAGATGTATACATTAGTTTATTCATACTAATCCTATACACCTTCAAAAAGTAATGTTAATGCTGCTTACACTCGTTATCTCGAAGTCGATCGACGGGCACATTAAAAATATTTCGACATAAGCGGAGTTCAAGATAAACGTCAATCGCAACTACTTTATATTTTGGAATATATTGTACCATCAGTAAAGCTTAAAGAATCGTTTTTCCTGACCTAGTTTTCAAAAACTTTAACGTTGGGTATATTTTTTGAATGGTTAGTAATAGGGCTTGGATATTTCACTTGTGCACTCCTTGTCAACAGATGTTTCCATTGATATCAAAATGTTTGACCCTGACCTTTGAACTTTGGCCTACTAAACAGGAAATTGTGTTTATACTAACAAAGATACCATCGGGGGCAATCATGTTTCACAAGCACAGGGTTTTATATATATTTTTTGCCGTCGCTTCTTCTAAGAATTTGAACGAAACAAACAAAGCGATTTTGATGAACGAAACATGCACATATCATTGTTTAATATCATATTAGTGTCTAATTCACTGTCAACCCCCCCCCCCCCCCTCAGTTGATTAATTTCAACGGAAAACTTGAGTTACCGGTACCTGTAGTTGTCACTTCTATACTATTGTTGTGAGGATTCTGCGAGTATGGAACTACCTTAAACAGTTGGAGGGAAGGCAGGGGATCTCCGGCAAGACCTAAGTCGGCATCCATTGCCCACTTGTCTAGTTAGTTTATGTGTAGTGATTCTATGCGATTTGATGTTCCTGCTGGATAACTACACCATTTGCTACTTGCGTGACAGATGGCCGTCCAAAGTCGGCACCGGTTACCCATTTGTCTTGTCGGTTTATGTGTAGTCTTTTGTGTTTGATGTTTACATGTCGTGTGTCTCTTTTCCGTCTCGTGCTGTACTAGTCTTTTGGGTTTTTGCATCGGGTGTTTTGGTGTTTTACTGTTGATGCTGCAGCAGGGTCTTGTTGGAGATCTCCTCCCCTCTTTTTGTACCTTTTGCGTCTGTTTCTGTGCGTGCGTGTCTGCTTTGTGGTTTTGCATCAGGTCTTTTGTGGTTTCGCTGTGGGTGCTGCAACCGAGTGTTGTTTGAGATCCCCCTCTTGTTTCAAGTATAGCTGTGTCTTTTGATATCGATGTTGGTCTCTTCTGTCTATATTTTTCATGTCTGGTCAAACCAAACAAGAAAACATGACTGATAAAGTTCTACATACATTATACTTAGTTTCTTGCTGTATGGCACATATAAAAAACAATTTGTTCTTTGATATTAATCTTATCTAATCCATTTTTTGTGTTGTTTGTCTAGTTCTGTGGTGTCAATTTTTCGTTGAAAGTCTGCTGAAGTTCGCATATTGTTCAGTGCAAGGTGTAGTCACTAGACAAACAGTTCATACTTTTTATAATTTCGGAAACATATATACAATATCGGCGATGTAGTCTTGACAATAATTCTATGTTATTGTTGTATAATCTTTGATCATAGGTTGCATTTACATATGTATCTCATAAATAAAAACTGATCAATATAATGACGTTTCTTGTTTTAATCCATACAATATCTACAATGTTTGAATAAACACTGAAAGCACTTCTTTACATTGTAAATTAAGGAACATTTCAGTAATCGCTCAAAAAGATGCGTTTTCTGTATTTGTTCAGTGTCATCTTCCTCCTGACAGATGGACTATTCTTCATTCAAGACGTCAGCTTAATTGGATCCACATTCCTGCTGGGCATTTTTCTTGGAGACGAAAGTAAGCGAAAATCTCTCTCTCTCTCTCTCTCTCTCTCTCTCTCTCTCTCTCTCTCTCTCTCTCTCTCTCTCTCTCTCTCAAAAAAAGAGGTAATAGACATCACCACATTTAATTATTTCAATGATGAATAATTTGCTTTCCCATCATGACTTTCCGTATAAGAATTCTATCTTGGGAATTAAGTTTTTCGATGGGAATATTTTTCCCAAGGGATTTATTTCACTGAAATAGTCCCAATGGAAAATTATCTTCTCACGAGAACACAAAATTTCTAAACGTATGTTCGATGCAGATGGGAATATTTTTCCCAAGGGATTAATTTCACAAAACTGAAATAGTCCCATTAGAAAATTACCTTTTCACGAGAACACAACATTTCTCAAAGAATGTTCGTGACAGATGGCCGTCCTAAGCCGATTGCCCATTGGGCTCGATGGTTTATGTGTAGTCCTTTGTGTTTGATATTTCTGTGTTGTGCGTTGACGTTCATTGTCCCTTTCGCGTCTCTTTCTGTGCTTGACTGCTCTGTGTTTTTGCATTGGGTGTTTTGGAGATTTGCCGTGGGTGCTGCAACCTGGTGTTGTGGGAGATCCCCTCCTTTGTTTTCGATTCGAGATGGAATTTGAGGATATTTCATTTCCCCATGGAAGTCTTTTCCTTCTTGGATATTATCTCATATACATGTATGTTCAACCCTGGCTATCGTATGGTAGAATAGCGAGCTTTTGTAGTGTTTGGTTTGAGGTGGGGTCGTTTTTGCTTCCCGAAATAACTTTGGCAGAAAAAAATCACTAGAGTTTTACTAAATTGATTTTTTTGTTTTGATGATATTATACATTTTAAAGATTTTAACTCAACTTAACTGAATTTGTATTTCGTAAACAATGTATCTATGAGAAGCTGTTAGCTTTTTGAAGATTCAAGAATCTTCAAGATTCCATGAAATTGAAACAAATTCAATTTATCTACTAGAGTAAGATGGGCCGGAAACATTAAAATAACAGGAAAAGAACAATATCATAAATATTTTTTCATCCTTATCAAAATTCAATTATTCTTCCAACTTGGTCAAAGTCAAAGGTCAATATCACTCGGTCAAATACTACAAAAAAGATGGAGATGGAGATGGAAAGGTAATGTCAAGGTCATCCTTCTCGTACATATCTTCCTTACGTTCTGCTGCAAAGAGAAATTTTAACCAAACTGGTAGCAAGATAATGGTTTAATGTCACGGCGTAAATTGAAAGGCTTTATCATGGACAACCTACATGTCCCCAAATGGTGTAAATTGGTACTTTTTAGATTTTGTTTCAAAAAGAAAGTTAACCCCAAATATTGACGATAGACGGATGGACAGATGGATATCATTAATCTATTGACTGGAACATCTGGTTTTCAAGTAGACTCATTGGTTGGACAGCACCAGACATCACAATATTCATATTTTCCATTGTGACGTCAAAATGAAAATATGTCAAAGCATAAAATCAGGCAGATCAAATATGACGTCACAATTCAGAATGCTGCCAGTTGATTTGATGTCTGTGCATATAAAATCAAGGTTTAAAACGGACATTTATAGTCTCAGGAAAGTTGACTTTTTCTTTATAATCTGACTAATCAGGCTCTTTTATAGCTTCGATTTATTACTGCTTTTGAAATATTAAAATAGCAATTCTCTGTAAGGACCAAAGGAATTTCAATAGCACTTGGAAATATCATGTCTCCAATTTTGGAAATGTTTGGTATGGAAGGTTTATATGATGTACTGAGACAAAAATAAACTTCCCTTTTACAAATTAAGTTTTCGTTGCCTTGAAAACCATGTTTGAAATTTTACGCATCAGTAGAATACTTGTAACATGGCATTTTCACAAGGCTCGTTTCCAGGGTAACAGCTATTAAGTCAATTGGAATTTCCTTAATTGTTTTCTTTATATCTTTCATTTTATAAATACTACACAAGAAATATGCTCCCATCCACTATTCTTTTTGTCAATATGCTCAAAATGTAGACAAAAACCTGTTTTGAAGAGGTCCTATTTAAGACCGAAAAAGCTCCTAATTTAATATAATTTTGCTCAATTTTAAGGGCAGATAATCTGAAATGCCAGGCTAACTTGATTTCTACGGCCAATTATCTTTTAAGTTTAATCCTCGATCTTTAAGAAAATGTATATATTTGAGTGAGACCTCTTCTCAATTTTATTAAAAAGGGTTAAAAAATGGTTACCATGGTGACGAATTTGGCAAAGTCTGTGTTTTTTCAAAAATATGAGAGGCAGTTACTCAAAAATCATGCGGTATTGAGTAAAACAAACACATACATAGTGATTTTGGATATATCCCCTATTTATTTACCAAAGTTCCAAAAATCTCAAAATCAATGACAATATCCTTGATTTGTAGCTAGTATTTCATACATACATATACAGAGCTGTGAGATTATCATGATTTTTTTCTGGGGCTTATTTTTTTTAAGCAGAAATGTTCTGAACTAAAAATAACAATGTTTTCCACCTATCAGTCCTAATTTTAGAAAAAAAGTATTTTTGATAAAAACACATGTTTGACACAAATACATGTTTGATACAAATACATGACAGTCAAGCCTAAAATTAGTAACAATAAACAACAAAAAATAGCAATCCAAGGAATGCTTGTGTCGCCTGCGATGCGGCTTATTCTAGGAGGTGGATCACATGGTTCCAAATCACTGGTATCACTATAAGAGTCTTGTCTAATAAAATTCATATGTGAAATATCAGACCTCTTACTTACCAATTGAAAGGTATGGTCACTCTCAGATTTTCAGAGAATAGTGTCAATCATCCACGTCAAGGTCATTACGTAAATAATTTGGTAACAAAACAAAGGTCACATTATAAGAAATATATGTCTGAAATATTAAAACCCTATCACTTACCAATCAAAAGATATACGCAATACTTAGAAAAAAGGTCAAACATCTAGGTCAAGGTCACTAGGTAAAAAATTATGATATGTTTAAAAAGGTCTTGTCACAAAGAATACACATGTGAAATATCAAAGCCCTATTGCTAATCTACCAGAAGATATAACGAATCCAAACTTTTTTGTAAAGTAGGTCAAATATCTATGTCAAGGTTTCAAGGTCAAAAATTATGATATATGCAGAAAGGTTGTGTTACAAGGAATACACAAGTGAAGTTTCAAAGCCCTATCCCTTACCAATCAAAAGATATATACAATCTTATTTTTTTTTCAAAGTAGGTAAAATATGTAGGTCAAGGTCACCAGGTCAAAAATTATGGTACAAGTAGAAAGGTCTTGTTACAAGCATTACACATGTGAAATATCAAAGCCCTATCAATAACCATTCAAAAGATATAGCAAATTTTAACTTTTTTTTAAGTAGGTCAAATATCTAGGTCAAGGTCACAAGGTAAAAAAATCATGGTATGTGTACAAAGGGTCTAGTCACAAGGAATACATGTGTGAAATATCAAAGCTCTATCGCAAACCAATCAAAAGATATAGCAAATTTTAACTTTTTTTGAAAAGTAGATCAAATATTTAGGGCAAGGTCACTAGGTCAAAAATCATGGCATGTGTAGAAAGGTCTTGTCACAAGGAATACACATGTGAAATATCAAAGCCCTATCACTCAGCATTCAAAAGTTATGGGCTGTGACACCCAAAAGTGTGACAGACAGACGGACAGACAGATGGACGGAGGGACAGACGGACAAAGTGATCCCGAAGTGTCGCTATGCTTCGCAGGCGACACAAAAAATGCAAATCTTATTGAAACTGGAACCTAGATTTTGAATTGACCTTGAACTTAGAGAGTCAATGACCTTGCCAAACTTTTGAAGTGCTCAAACAAAAAATAATTCCTTGTTGTCCCCACATAAAGCTTAAGCAATATAGGTTATTTAAACCATGCTAGAAATCATTTTGAGAAGATAGAGTCATCATTGTGTCGAATGAAAAGTTGCCATGACAACCATTTTCGACCTCAAAATGTGGGAAAACAAAACAAGGTCCTACTTATTTTTTTCATTGATTATATTTGTCACATGAAATCTATTTTGTTCTGAAAACAGTGATGGTGTTATCAGCCTGACATTTTGTGTTATTTTTGCTTAAAAATGGTACAAATTGGACAAAAATAGGCCTTTATTTTGACCTTATTTTATGGCAATTTTTGACTGATTTTGATTTGATTGGATTCGGCAAATTGAAAGAAATTTCAAAAAATTGTTACTTTTACTAAAAATAGAGGTTTTAGATATCATAATTTGTTAGTACCAATAAGCTCTAACAATGGTTTCCGTGGCAACATAATAACCAAAGATGACTTATTTGACCATTTTTAGTGCTAAAAAAAGACAGAAATCGTTTCCATGACAACCGGAAAATTCATATTAAAAAAAATGTTATTTTTGTATTCATGGCATAATACATACCATTTATCATGTTTATAGAGAAAATCATAAAAATCCATGACATGCTATTTCCAAATAGTTTTGTCCTTACAGTAAATTGATATTAATTAATAAAGGATATATCTAAACAATTATTTACATCTAATGATAAGTATTTGTAAAATAATATGAAGGACATTGCATTTAAATTATGTACTATTTTATTTCAGTATGCGAGGAGAATATAGAGGAGCCAACATGTACAAATGACGAAATTGAAGTGGCGTTTGATATATGTTTTAATGCTTTATCTCCCCTCCTTCCTTCTGCCCAGTCTATCTGTGAACAGTGTACAAAAATCACCGATCCGACACAATGCATTGGTAATTGTAATCCGTTAGGAACTTCTTGTTTCCCATCTGCTTTTGGTGTTCCTCAAAATAAATGAGATGATTGCATACAAAATTCTTATATGTTGTTTTAAATTTAAGAACACTTTTATTTGCATTTTCCTTGAAAAATACTATATAAGTAACCACCATGATTTCAGATTGGACAAAACTAATACATTTGAATAAATATGGACGCATGTATTAATTTAATTTCAGTTTGTTATATATAATACGAATCAAACTTCATACTTTCAAAGCCATTCTTCGATACCTCTGGAAAATTGAACAAAATCGAGGGTTGTGTGACCTTAATTTGAATAACAACACTATTTGCTACTTACTTTGAAACGATGTCTCTCCCCGGGCATCTGGTCTTACTTAGGAATATTTTCTTTCTCGAGGTTCGCAGTAGTTCCGCTGGAAGTTCAAACATCTTCTTTTGTCTAAAACTTGCCTTTTCGACGTGAGACATGGGACTGAATTATTACTAATCTAAGGTACTTCTTCGAGGACCGCAACCATCCGTTCTCTCTGGATGTTGGTCTGACTCCTCGGGTGATAAAACGCATGAGCTAACTACAGCAGGCACAGTATGGACTGTATTTCGTAGTCTCCTATTTCAATATATCAATGAACATATTAATTTGTGTTGTTTGGGAATATGTGTTTTGCTATCTTGTTTGTGTGTTCAGCTTACAGTGAGGAGATTATCTACACCACTATTTAGCATTTTTCGAGACCTTTTGTTAATAGGGAACGTGGAAGATTTGTGCCCATTTCATCAGACCATTTGCTACTAGATGATTGTCCTTAAGGAAAGGA
Source organism: Pinctada imbricata (assembly GCA_033119305.1). NCBI lineage: Eukaryota > Metazoa > Mollusca > Bivalvia > Pterioida > Pteriidae > Pinctada > Pinctada imbricata. Next base: position 26,537,733 of record VSWD01000001.1, on the reverse strand, counting down.
GGGGATCTCCAACAACACTCGGCCGCAGCCCCCACAGCAAAACCCAAGACACAGTTTCTAAAACTTCTTGTAATACTGATTGTTTATCACAAAAAGGGGAATGTGAAAGTGAAGGTAGAACGCCGATCGTGTTTGTGTGTTATAAATTGAAGATTTTCTACAACACGTATGGAGTTGGAACCCTTCCGTATTATCAATATTAACAATTATTTCCTGTTGCAGTGTGAAGAGGTGAAACATCTTCCCCGAGACATTGATGTTAGTCAAGTACAGTATATTAATTAATAATATCAGCTCTGTCGCCCGAAAGAAGCTTTGTTTTTGTAATTTGTCAATTTGACATCATGAATATTATTTTGCTACTTCGAAAAATGTCATTTCACGCTTTCTCTGAAATAATTCACAATTCTAAATTCTAAAAATTCAACCAGAGGGCATTACTGAAATAAATTATGGCGGATTATGAAAAGCACATTTGCTTGAAGCATCACTGATGAGGATTTAGTACCTAAAACATGCGTCTGGTGCATACTAAATTGGTTTGAAATTTCTCCAAAGAAGTATGGAGTTGGAACCCTTCCGTAATATTATGGAGACGTTATATATTCACCTTAATTGGAATGCAAATTAAAAAAAAAACGATTGTTCTACGTTGCTAGAGTACGTATCATCGGCGATCCTAAATCCAAACGATGAAATATTACCAAAGACTATGAAAATTGTGTCTACAAATACCAAAATACGTTCAGTTTATGTGGAATATGATGCCAACTTGTCAGAAATGTTGAGAATTCGTTTTAACAGAAATTTTCGAATGCGAAGTAAGTAACGATCGTCCGACTTCCCCGCCCTCCTATATTTCCGTGTTTTGAATATTTTGATTTTTGTCTTTGAATCTTCAGAATAACATCAGGCATAACCATAGTCTATATTCAAAGATTGAAACAATACAGATATGTGAACAAATCTCCTCTTGTTATTAATTTTTGTACGCAGCAATGATACAATTTTGCCAGCACTCAGAATTTCAACTTTGATTGTTTGCAATCTGGGGAATCGAAAGAAGGAATGAAATAGTTCGCTGAGCACTTGAATAAGCCTTTGAGTGATAGAGTTGAGTTAAAAAGTAAAAGAACATATCATCGAATATGTTAATTAGTACTTCTAATACTCAAATCAAGTGTGTTTGCAATGTTATTCGTCCATAAATCACTGTTATACGCAAATTGCTAGACGAAAGGAGGGGATCTCCAACAACACCTAGTTGCAGCACCAACAGCAACCTACCAAAACACCCGCTGTAAAACACAAAAAAAGACACGCACAGAAAGAGACGCAGTAGTACAAGGAACGCCAAAATCACAGAAAAACATAAAACACAAATGACTACACATAGACCAACGAGACCAATGGGTAAACGGTGCCGAGTAAAACAATCGTATGGGCCAGGACTTTATTTTCTTTTATTGATATCTGATTCAGACTGTAACATGTACACAGTACCTCACATGAAATTCATATGAAATGAGCATTATGCAAATTTCGTATGAAAATTCATGTGAAATTCATATAAATTTCACATAAGATTTATGTGAAAAAATATTTCACATGAATTTTACATAAACTACTTCACATAAATTTTTCTATGTGACCTACATGCAGAATTGAATTTATACGAAATTCATGTCAGAAACTTCACATGAATTTCATGTAAAATAAATCATGTAAATTTCATGTTCGTGCTCGTATCACATAAATTTCATGTGAACTTATATGTAAACTTCATGTAAATTCCACATGAATTTTATCTGAGGCACATTGGCTGTGTACATGTTTCGGTATTTTGGAAGCGTCTTATTAGAAATATTGATCTTAATATCTTTTCTATAGGGCTACAATGAAGGATACTCCCCTCCGATCTCATCTCCATTCCACATTTGATACTCACTTTTACTCGTTTGATATAATTGTTTAGTTCCTCTTTTTGCTCGCCTTTTTTACTCCTCTTTCAGGTGGAACAAACTATAGTATGGGCTTACCAATCCTCTGTCTATACTTTCCCCTTGTCCAGTTTTACGAGGTTTTTTTTCAAAGAGCGCCCAGTTTTATTCCTAAATAAAAAAGTACCAACTTAAGTATGTTTTTCACATATACGAGGATTGTCCGAATGCTTGCGGACTAGTATATTTTCTTGAGATTTACCAAAAAATATTTACTAAAAATATAGCTATTCAGACAATCACTTATTCACATGTACCATGTTATAGACATTTCAAATTATATTGTATATACATATCATTATCAACTTTACATATACATGTATAAAGGTATCTTCATGAAGCACAGTCATTATTCAATAGTGGATGCTCCTCTTCGTTTATTCTGAATATATTAAGACAATAACTTGCATTAACATGTATAATGCTGCATATGAAACATATGTAACTGATAAACGTGTTGGCTTTTTATCAGAATATACGAAAATGTACCTTTATGAGTGCGAGAAAAGTGACAAATGATACGTAACATTCTCGTTACAGTGACCTAAATGTTAAACGTCCTCAAATTGAATAGCATTCATTGAAGAACAGATAACTATGCAGCATGGATCAGACATGCACGTTTTGGATACTTCACCCTCGTCAGTGAAACAAATGGTGCGAAAATTATTATGTCGTAAAATGTGCCGAAAGACGAGGCAGAATGGGTGGAATATGAGTAACAAGCAAATTAAAAAGGAATTCCGTTATTACTGAAAGAAAAGAATATCAAGACAATAAAGACTTTTGGTAAGTACATTAGCTCTAGCCTTCTATTTATATAAAGAACAATGGTCAAAGAATGGAGTAGGCAATGTTAAGAAAGTGAGTATATACGAGGCATTTGTTACAAAGAAATGAACGAGCAAGAAATGGAAATGAACTTTTTCTGTCATTAGACGGACATTTGACTTGGTATTGGGCCAATCTACAGCATTCTACCAGAATAAGACTGGTACATTCTTAAAAATTGCAATCTGACTTACTGTGACGACAGGGCTACGACCACCTGCCCTCTCCTAATTTCAGTCGGACACCTCGGGTGATAGCATGCATGAGCTTGCTACAGCCGGCAGAGCGCGGGCTGTATTTCGTACGCCTTCTCTTTTTATATCCATTTACATATCCATCTGTGTGTTTCTCGGGCACTGCATTATGCTGTATGTTTGTGTGGTCATCTTACATTAAGAAGGTTATTATACACCGCAAGTATACGTTCTTCGGGACCTCTGGGTAATTTGAAAGGTGAGAGGGTTATGTGCACGTGGTCTGGGTGACCACATCGTCTGCTACTGGCGTGTCAGATGGCCATCCTGGGTCAGCACCGGTTGCCCATTGTGTCTCGTTGTTTTTTTGTGGTAATTTGTGTTTGATGTTTCTATGTGATTCGACTTTCCTTGATCCATTTGCGTCTCTTTCTGTGCGTGTCTGCTTTTTGTTTTTGCAGTGAGTGTTTTGCTGTTGGTGCTGCAACCGGATGGTGTTAGAAATCCCCTCCTTTCTTTTGTCAAGGAGACCACCGTTAAGGGGATAGCATATGTGACCATGCAAAACATGTAAAATAGATAGGGAAATTTCGGTAGTGATCAAGTGTTACATACATGTATTTGTCCCACGGATAGTGACAGGTCTTAACTCTGTCTAACATGTTAAAGTTGGATATATAATTTACGATCAGACAGTCTATGCAGCACTCACTGCTTTAATTTCAAAGAAATCATAAACTACAAAAATTCAAGGCATTTGAATATATATAACTGCATATATAACTATATAACAGTCTGACCTATAAAGTTGCATTTAGTTCGATAAGTACATATTAATAAATTCTATTATTTTGTATGAACGGTGACCAACTGTTTGTTCTTGGTAAAACTCTATTAATATAACTTGAACGCTTTTCATCTTATTGACATGAATTACGTTCTAGGTCAACTTTTAAAGACAACTTGAAGTAAGAAGAGTCAACTTTCAAATTGTTTGTTATTAGGTCTTAAAACATCATACAATATATTTGATTGGCACTCACTACTTCTTCAGTACTTTAGAACCGTTTTGAAATGTTGGATCTTATCTTAGATGTTTAAGAACGTAGTGATCTTAGATTTCAAAGATATCTGTTCTGAGGGAACATAAATATACTTTCATTGGTGTTTATTTCATTTTTCGTAAAAGCAAATGATAAAAAAATTCATGTTTAGGTTTTTAATTAGTTTCTATGGAGATGTATCTCCAATTGTGCAATCATTTCGTTAAATGTTACAAGGATTTTATTAATCGGGATCGGTATTTGTAATCAATCATCAGAACAACATATCTTTGTTCCTCTATACATACGTGTACTGACATATAACAAAAAAGTGGAAACCACTACGTGGTATATACTCCCGAGCTTTGGAGAATAAACACATTCTGCGCAGGTGTTTATAAAACGTATTTAAGCTACGGATATATTTGTGGAACTATTCGTATCACACACAATGCAAAATACAACACTTTTAGAAGCAGAACTAAACAACGAAGCTCGATTTGCATATCTTTTAAATAGCTCGACAACAAAAGACATTCTTTCAGGTATGGCAGTGAATACTACATCAGGAAAAAGCGAAAATGGTTACTCGAATTTAGAGGAGAAGATTTGGATGGGCATTTTTACTTTACTGTTTATCATCGGGTTTCTTGGAAATCTAATAACAATTACAATTATATGTCACAAACAAATGTCAAGGAAATTAACTTTTACGGCTGTAGCTGTATTATCATTAGCGGACATAATAGCTGTTGCTGTGCGGTACATCATTGCTATTGTGGGCTTAAGTTTACATGTCATACCCTATCCACGATATATTGTGAATATATTGGCGGGAATTCTGAATACCACGATTTTGTCGTCAAATCTACATGTTCTGATTCTCTTTCGAGTACGATGCCTCCTTGTTGTTGGACCTCTGGGGAGCCTGTCGATGAAAACTACTACTTTATTAGCACAAAGCGTATTCGCTTGGACGATCAGTGTAATATTAGGAGGATTTTACGGCGCTTCTCTATTTTTAGAGATCAAAGAACCAGAAAGGCTTATTTTTGATTTTTTTGTGTCTGTGCTTTACTTACTGATTATGCTTGTACCAGCATCAATATATCATTATAAGAAAGTTAAAGCTCTTAAAACAGGGAAACAATGCAGAAAGGCAGTAGTAGCGAAAATGAATACTGTGATGATTTGCATACTTTCAATTCAAACTGCGATTCGTGTTGTCATCCCAATCCCTTGGTTGATAGCCAAATATACAGACTACCAAAACATATTTTTTCTTTTATATAGAATATCTTACGCGATTGAAATGGTCAACCATTCTGTGAATCCATTTATCTATTTCTTTGCAGCGTTTTGTCGATAATGAACGTTATCATTATCTTTTTTTTAAACATGACTTATTTTACAATGTTTATGAAACAAGTCACAAATGTGTATTAATGTCTCGATGTTTAGGGGAGAGGGTCATTGGAGCAGACGGAAAAGGAAGAACCCAGAGAAAACCTCGTAGGACTTAAACCGAATCATGGATTTAATCCTGGACAATGATGGGAAGCAATTTCGCTATCATTGCGCTAACCCGTCCTTATGTATTTATTTCTTTATATGCAGCTTTTATGACCTAAATGATTACACGGTTGTGCAGAATCAAAGAACCATTGAAACACCATTGATGGTACTCAAGGGTGTTTTAGAAAAAAGAACATGATTATTATTCTTTCCATCTTCAGATGTTAGGATGTTTGTTTCACATAAATTTGAAAATAATTTATACTCTGTTTAAAAAAAAAGGTTCGGTAGATGTTTTATTGATTCCGAACTTCCACCATTGAGTAAATATGTTACGTTTAGGCTTATTATCCAGATCGATCGCTAATTGATGAGAATAATTTTATCATAAAGAAAAAAGTCATCTGTCATTGCCAGCATAGATTGTGTATTGTGACACAATTTATTTTTTATTTAAAAGATAATTTCTTTCGTGACATTACTAATTTGCTATGCATGCAGATTAGCTGAAATATGCTATCATATTTATTTTATCTTACAAACGTATAATGATTGGCCTGTTTTGCTACATGTAATATCGCTACCACTGATAAATAAACATGAACAAGATAGCGCCTTAATGAAGAGTGTTTATGTGTAAATAGGAAGTTATGAACACAAGAACGTAAATAACTCTATTTAAAGGAAACAATGGCCCTTGTGTATGATAGAAGGAGCTAGTTTTTGATAAAGTTATGGTCTCAAAACATTATCTTGGAAGAGTTAAAAATAAATGTCGTTTAGGTATCCGTTGTACAAATAAATATCAAGTTTATAATATATAGTTGGGATAACGGCATATCTTTACCTAATTATACCATAATGCAACATAAAACTTGGTTTCCAACATCAAAGGTCAACATCCCAACCGCTAATGAAACCATTGAAACTATCGAGACACTGCCGAAGATTACCGAGCTGATTTTAACACTGTTTAAATGGAAGAGACGTCAGCGAGATCTCCGTTTGTACATTGGATACGTTAAGCGTTAAACAGGAAGGGTATTATGCCGTATAGGGAAGTTGACCTTTGTGTATTTGCGTATCTTTCTATACTATATAGTGCCTCGTGACATTCCTCTCAACCAATGGAATATCACTATCCCATAAACACTCTGACGTACACATAAACAAATACACGTGTTTCGTGAAATATTTCAGTGGTCAAACTAAAATCACTCGGTAGAAAAATTCAGTAACAATTTTGTGAATTTAATGGTAGTATATCGTTTATGCATTTTTTATGCATATTAAGTCGTGTCAAAACATCAATTTGTAAGTAAAGGTCTATGTATAGGATGGTCAAGTATATTATCCCCCATTCACGAACACTCGAATCGTAAACCAAGCATGACAAATTCAAGTAAAATATCCATCATTCATGCTTTAAATATGTTTTTTTAAGCGGTCTGAACAAATTATATCAATAGATGCAGTGCTGTGGAATGCACTCGCCATGAGAGCTTAATTGTGCCTATTCATTTTCCTGCTCTTTTTCGCAATGAAAAGGAAATCAAACTCCGCTCAATTTTCGATTAAATGTGCAAATTCGTTGCATAAAGAGAGTTGAGGAGGATCCAATTTAATAAACGAGGAAAAATTGAAAATTATACGAATAAACGTGTTATAAGATAAAGGCATCAATCAGCCGGACTCGCGCAAAAACTTGCTAGGACCCAATGTGTTGTTAGATAAGGTCATCAATCAGCCCAAACATTTACAATGTTTTTTTTTTCCAATTTCCAAAGAGGAACATATATTTTGCGAGGAACGTGTTAAAAAAAGGTAACGAATTGGCCCAAGAACAAGTACGTATACCAAAGGTACGTTACTCATGGTTTTGTTAATCTATAAGTATTCCAGGTGCGAAACCGGGGTAATTTGGATGTGAACGTCTAACAAGGGGTTGGACCCAGAACCTAAACTGTCCGGGGGTACAGGCCCCCTTTTATGGGAGATGACTTGCGAAACCCAAAAGGCTTCGGGGTCTCCCCGAGAAGTTTTGAAGCGCGAACTGAATTAAGATGAGATGAAGGATATGATTCTAAGATGTTGGTGATTTTCCTTGATATATGTCACTGGGAACAATTTTTCAAAGTAGACATTTAATTGTTCATTGCGACAACAATCCATCTGTTCATCTGTGCTTCCCTAGCGTTTACGTTAGTCTATGACGTCATAATATTCACATGCATGTATTTCGCGTTATCCGCGAAAACTTACAAAGTTTTTGTATTTAAGTGTTTGTGTTTTTATTTGCATCTGCTAACCTGTTCTGGGCACCAGGTAAGTAAATTGCCTTAATGGTACAAATAAAAAAAACAAACACTTAAATACAAAGACTTTGTAAGTTTTCGCGAATAACGCATGTGAATATTAAGTGAGAGATGTTCTAGGCTTCACGAATAAGGAAATATATCTTGATAAAGAGTTTGATTCAAATTCGACACCTGGAAATCCCACTTTCTGCCTCTGAAATAATAGATAACCACAAATAAGCTCTCTCTTCCTTTGGCTTCGACACTTTACCATACTTATACTGCATAACTTAAATGCACAATAATCCGTGCAAAACAACGTTTTATCGCTGGTTCCTCAAAATGTTCTACCAAATCTGTATCGATCTTACTCACCAAAGTTATATCTGAAATCAAATCTGAATTTCAAAAACATTGCTCGACAGTATATTTCCGTAGCAGTATCAACCAGATTTTAAAGAATTCGAAGGAACTTTTAAAACATCTGAAATCCACTCATTTTAGTAGACTCAACTACAATCCCATATTGAAAGAAAGACTCGCAAAAATGATAAGTAATGCGTTTACCAGCAAGAAAGGTAATCGCAAATACAAATTGATCGTTGTTAACTATGACAAAACCTACTTTGTAAAAGAAATGTCCGATTCTGAAAATAAGAACACTGAAAAAATATTATTCAGATGTTAAACTTCCTGATCGACCACTTTTTTGTGGTGTTAACGGTCGGAGAGGTCTTCCAGCAAATTGTCGGAATTCCAATGGGGACCAATTGTGCCCCACTCCTTGCCGACATTTTTCGTAACTCCTACGAAGCTGAATTCATTCAATCTTTGGTCTCTGGAGAGAAAATATACCTAGCTTCTGACTTTAACTTCACTTACAGATACATAGACAATGTATTGTCAATTAATGATCCAAAATTCGCGGATTACCTCAGTAGTATCTATCCATCGGAGCTTAAAGTCAAAGAAACTACAGAGACAAATAATTCAGCACCCTATTTGGACATAATGTTGTCCTACGACACTGATGGTCACATGAATACCCCATTCTCTGACAAACGTGACGACTTCAATTTCAGCATCACAAACTTTCCTTTTCTGAGTAGCAGCATCCCTTCATCGCCTGCCTATGTTCATATCTCAGTTGATACGCTGTGACAGAGCAAGTACCAAAGATACAGATTTAATTCTGAGAGCTAGGCGTCTTTCATATAAGCTTCTCAGTCAGTGACGGACTAATATCGTCAGTGAGGAAGTTCTACGGTCTTGATGACACCTATTGGTTTCCATGGAATGGTCAAGGTTCAATAGACAATACATAAAAAGAAAACAAAAACATTATAACACTAAGACGTAACTAATTTGTATGTTAATTATATGATGGGACAATGCTATTGTGAGCAAAGGTCAAGGTCATAAAGCAATAATGGCAACCTTATAAAAATTCAAGAAGTCAATTTTCACCAAACATCGATATCGGAAGCTCGTCATACACTATGATGTCCCAATCTCCAGAATGGTGGATTATATTCTATCATAGACCATTTGTACCGTCCAACCAAAGATTATACTTTATATCTTCCAAAATGGAAGTAACCGGATGTGACAATTCTACCGAATGAAGCGACAGGTGTTACATGTAAGCAGGAGATGCTGACTCTTCGTGTGAGCCTTGTCTCACTCTCATTTCGGGAGGCTTTTGTTGCTTTGCTTTGGTTCCTGTTTTATCCTGATTTTGTATGCCTTCGGTTTATGATTTTCTGAATTATCGATTTTGTGCTGTATATAGGGATATGGTCATTATCCTTATTTGTCGTTTGCTCTATACACTCGACCCATCAGTGCATTATAGAGGAACTGTCTAATAATATGTCAATTAATTTCATCCGATTCAGGTGGAATCATCATCCTTGGGCTGCATACGGAGATTGTTGCTCTGAAAACAAAGGCGTGGGCTAGCTCTATAATTAAAACTACTTAGCTCAACTGAAGTACTACTTATACTTTTTGACCGGATTCAGAGACCCCCTGTGCCTGTTACAACAGAAACTTCACAGTTGTATATAGTATATATATTCAATTTGCTTCATTGAAGAGTTTTCGCTACTTTTCCATCTATCAATATGTGAATATCATTCGCCATCTGCACAAGCTCTCAGGAGTAGAAGACCCTATTCATTGTGACTATAAACGCACAACTCATTCTGCAGGGCATTGAAAGAAAGCTTGGAATGGCTTAAACACCAGTGAGGCTATCACGCCACACCACCTATTGCAAATTAAATTTGTACTTACATACACAAGTGTATTGGATCATTCATTCTGGTGCGCATGCCTGATAGCATTCTATGGTCTTCTACGTCCAGTTATTTTCACTGTTTAAGGTGAAATTCAGCCTGAAAAGGATCTTCGTCGTATTGATTTGCTTCCTACAAGTTGTTGAAATATTCTACAAATGCGATTCTCAAAGACAATTCAGTTCCGTGAAAAACTGATGGAAGTCATCCTGCCGAGAGTTAATAATGCGTTATGCCCAGCCTCACCATTATTACGTTTACTAGACTCGGTAACGCCCTTAATCCTTATCCTCTCACCCCTTTATTTATTGTTTAAGATGGTTAGCATATGACCTACAGTTTATTTATTACTTCCTTAAAAGAATGCGTGTCCAGATCAGGGATTCAGGCTCGTTTGAGTGGTTACTCCTTTAGAAGGGGTGGTGACACCTGAATTAGTAGAATAGGCTTTCCTGTAGACATTATTAAACAAGTAGGATACTGGTCTAGTGATGCTGTTGCTAGGTACATTGAACCTATTTTTTCTCAAAAGGTGCCTGTTATGCAATCCTTTGGAAAATCTTTGCCATGATTTCATATTTGATGATTTTTTTTTTTCATTTTCTCATTTAGTCATTTATGTTGTATTCCATCCTCATTGCTCTTCATATGGATAATGTCAAAGGAACACTTCCAACTAGGATTAGGAAATTCATCCAACCAAAGATTGTACTCTATATCTTCCAAAATGGAAGTAACCGGATGTGACAGTTCTACCGAATTGAAGCGACGGGTGTTGCATGCAAGCAGGAGATGCTTACTCTTCCTGGGCACCTGGTCTCACTCCAATATCGGGAGTTCGCTTCTTTTCATATGGTGGAGGTTTTTGTTTGTTTGCTTTGGTTCCTGTTTTCTCCTGATTTTGTATGCCTTCGGTTTCTGATTTTTGAATTATCGATTTTGTGCTGTATACAGGGATATGGTCATTATCCATATTTGTCATTCAGCCATGGTATTATCTACAATCTGAATTTTTACTTACTTCTCTTTCTATCAAATCATTGTGTTAATTAGTAATTACTTTATTAGAATGTTTGTTTGATTTTACGGTTGATTCTTGTTATTTTGTATTTTGTCGCTGTAATTAATTTTCGCCACTTTCCTTCAAGCTTTGTCTTGAATTGAGTCAAAGTGGTATTTATGTTTAAATTGAAATTTGACGGGAATCTTCAACTGCGCCAACTAGAGTTATTAATCTTTGTATGTTAAGCATGTTTAGCTATATGTTGCAGCCCGCATGGCGCGGATCGAAGCTTCGCTATTGTTTGATAATTTTTGCTCCCATCCAGCCCTCCCTTTCTAAAATGGTAGTATTACCTAAGCTAGGCTTGTCGTATAATCATTGGGGGGAATTCAACCATGTTATTATAGAACTATAATCTGAATTTAATTTAATTACTAGTCTTTATATCAAATCATTGTGGTAATTAGTAATAACTTGTGATTATAATGTTAATTTATGTTTGTTTGATTTTATGATAAACTCTTGTTATTTTGTATTTTGTACCTGTAAAATTTTTATTTTGCCACTTTTCCCAAGCTTTGTCTTAAATTGAGCCGAAGTGGTGCTTATGTTAAAATTGTATTTGACGGGAATATTTAATTGCACATACTAGAGTTGTCGATCTTTGTTTGTTTAGATATATGTCGCAACTCGCATTTCGCGGATTGAAGCTTCGCTATTTTAACAATTGTTTGCTTTAACCCAGCCCCCCTTGCTAAAATGGCAGTAATACCTGAGCTAGGCTAGTCGTACAATCATGGGAGGAATTCAGCGATCATGTTATTATAGATCTATAATCTGAATTTGATTTAATTACTAGCTTTATATCAAATCATTGTGTTAATGAGTAATTACTTGTGATTATGATGTTAATTAATGACTTAAAGAAGATCCTGACGATAATCTCAACAACACTCACAATAGAGCACCAAAGTGAGCATCGACGGACCCCCAGCAAGCTAGAGGTGGGACCAGGTGCCCGGGAGGAGTGAGCATCCCCTGTTGGCTAGCCGCACCCGCCTTCGATATTCATGCACTAGAATGAAAAAAATATAAAAAGCATGCACTGTCTGGGGTTATGTCTATATAGAAAGTGTTGTGGCGACCATGCAAGGGACAAATATTCAAAACACTTACTGTCAAACCCCTCGCGGGGAACTTTTTTACGAGCTCCACACGGCAAAGGGCATAAGTGTGACACAAATGAGTTAAAAAAGATCTTGACGATAATCTCAACAGCAATCACAGTAAAGCACAAAATTGACAACATCGACGGAACCCCAGCAAGCTAGAGGTGGAACCAGGTGCCCGGGAGAAGTGAGCATCCTCTGTTGGCTAGCAGCACCCGCCGTCGATATTTATGCACTAAAATGAAAATATATAAAAACTTGCACTGTCTGGGGCTATGTCTATATAGAAAGTGTTGTGGCGACCATGTCAGGGAAAAAAATATTCAAAACACTTACTGTCAAACCCCTCGTTGTTTGATTTTACGATCAATTCTTGTTATTTTGTATTTTGTAGCTGTAATAATCTTTAAGCCGCTTTTCCCAAGCTTTGTCATGAATTGAGTCAAAGTGGTGTTTATGTTAAAATTGAATTTGACGGGAATCTTTAATTGCGCAAACTAAAGTTATCGATCTTTGTTTGTTTAGATATATGTTGCAACCTGCATTGCGCGGATCAAAGCTTCGCTATTTAAACAATTCTTTGCTCAAAATATGTAAAGCACGAAGTGCTTTTCGTGAATTTTGTTTCCATTCCCTACTGCCAATACACACCGATAAAGCGCAAAAGCTGAAAAACAATCCTTATATTTACATTTTACGTGTTAATTAAGTTATTTCTGCTAATTTTTCATCCAGTTTCTTTACATTTGAAATATCATTGCGAAGGGAGAACGCCACTTGACGTAAGAACAAACGAAGTTCGACGTTTTTCGCTTGATTCGAAGTAGTACCTTCTGTTTGGAAACTGAAGTTTGTCCTTTGGCTGTATTTTGAACATTTCAATTAAAACTTAAGAAAATTGTGACTTTTGTCCAACATAATTCAGACATAGCGAAGAGTTAAAAAGGGGAAATTTGAGGGAAAAATTTTTAAAACTCATTTCAATACACTGTTAAATTGCTTAGAGATATGAAATCAATCGGTATTATTGTATACAAACTTCTGCAAATACCCTATTTTATCTGGAAGTAATTAGAATAATGCAAAAGTCGAGTACAGCCGTCGAAAACGCGAATACTTTCGGTATTGTCATGACTTACCTCAACATCATGGCTAAAGATTCGTAGATACTCGAAATATTTCGGATATTATGAATCCATAAGAAGCAAAGATAAATTCAATGTTGATAAATGACACAGGTGAATCAAATCCTCATCCTAAATACTGAATATTTGATCCTGTTATGCCTGAATATTCGCTAATCCAAACACGGCACCTTTCTGCAGGCAGCAATGCAGTTCGTCCTTGAACTTCGTCTACTGATGCATGATCGACTAGCTACGTCACACTTCTTGGAAGTGTACATGTTGATGACCGAGATTTTGACACATTTTATCACTGGGGGTAGACGGCGTCGTTTGATAATGGATACATGTTTTGAATCTGTGTTAAAGCAATAAATAAAATGGGCATTCTATCAGAAATTAATTCGCATAATTTCTAAAGTCACGTGATAGGCTCTTGCGTTTATCGAGAAATAAAGCAACAGTTGGTTTGGTACCTTTATATAAGGGAAACGCAGTTGGAATGTAAATATTCAAAAATGGGGTACATGTGACTACAAAAGTGATTTCTGAGAACGAAATGTTTTCCTAGAATGGTTTAAAAAATTCAAGAACCCTATATATATATTGGTTGCACATAATTCTACATTTGCCTCGCATGTCCTTTTGAATGCTATGCTATCACTTCAATGCCATGTGACAACTCAATGATTGCAGGTTTCATCAATTCACTAATATTATTCAAAGAAATGGTGCCTGGACGAAAGGATATAAACAAACTGACATTGCAAGAGATTTATTGACTATATATTATAATGTACATGATGCAATTTCTGATGTCAAACACTTCAAAAACTGGTCAAGAATTTACATGTATCAACAGATGATTTGTTATGCCACAGTGTCTCCTTCTCATCTGTATATGATGGAATTTCATATGATAAAATGAAGTTTGAAAACATATCTTCCCTGCTAGTTCCTTTACAGAAAATGCCGTTCTAAGCTTACTCTGAACAAAATAGCTTGTTCTGGACTAAATATGTGTCACTTGCCCACAGACGGAACCCGGTGACCGGTATAAAGAACATACTCTCCGAGAAAAAGGATAGAAAGCCTAGGGTTATATGCAATGCAAAGATTATTTATAACATTTTTTCTCACTATGAGTTGGAAAATTCTTTATGTTGAAATGCAAAATCTTTGAAGTTTATCATCGACCCCATATATATTTTTTACCCCCCCCCCCCCCTTAACACCCTGTACAACGAATTTATCCCACCGATGGTTTTTACGGCTTGTTATCCATTTTTGATATTCACATAACATAAAAATACGAAGCATATGAACGTTGTATATTCAATTCATTTTGTGGTGTCATTACAACTTTATTATCGACACAATAATATTAGTTATCAGGTTTCTTACTGACCGTCTACAGATATTTATTGGCTTGATTTAGCCCAAAGAAGGCACGTCTATGGGCTTGATCACTTAATGACTGCTTTTTTGTTAGGACCAAAAATTTTTTTGGTGTTGCAGAACATTTACGTTTCACGATTCCTTTTACATGCGAATTTATTTATACGTTAATGGCCGAATCGCTGACTGGCTATAGAAATTTAGACGGTGTGCACGTGGTGCAATTTACGCTCTCTTGATTGGTTCGAACCAATCCGAGGCAAAATGAATGTCCATATAGCCCCATGGGTCAACTATCCCCTCAAGTTACAAATACATGTCTACTATTAAACATTGTTATAACAACTATGTTTATTGGTATATTTGAAATTCGAGGAGGATAGTTAACCCATAGGGATATATGGAGATTAGGGATGAGATCTCCAACCAGACCCTGTTGCAACAACCAACAGCAAAACACCAAAATACCCGATGTGAAAACACAAAGACGAACACACTAAGAGACAAAAAGAGACATACAACATATAAAGACTACACATAAACTAACGAGACCAATTGGCAACCGTTTGATGATTCTGACGCATTTTCGATGCTTATGCTGTAAATCTTTGATCCCTCTTATTTTGTTTATCATATCACCAAAAAAGGCAGGTTGTATGATACCCGAAGTAATGTACTCTGTTAGTATATAGATCCAAATTTGAAAAGACGTTGACTGTTATATATGTAAAAATTTCCAGAAAGTCTTAATTAGTTTATAAAAGCGGGAACCTTGACCTAAATTTTCTTGGTAATTCGTCCACTGTGAAAATCCAAAATATTAGTACATGCTCTAGCATACCGGATGAGCTGTAATATGTAAATAACGTATTACGGTAGTCTTGGAATATCACCGTCAAGCAAGGGGAAATCTACTATGTTGAATCCAAAATTATCCCTTTTGTCATATATACTTGTATGAATCCTTCCGTAGGAGGTTACATCAGGCTCCTGTTTTGAGAAGCAAACGCATTATATACTTTGGGTCTTCTCAGCCAATCAGATTGAAAGAATTTAGCCAGCGATAGGATAAAGTTATTTCCATGATCTATAAGATTGTTTATTTGCAAAATCTAATATATAACATTGTGTGATTCAGTTTTATGAGATATTCATATGATATGTAGGATTCTTTATAAATTTGCAATATCTACTATATGAAATAGCTAATTTTGTGTAATTGAAATGTATATGTGATATCCTTATGCATACTCTATTTTCAGAAAGGAATGTATCAAATGACAAATATGGATAATAACCATATCCCTGTTTACAGCACAAAATCGATAACCCAGAAAATCAGAAACCGAAGGCATACAAAATCAGGATAAAACAGAAACCAAAGCAAACAAACAAAAACATTCACCATATGAAAAGAAGCGAACTCCCGATATGAGAGTGATACCAGGTGCCCAGGAAGAGTAAGCATCTCCTGCTTGCATGCAACATCCGTCGCTTCAATTCGGTAGAACTGTCACATCCGGTTACTTCCATTTTGGAAGATATAGAAAGAAGGGAGGAGATCTCCAACAAGACCCCGTTGCAGCATCAACAGTAAAACACCAAAACACCCGATGCAAAAACACAAAAGAGTACAATCTTTGGTTTGATGGTTCAAACGGTCTATGACAGAATATCATCCACCATTCTGGAAAGTGGGACATCATAGTGTATGACGAGTTCCCCATATCGACCGTAGAACTTCCTCAGTGACGATGTTAGTCGGTCACAAACATATCCCTGACTGAGAAGCTTATCTGAAAGACGCCTAGCTCTCAGAACAAAATCCGTATATTTGGTACTTGCTCTGGCATAGCGTATCAACTGAGATATGAACATGCCATAAGCAGGCGATGAAGGGATGTTGCTACTCAGAAAAGGAAAGTTTGTAATGCTGAAATTGAAGTCGTCACGTTTGTCATAGAGTGGTGTGTTCATGTGACCATCAGTGTCGTAGGACAACATTATGTCCAAATAGGATGCTTAATTATTTGTCTCTGTAGTTTCTTTGACTTCAAGCTCCGAAGGATAGATACTGCTCAGGTAATCCGCGAATTTTGGATTATTGATGGACAACACATCGTCTATGTATCTGTAAGTGAAGTTGAAGTCAGAAGCTAAGTATCTTTTCCCTTCAGAGACCAAAGATTGAATGAATTCATCTTCGTACGAGTAAAGAAAAATGTCGGCAAGGAGTGGGGCACAATTGGTCCCCATTGGAATTCCGACAATTTGCTGGAAGACTTTTCCTCCAAACACCACAAAAATGTTGTCGATCAAAAAGTTTAACATCTGAATAATGTCTGTTTCAGTGTACTTATTTTCAGAATCGGACTTTTCTTTTACAAAGTAGGTTTTGTCATAGTTTACAACAATAAATTTATATTTGCGATTACCGTTCTTACTTGTAAACGCATTACTTATAATTTTTGCGAGTCTTTCTTTCAATTTAGAATGTGGAATTGTAGTGTAAAGTGTCGAAAAATCAAAGGCTTTATCGAAAGGACACTACTAAAATGAGTGGATTTCAGATGTTCTAAAAGTTCCTTCGAATTCTTTAAAATCCACATCTGGTTGATACTACTGCGAGAATATACTGTCGAACAATATTTTTGAAGCCCAGATTTGATTTCAGATAAAACTTTGGTGAGTAAGATCGATACAGATTTGGTAGAACATTTTGAGGAACCAGCGATGAAACGTTGTTTGTACGGATTCTTATGCATTTTAGGTATGCAGTATAAGTATGGTAAATCTAAATCTAAATTGGTAGTGTCGAAGCCAAAGGAATCAAGAGCTGATTTCTGGTTACCTATTATTTCAGAGGCAGAGAGGTTTCTTGGGGTGTAAGTGAGATTTCCAGGTGTCGAATTTAAACCCAACTCTTTAACTAGACTGTCGAAATAGTACTTTTTGCAAGTAAATGTGTAATTATTTGAGGCTTTGTCCGCTGGAGTGATGACATAATGTTCTTGGAGGTAGGTAAGCTCTTTGATTACATCAGAGTCTTTAAATATAGAAACGAATGTGGTGTTCACAGTTGATTTTAATCGGTTAATTCTAGATAAAAGTAACCCTCTGATTGATTTTATCCATTCGGAAAGGGTGTCGATCTGTACATCCTCTTTCTTTGCCCAACGTCTTGCATATTCCTCACAAGAGTCCATGATAATTTTGACATTTTGGTTCCATGTAAAGGACATACTTTCTCTGTATTTGGGACCCTTTTTTAACAATTGTTTTGATTGCTGATTTGACTGATTTGAAATGAAAGCTGATTTGAAATTCTTGATTTGTTGTTGTGTTTGCTATGTATGCATATATGAAATATATATTCAAAATTAATTGCTTTCCAACAAACATGTTGATAAAGTTTTAATTTCATCTAAGGAGTATGTTAGACCTATTTTGTACATATGCATGTCAAGTAAGTATGATCGGTTATCCCATCTGCTGGATTTGTACTCGTTTATAGCGTTATTTGTCAATTGTACCTTTGTTTCTGTCATACTTCCTTCCCAAAGAGGGTTTGTTAATTTGTAATATTGAACGTTGTCGATGTTCCTACTCTGTGCTTTACATGTATATACATATAAATTTGATGAATTATTTGTGTACAGCTTAGAACTGGAATGTGTGATTGACAATAGAGGGGTATTGTATAATATTACAACTACCCTAGTGATTTTTGTTTACTACCCTATTATTTATTAGTAATCTATCTGTTTTGAAATAAATATATCGTTTGAAACATCAGAACTTGAGTTGTCATGACAACATATTGTATAAAAATTACAGAGGATAATTTACGAAGTCAACGTGACTGTTGTTGAAGGAAAAATTGGTCATTTGAAATAAAGCTCATTTGAAATAAAGCTCCGACTTTAAAGGCCGAACTCAAATTTGTTGAGATACCGGTGGGTAAGCCATCGAGAGTATCTGGGGCATTGGGCGGTTCTTATCTTGCAGCGTCGATAAAAATAGCAAACAGCGTGCTGCGACAGAGCGGTGCACGTGTAATTGTAGCAGACGAATCTTTAACACAAAATTCACGATTTACTGATGAAAGTCTTGAGTCTGTCATAGTACAATATATTAAAAGTATAATTTTATAAAAATCGTAGCCGTCTTATAAATGTCATTTGTATGATTTTATGTCTAGAAAGACAGGTTTTGATCAGTTTTACACATACATGCATGACCTACATGTACATGACATAGGATTGTGCAGGAGAGGCTGCAAAGGATCATTTCGTCGAGAATATCGCAAAGATGTCGAAATAAAAATTCATATTTTTCCATTTGGTTTTATTATGTTTTGGAATTGTATATCTACACTTTCCTTTGAAAAAAAATACAAGGAATATTATAACATTTAATAAAACTGTCCGTCCCTAAGTAAACCTCTTGTTTTTGGCGGGTACTTTTGCGCGGATCTGCATAAATTAGAGTAGACAATGGCCGGCGCTATACAGCATGTTTCTCCCATGGGAAGATCGTGAAAATCTGGTTTTATGAAGTAAAATAACACATGTGAAAAGTGTATATAGAGGCGTAACTGAACATAAAACGGATCTATTTGACTGTAAACCGAGGATATCATCTAAATTAACAGATAAAACTTGGGACTTTCCACATATTGCAGCAACGATATAAGATTGTTTACGAACGGGGGTACAAGTAGCCGTGAAAACGACAGAGAAATTATTTTACTGAGAAAGTACGTGTAATAATATATTTTTCTGCAAATGAAAAAATACGAAAATGATTTTTCGCATAAACACGACAAAGGCATATTGGATATACTTTAGTCACGTTGTCTCTGAAAACTCATAACATACATTATTAATGAGTTTTTGGATTCAATATTTTCATCAAATAGAAAAAAAAACATGTGAAGAAATGAGGTAAGAATTGTTTACGTGTGTAAGCGCGCATACTGCATGTTCAGAATCTAGTATTATAGAAAACGTGCTATCGGTATGACTTAGCATCCGATATAAACAATAACACAGTTAGAAACGCCTACCGCATGTCACTCTTCTGAATTTGAATTGAAAATTTGTCCTGCTTCCATCATTTAGAGTGAAAATACTCAGTTAAATCTCAATGTAATTTCTACATATTACATACATAAACGATTGAACATCGTGTTCAGATGCATAACAAAATTCATATGAAAATTGTGTCCTTTTCATGAGATAATCTAAAATTTTCCTCTGCAATCTGAACGTGTCTAGAAATTTCATATTCGCCACCAGTTTCCTGGTTGGCTGCTATTTATACCCCAAGCTCGGCCTTTAAACGATTTACAATGAGATATATGTACATGTATACATGATATATAGAAAGGTCACTTCAATATCTTATGAACAATGAAGCAGTCAAACAAAACCTAAAAGAAAACTCCTTAAACAGAGTTTATTGGATGTTATTCAAAAAAGGTCAATGTCACTTAGTTTTTTATCTATGTATTAATCTATTTTCACGAGGAATATAAATGTGATTATACATATGTATACCTTATCACTTGCCATTCAAAATGTATGGCCATTTATCAAAAAAAGAAAAGCAGGTCAAACATCTAGATCTACATCACAAGGTGAAAAGACAGGTATGAATAGAAAGTGAAATAACATCATCATATCACTTGCCATTCAAGAGTTCTGGTAGTCTTTTTTCTTCAAGGTGGGATCAGGTGCCCGGGAGGACTAAGCATCCCCTGTTTGGCTAGCCGCACCCGCTGTCGATGTCCACGCACGAATATGAAAACAATATCTAAAAACATGCACTGTCTGAGGTTGTAACTATGTAGAAAGTGCTATAGCGACTATGGCAGGGAAAGGCATTCAAAAAACTTACTGTCAAACCCCTAGCATAAACAACCGATGAATACTCGATAAAAGGTCTGAGTGTTAGGGCTGGGAAGATACATCGATATATCGATAAATCGCGATACAGTGTTCCACGATACGCGTATCGATGCGCCTGAGCTGTATCGCGATATCCGGACCCGTTTTTAACTCATTAAAACGCTCGGCAACTTCGTCGATTGAAAGCTTTGGGCTATCTGAAACGTATGACTTATTCGCCTTAAAGTGGAGACTTCAATGATAAAGATGTTTTTGTTGACTATTCTTCATCTGTTTGCTCCGGACAGTATGCAAATTGCACAATGCATTACAGTATAATTGTAAATTTTCTACTGTATAGTTCGCGGAAATCTTAAAGATATCTGTCTATTCTCAAACTCATGTTCGTTTAAAAATTGAAAGCGGCGAAAGTCAAATTTCTAACGTTGTCTTAATTTACAAAGTAAGAAAACATTGTTCGGAAAAGCTACCTGATGCTATCAACGCTTATGAGATAATAGTGCGTAGACGTTGTTTGGAAAGCGCAACGTAAAACATCATGAAGTAAGTATTGTCCAGTAGCTATTCATGCGCCTAATTCATTTATTTATCGATTTTGAGACACTGGCGTTCGACCTAAATCTCTTCAATTTTAAGATAATTTTATCTATTTATCTGAAAGAAAGAACTTTCTAAAACCTTATGCGAACTTTATAGTTACTTAACTTTGTTTATTTTTATTATAAAACCGACTCGAGTCAATACTTGATTGAACGTCGGGAACAGCCTTTGAAGAAAAAAAAGTCTGTCTACGATCTGTATCTTCTATTCATTTTTAAACATCCTTTTAAACATCAAAACGCATCTTGCCTGCGACAAGTTTAACTCCAGAATCAAAATCACGTAAAAGATTACGTCCACGTGGTTAACACACATTCTCTCTCTCTCTCTCTCTCTCTCTCTCTCTCTCTCTCTCTCTCTCTCTCTCTCTCTCTCTCTCTCTTCAAAATATGATAATACATGCACATAAAATAATACGTACAGAAACGGAAAACTTTTTGTCCTTAACAAGCTAAAGATGTATCCATCAGATAAAATCAAACACATTTAAAGAACAATTATGCTGCAATTCTTTCAATATTCTAGGGAAAGGAGCGTATATTATGCTGTGTTATACTTTTAAAAAGATTTCCTCATGAAAAAATATTCAGTTTATGATTACTCAAATAGGAAGGGGAACTGAAAAGAAAGATATACAATGTAATTCTATGTAATGAAAAAAGGAGGGAGGTTACTGTTACATAAATTCATGAACTTTTCATTTGCAACGTAGAACGTCTTCAGATTCTATATCATCATTTAAAAACAGATAAATTTTCAGCATGTATCAAACATGCATGTTTCGGGTACTTAACCCTCGTCAGTGATCCTCAATCTAAACAATGTTATATGGCCAAAGGATGTGAAAGTTATTATAAGAGTACGAGGCCGTCATATTTACCAATTCATAGCTTGCCTTGTTGATGAAGTTACTATAAATACGACATAATTATATGGCAGAAATATCATGACAAAGGGTACAGTATAGTATCTTCACTCGTAGCTAAATAGCCTCTGTCTATCAGTAATAACTTGTGATGTATTGTTCAAAGTTTCAAAAGTTTCTTTTTTTAATTACTTGGGTTTTTTTCAATCTTGATTTTGTCTCCAGGATCTAGAAACTAAGAAAGATAAAGTTGTATCAAAATATTTTAATGTTATACTTGAGTTTCATTCAATACAGCGAGAATCCTCATTACAGCAAAGTACATCTGAAATATCGTGATACATATCGTATGGTAGGTACTGTATCGTGAAACGTATCGATACGCTCGAGACCCGTATCGTCCCAGCCCTACAGTGAGTGTCACAGACATACAGATAGTGATTATTCAGGTAAACATTTGTCCGTTGAAGTTGAATGAAAACTAAATATCTACAAGCCCACAATTATATTGCATCATTTCAGCACATATAGGTATACATCTGAATGTGTCTACAATTAGAAATGTGACTGTTCTGTAAGCCTGTATGAGTAGAAAAACAACCCTTCAGCAGCTTGAATTTACACATAAATCTACATAATAATACGGAAGTGTTCCAACTTTACACCTTCTTGAAGAAAATTTCAAACCAATTTTCATGCACCAGACACGTTTATCGAATATTAAATTCTCATCAGTGATGCTTCCAGCCAAAACGCTTTTCATACACCACCCGAATTCATTTCACTAGCGCCATCTGGTTTCATTTTTAGAATTTCAATTTTTACATTTTCTTTAGAGAGAGTGCCCTGTTCCAAATTTCCTGTTCGATTCAGTAGCATATCCAGATAAAATCTATGTTCAACATAGCATTGGAGGGATGGTGCTAAGATGATAAACTCAATACAAACTTTATTTCACACATTTTTACTCCTTTTTGATATTATTTACAAGACCGTTTTGCCTCTGTTTTTAGAATATTTGTGTATCATTCACAGATTCTGAATATCAGTGCAAGAAATAATTGTCTTTCTATCCACCGCTATCAAAGTCTGACAGTACACACATCCATTGATAATCAAATTTCTCAAATTGAATTAAGAAAATAATTGATAGTATACATGTACATATCTATATAAAACGTGTCGGTTTCCTGTGGGCAGGGTGTCATTCCATCTCACATTTTTTTTTCAAAATCTAGCAACAAAAGAGAATCGCACATTTCAAAAAGAGAGATCCAACCCCCCCCCCCCCCCCCCATATCATTCAAACACCACTTCTACATAGTACATACACCCCCTTCCTCCCCCCTTTCTCCCTTCTCTACCCCCTCCTTCCCTCCATCCACCCCTTCATCCCCGTTTTTCTTCCTCCCCTCTCTCCCTCCTTCCGCCCCTTCCTACCCCTCTCTTTCGCCATGTCCACCCCCTGATAATTAAAAGATACATACATAATAAACTCATGTACGTAAATGACAGATGCGTTTACAAAGTGAAAAAGAAACTCTAATTCCTAGCTCTGCAGATATCTTCAAAACTTCCATAATCCAGTGTCATTTTCTTGTAATTTACTCGGGAAAGGTACCATTTTCTTATTCGGGTTCTTTTACAAGAATACTCACTTAAGGATGTTCTGTTTAAATTTTGAAAAAAAATACTATACTGGAAATAATTTGAAAATGGATTTTGTACTTTTGCCATTATGAGATAGGGCAGAAATCACTAGTTCAACAAGCGAAGGAAGTTCATAAAAGTCAAAATGTATATTGGAAGCAGTATATCAAGTTCTATGGAATCTCCATTGGATTTGCTGGGTCTGACCTTAAATTCTTTTGCCAAGACCGTAGCACTTATTACCAAATATTTTGTCTTGTTGTACCTCAACTTATATATTAAGGAAACTTAAAGAACTAGTTAGATCAATATCCATCTACATAGTCGAAGGGATCCTAATGTTTTTCATGTGAATTGCAAATTGAATATAATAAAATAGATCAACTATTAGTAACTATCTTATAATCAATCGGTTGCTAAATATTTCGCGGTTGTTGTATAACGCGTCCTCAACATTTGGTTACGTAGAAATGATTAGTTATAACCAGGGACGTATATAAAAGGTCCCTTTATATAATAATCCTCTAAAGAACCTGACTATGTTCCTTTGAACAATGTTTCATTGATAAATTATAAACAATTTGGTAACTTATAAATTAGAATTACAGATTGTGCATTTGCGCATAAAAAGACGGATATGCTTCCGAATGTTAATGAATACACACATTTAGTGATATTAATAATACTAAGGCCAGCTTATATTTTACGTTTAATGTTCAGGTCCATTCTTCAAATATTTAAACGAGGGAAAAAAAAATCAAACAAGATGTTCAAGTGTCCCCAACAATCAACGGATACTCCGCTGCATTCCTATCTAGCTCACATCTGATATTCAGGTGATATTTCAATTAAAATAAACGGTTCAGATAGAGAAATTAATCCAGATAGGAAAGATAAGAAAGGCTGACAAATGGCTCTCAGCTCTCCTTTTACGTCAAGCTAGGAAAGGAATTTATGTTAAATAAAAATAATGGAGACATATTCACTCAATATTTTGTTTTATTGCAAAATCTTAATAAAGCGTTGTATGTGTCTTGTATCGTCGAAATGAATATTAGTAACCATTCATCGAAACTATATTTGTACAATAATGTCTATGCTCCTAAATATGTCTTCCCAAAGTCAAGAAAAAGACTGATGTTCACAGACGAAGGCTAAGCTCTTTTCAGATGTACTACTACCAATTTGAACCGTAACGAATAAAATTGTCACGGATATAGCAAATGACTTGTAGCAATTTTCAAACAAATTGAGCGGTTTTTGAGGTATCTAATACACCTTGTTCACCCCATATGAGGTTCCATGGTGTCGGACGGCGGGTTCGGTGCTTTAACATTGTTTCCGCCTTGATTTTTTACAGTTGTCACTGTCCAAACCAACTTTGCATCGAACCCCCGGACCAAGATTTAAATTTCAATACAAATTACCCTCTTATTCCTATATATTGTTATATTTATATAAAATAAAGTGCGCAGAAAGAGTCCGATGTTTTTGGATATTACATCCATTTATATATGTGCTTGTCATATTATTTGTAGGTACAAGAACATCAATGTAAGTGTTGAAATTTGCATAAATATGCTATTTGACGGGGTAGTACCCAACTTGTCGACGAATTATATAGACTTCTATAGCTTGTTACTGGCTTAACTTAGCATCAGAAGACAGAATTTTCCTCAACCCATGGGAATAATCTTCTTTCTGATATTTGCAATACTACATTTGAAAATTGTAAGAAATACTTACCATCAAGGCGGAAACAATGTAAACACACCGAAACCGTGGGCCAACTCGACCGAACTCCAATATGTTGGGGTGAACATGGTGTAATAAGACCAACATGTTCTGCTGACGTTAAACGTTGAATTTATTTAGAATTGCCTGAGCATTAATTTTGTAGACCAAGCAGTAAACATTGACGCCATTTTGCATCAGTTATCAGCTCTCTCTGACTTGTTATTTACTGTGCTTATTTACTCTGCGTCACATCAAAATGCAAAATACCACACCTTTAGCATATTTAGAGGCAGGCGAAAACGGTGATATCCGATCGGTATTAATGTATCTACAAAATGTTTCGAAAGCCATGAATGCAACATTAGAAAGAAGTGAAGTTACTGTGGGATACTGGGATCTTTTTAGAAAAATTTGGACTGGCATTTTCACTTTACTATTTTTCATCGGATTTGTCGGAAATCTTACTACGATTTTAATAATATATCAAAGGAAACTGTCAAGAAAATTAACTTTTATGGCTGTTGCTTTATTATCATTGGTGGATCTGATAGCTATTATAGTGAGATACATTATTCAGATGTTGAACTTAAATAGCATACTATATTTTCCAAATTATGTTAACAATATAATCGCAGGAATCATCAATACCACAATTTTGTCTTCTAATCTCCACGTCCTGGTTCTGCTCCGTGTTAGATGTCTCCTCGTTGTAGAACCTTTGGAGAGTCTTTCCATGAAACCTTCTACTTTATTACTTCAAAGCGCATTAGCATGGTCGATAAGTGTGATTTCGGGTGGATTTTACGGAGGTTCTCTATTTGTAGATATGAACAAAACGGAACTAATTATTTTCGATTTATTTTTCACCTTTCTGTACTTTCTAATTTTGCTCGTACCAGGATTAATCTATCATTGTAAGAAAGTTAAAGCTCTTCAAACAGGGAATCATCCTCGGAGGACAGTTGTCAAGAAAATCAACACTGTGGCAAGTTGCATTCTTTCGATTCAAATTGCTGTTCGTGTTGTCAGTCCGATCCCTTGGTTATTGACTGAATTTATAGACTACCACAAACTGTACATACTGTTATATTTCATAGCTTACGCAACTGATATGATGAACCATTCTGTTAATCCATATATCTATTTCTTTGCAGCGTTTTGTGGATGAATATAAGATTTCCCCAATTTAACTATATTCGTATCTTAATACATGCGGCAGGTAAAACCTACATGATTCCGCTGTTCTGCAGAATTGATGGATTTAACCTCCTATTTGTACCCTCTTCGGATGCTTGAATGTTCAATTTACAGATATTGACAATACAATTTAACTCTGATCTTACAAAGAACATTTAGATAATTTTCTATGTGATTCAGGGTTTCCACCACGAAGAAAACAAGGAAAGGAGGGGATCTCCAACAACACTTTTTCGCAGCACCCACAGCAAAATCCCAAAACATGCAATACAAAAAACACATAGCAGAAAGGCACTGAGAGGGACGCAAAAGATACAAGGAACACCAAATCACATTGAAACATCAAACACAAATGACTACATATAAACCAACAAGACCTATGAAGTTTGCACTGAAACTGAACTGCTCATAAAACCTCAAAATTGTTTCAAGCTATATATGAGGGATTATAGTCGAATCTTATGAGTAACTGCGTAATATGGAAAAAATAGTAGAGGTATAGACACATTTTTTTTTCAGATCGATCTCTTACCGATGAGAACCATTATGTCAGTTATCAATTCATGTGTGGAGTGACAAAATTCATGAAACAAATTTATTCTATGGTATTCTTTACCTGGTTTGCCCGTGGATTTTCTGAAAAATGCATTCAGATTTATTCCATTTTATAATAGTTTGCCTGATTTACTAATATCGATACCTCTCATAAATGTGCACGAACAAGATAATGGCTTCATCAATGCTGTTTTATGTAAATAGGAAGTTATGAACACAAGAACTTAAGTGGCTCCAATGAAAACTTAATTTATAATGCCTCCTGTATTTATGAAAAGGAGCCGCTGCTACAGCTTGATAAACTAACAATGCACAAAGAGTTATAATCAAAAGAGCTATTAAATGTCTAGACGTGCAATTACTTGTATGCAATGATATGTCAGTATTATTTTCAACTCATTTCAAACTTTTTGGCATGTGATGATGTCGAATTCACAATATCTCTCATGATTGTTTGGATACAATAATTCAGATGTGTTCCAACTCTTTGCCTTCTTGAAGACAAATTGCACACCAATTCTAATATCCAAGACAAGATAGTAAAGTCCTAGTCAGTTATGCTTCCAGCCAAAGTGATTTTTAGAAACATTTCAATTTCTGTACATTTCAATGTTTGTGCAATGTGTACATTAACCATTTCGTCCAATACAATCCTGTATGCAAAACATTATAATTGTATATTCTGCTCATTATCTTTTGGTATCTACATTGTATTTACTTCCATTAATTAGAAGTATTTACCATGTATTATCATGCGCATGTGAAAATAAATATACAATAATATACATTTAACGAGATATTTTCTTACTATGAAGAATTGAGAAAACATACATTTAATTGGGATAATATGGTGAGCTATTTTTTTTTAATTTGACGACATTGAACAGTATGCATATGCATGTGGGAACGATGATGCGTGCATCTGCTATACATAAGTGATGAAGTCCACCAGGTCTTTTTTCTTGAAGCCCCCGTTCCACTGCAATCCCGCTGTACCGGCGTTCATTCCCGACCTCGATAATTGCCAGGTCGAGAGTGAACGGGACTTAGTCGTATCTTGATCTGGTGCAGCGTATGTTGGTCCAAAATCGGTATTGGAGCGGGCACGCTTTGGAGGTCGGGAAAAGTTTCCCGTATTCTTTCAACCGGTTGAAAAAATATGGGAAACTTCCCCGCTCTCTTTGTGGTCGTGAAATGGTCAGCGCTTGGTCGGGATAGTCGGGGGTACAGCCTAGGTTAATCGTGCCCTGGTCGGGAAGGAGCGCCTTAATTACGCTCGTTCCCGATCTTTATCCGTCTATTATACGCTCTTACCACGATCTATCCACTATAGATTCAATGTTCGCTGATCTTACCATGACCTTTTCATGATCATCTTGCGATCCATTCAGTGTCACGCTCTATATGACCAAGTTGCGACCAACAGACGATTCAAATAGGATCTGTGAATATTTCATTCATTTTCTCAAACTGATATTGATTTGAAATACTTATTTTCAAATTGTTGCGACAGCGACAACGCAGACGAGATAAAAATCGACCCATCTTTGCTCTCCTATGCCATTTTTTAAGTAAGGATTTTTCTTTATTTTGATCGCAACATTTTTTGGTACATGTAAGGCTTGGTACAAACGAGAAATATGGGCTTCCTCTTGGCCGATACGATCATTGGATGACAAATGAGATCATTTTAAGATGGGAATTGCGTTTTGAACGGGAATGCGTCGGGGACAGTCGGTAATATATATCGGGATTGCATCGGGAAAAGATCGGAATTTGGCTTACAAAATTCAGTTTTTGACAGTTTTCCGGACTTTTTTCCGCAACGGATAGAGATATCCAGGTGAAATGTGGTACACAGATTAGTCTTGCATAGTTACAGAGCACCTTTGACTTTCGTCACACTTGACCTATTTTTCGGGGAGTAATCCCCCTTGATGACTTGCAAAATTCAGTTTTTGTAGTTTGCCCGGACTTTTTCTGCAACAGATAGAGATATCCTGGTGAAATTTGAGACACAGCTTGGTATTGGATAGTTACAGAGCAAGTTTGGCTTTCGTCACCCTTGACCTAATTTTGCAGGATTTATGTCCCTTGATGACTTTAAAAATTAAGTTTTTAAGTTTTCCGGACTTTTATTCCGCAACGGATAGAGATATCCCAATCGCATTAAAACTCGTTCAATCACACTCCTATTTTCACTACAAAACTAAAAATAGGAGTGTGATTGAACGAGTTTTGATGAGATTGGAGATATCCAGGTGAAATGTGGTACACAGAGTAGTCTTGCATAGTTATAGAACAACTTGTGACTGTTGTCACGCTTGACCTATTTTTCGAGGAGTTATCCCAATTTATCACTTGAAAACTTCAGTTCAAGTCAGT
Organism: Pinctada imbricata; assembly: GCA_033119305.1. Classification (NCBI taxonomy): domain Eukaryota; kingdom Metazoa; phylum Mollusca; class Bivalvia; order Pterioida; family Pteriidae; genus Pinctada; species Pinctada imbricata. Next base: position 26,507,958 of record VSWD01000001.1, on the reverse strand, counting down.
TTTCCGGACTTTTTCCTGCAACAAATAGATATTCAGGTAAAATCTGATACATATCGTAGTCTTGGATAGTTACAGAGCAAGTTTGACTTTTGGTACGCTTGATCAGTTTTTCGAGGAGTCACACCCCTTGATGACTTGCACAATTCATGACTTCCAAAGTTAAGTTTTTCGGACCTTTGTTCTGCATGCGCAAGAAATAAGGTATTCTGGTGAAATTTGATATATACCTTTGTCTTAGATAGTTATAGAGTAAGTTTTACTTTGGTTCATGCATGACCTTTTTCGAGGAGTTATGCCCCTTGATGTAAAAACAAATCAATTTTCCGGACCTTTTCTGCAACATATAGAGTTTACTAGATAACTTGGCCTTGGATAGTTACAAAAAATCGCTGAAGAATATCAAACTTCGCTTTCCTTCTTTTCTGAAATGAGCTGCACAGACAATAATTTTAAATTCATATTAAATTGAATAGCTCTAGGCAGAGATGCAAGACATAAATTTATGCCGGTAGGGGACGTATATCTCTCAGCAATCATACCATTTTTCATCTTTTTTTATGTATACTTGGTATGCGTTTGCCAGAAATCTCATTACTTAAATTTTGTCATCAAATCTTCACATCCTGATTCTGTTTCTAGTTAGATATCTCCTCCCTGTTGATTCTTTGAGCAAACAACTTCAGTTCTACTTTGATGCTTTAACAACGGCTACACTATACAGCACGTCGAGTACACATGTAGCTCAGAATTTCTCCAACCCTCTTGTCTCTTCACACAAAATCCCTTTCGGTCATCTAGAATTATTTTTTCAATTAAAACCTCTACTTTATCACTTGAAAACGTTGTCTTGTTTCAGATTTACTTAAGTCATGCTTGTGAGTTTTCATCGAAATTACATGAGCATCAGTATATCATTTTAAGAAAGTATTTTAGGGTTTAAGGAAGGGAATACAGGCACTGCTGAGTAGTATAGAGTACATTTGTTAAACGTCTTCAAATTGAGTAGCATCATTTAAGAACAGATACATTTGCATCATGGACCATACATGCATGTTTCGGGTACTTAACCCTCGTCAGTGATTCTCAAATCTAAACAATGTAATTTGCCAAAAAAAGTATATAAGTTACAATGTTGAAAAAGCGTACCGAAAGACGTAAGTTTTGAATACAGATCTACATGTAACTGATGTATATAAACATTCTCTCCCAACGAGTACACAATAGCGTGAAATCGCTCAAAGAGATGTCGCAGCAGTAATCTGTTATTTAGTTCATTTGTTAGTGTCATATCAGAATTTCAGAATCATTTTGCCGAAATGAACGCTTGTATTTGTATCGTACATATCTAAAATGCTTTAACCATATCGGAAGGCTTTGACAGTCTAGATAGATCATTGCAATACTAAAATGGTTGTCATCATGCACTATTTATATATTGTATTATACTTTTTCTTTCATTTATCCATCATTTATCCAAAATCTTCAAAAACAAAGAAAACACGAAGATGTGAAATGTTTCATTGGTACTTCTAGGTACCCGGATGATATTCTTACTATCGACAATCATGTTTTTGAAAAGTATAAAAATGTTATTTATCCACCGGAACTGACTCTAAACAAGTCGACGTTACAAACACAGAAACACCATTTTTGGAACTAAATATCAAAATTAAAAAAGGAAAGATTCATATAAGTGTGTATGACAGAAGAGATAATTTTGAATTCAACATGATAGTAAATTTTCTCATTCCCATATCCGGAATTCGCTTCTTTTCACGTGGTGGAGGTTTTTATTTGTTTGCTTTGGTTTCTGTTTTATCCTGATTTTGTATGCCTTCGGTTTCTAATTTTCTGAATTATCGATTTTGTGATGTATACAGGGATATGGTCATTATCCATATTTGTCATTGACAGTGATATTCCTAGATAACTGTCATATGGTATCTACATTTCGCAACTCATCCGGTATGCTAGATCATGTATTGATGTTTTGGATTTTCATAGTAGACATTTACAAATTACCAAGAAAGTTTTAGGTCAAGGTTTTCGCTTTCATAAACAAGTAAAGACTATCTAGAAAGTTGACAAAAACATATTCTCAACCTCTTTTGAAATTCGGACCCATACAAGCAACAGAGTCTATAACTTTGGTGTATTTCACAACCTGCATTTTATGATGATATTATCATCAAAATAAGAATGATCGGAGGCAGATATAATTACCATCGAAATTGTGTTAGAACCATCAAACGTCTTCTGTCATATGATGGAAACATAGCTTGGTACTGGACAAATCTACAGACTTGTAGCATCGCATTTTCAAGAATTGCACTTTGACTGACTGTGACGACACGACTCCATGACGTGCCCTGCCCAAACCTCTTTATTATGGATTACGTGCATACAACCCTCCAACTTTTCCGATTACCCAGAGGTCTCGAAGAACGCACAATTGTGGTGTAAATAACCTCCTCACTGTAAGATAAATTCATTTAATAAAAAGCTTTTAGTCTAATTTCTTTACATAATGATATAGGCTTAATACTTTCGAATGTATGGAACTTTTTAGTCCCCTCTCCTCTTTCTTGCACTATATTTTCCCCTCAAATTGCGCAAATTTGCGATATTGGCATATTTCCTGTTTTGTTTGTTGATTTAAGGAAGGACATAGGCTCGATAAAGTATGTTTAGCGTTTCTTCAGCTCTCAAATAACAACAGTGATATGTCTCTTTTAATATAAATTTTAAAATTTGCCTGCCAGTGATGGAATACTTCTTCTGCGTATCAAGAGTTTTGTTATTTCATTCAATTGCATTGTCCCTTAAACACATTTCGATGGTTGATACATTAGAATACTATTACATGTACGTTCAAAACTTTCAGAGATATGGCGCTTAGAGTATCACTATCCCCTAATAGTTTTACATTGAACTTTGTGATCAGTGGCCCCCATCAAATGGGTCATTTTCTCTTTATTTACCAGGATTCGAAATGTCTACCATCTTTTTTCTAATGACCTAGGTGGTGTTCTATAAGAATATAAAGAGTAATTCCAGGTGTCTCGTATGCACATAAAACCCATCTTGGCCCAAATGCTTTACAGGTCACACATTCACTGCTTTTCAATAACACGCATTTAACAATTGCAAGAAAAGGGAAGGATCTCCAGCATGACCACCCTGCACTCACCCAGAAACCCATGAGAAAACGACACATACATCAGACAAGACAACAAACCTCAAAAAGACACAACAATATTCACTTGACCATCATACAAAAGAAACGTTCAGAAACATCAAAAAAATTATACCAACACATAATACCGTATAACCAGAATTTTTCGGGAGATACTAATTTTCGCTATATTCGCGAGTGATTTGGAATCGCGAAAAAATTATTCTCGCGAAAAATTGTGTTTGATAAGGTATAAGATGAATTGGTATATCAGTGACATTTTGTTTTTATTGTACAAGTGTCATTTTCACATATCCTGACAAAACATAAAGCAAAGTAGTTCGAGTGAATTCTTATAATAGAAATAATTGAAACTTTAATAATGGAAGGTACAAAACAGTTAAGTTGTATGTATATATATATATATTTTTTTTTTTTTAAATTTCGGAATCGCGAAAAATTGTACTCGCGAAAATAAAGACACTCTATTTTACCATGAAATCGCGAAATTTGATACTAGCGAAAATTTCTGGTTATACGGTAGGAAGGATACCAATTATCTGGTGCCGACATTGGTCAGCAATCTGCTCTAATCAAATGGTATGGTTATCCTGATTACGCGCGCACAACCCTCCCACTTATCCGGATACACAGAGGTATCCATATACGCACAATTAAACTTCCCATTGTAAGTTGACATCACGAACGAGTTAAATGCAGCAGCCTCTTGTACACAGATTCTATGTAAATGGATCAAAAAAAAATCGTTCAATTGGTATGCGTATAACGGTCTGTGCTGTACGTCTTCTCTGACGAAATTTAAACAAGGCCCTCATGGAGTCCCGTCGTCACAATTTGCCAGTGTGCAACATTGGGAAAGACACCGGTACAAGGCTGTAGATTGGTCCAGTACCATGCCGAGTGTTTTTATGCACACGTACGTTTTCTTAAGCCCCAGGGTCCGGTACCATAATTTTAGAATTGACTTAAGTCAATGTCTCAAAATACGATATAGAACAAATCAGTGAAAATCTATATAATTTAGTTCATCCATGTTATTCTACTCTGAAATAATTTCAAGTCATCAATAGAATAACGAGAATAAATAATATTGAAATTTAGGCTTACAGTGTACATGTAAGTCAACTCTTAGTTTATGGTGCCGGCCGGGCTTCGATTATTTATACACACTGAAGAAGTTGTAACCATATGGCCTCTCCCCCACAATATTGATATTGGTGAATTATTTTTTTATGTTGGGGAATTTGCACACTGTAGAAAGAGGAATAACTCTAAACTAAATCGATACTTTTATCTAATTTTCACTGGTTGAATACCCGAAACGTGCATGTCTGGTCCATGCTGCAAGTTTTTCTGTTTTAAATGATGCTATTGAATTTGAGGACGTTTAACATCAGAACACGAAAGTAAATGACTCCCCTTACATGAAACATGTTAATGATGTTAATATTAATTCACACCAAGATAATTTTGAAACAAGATTAGAAGAAGATTGAAGAAATCCTCAATTAATAAATTTATCTTAAGATTCTATGGGAAATATTTTCTCAACTTTAGCATGAAAGAGGAATTAGCATAAGTAGGCATACCGCTTGTTTTCCAATCTCTTATAATAATTTCTGTCTGTTTTATCTATTATGAATATTTTTTGAATAAATACACTTTAAACTAACTTTAGCATGATCAATTGTAATATTGATTATTTAATTCACCTTCTGTAAGGACCAAACACATTCAATGACATTTTGGCAAGGAATGTCATAGATTTTTGAGAGATTTTTGGTTAGGAAGTTCAATATGAAGTGCTAAGATGAAAATGAGCTTTCGTTTATAGAAACAGAGTGTCGTTGCTATGGTAACCATCTAAATTTTGAAGCACTCGACATTTTCGTTAGACTTTGCGATTTGGTCACCTTTGTTGCCATGGAAACGGGTATATATATATATATCAAGTACAATAACCAAATACTTTTTTCTTTCGATCCTCTTTTTTGTTAATACATGTATCTGAAATGATTTTCACTATTCATCTTTATGCCTCCTCTCTAAGGGGTCAATGTGAAGGCTACAATAAGGTTTTAAAACCTTCCGTTATTCCCCTTAAGAGACCCGTATGTTTTATGGTTTAAACGTTGATAAAATGCAGTAATGTTTGGAGTTTTAATACCAAAATCCAATTAGTATTACGTTGTTTCACTGGACTATAAGGAGATGCAATAGTTGGCTGGACAAATCTTTATCTTTTTCAATGGAAACTGCATTTAATATTGTAACCATGGCAACCTTTAGCACAACGTTTATGATACATGGGCATGTAATGATCTTATTTCAAACTGTCCACAGATGGTATTGAAACAAAACTTTGATCATACATCTACTGGAGACAAATCAATATGAAGATGACCTTGATACCTGTCATGCATTCACTGAATAGTAATTGAACAGTAAAAAAGGATCATAATTAAAAAGAGCCCTGTGACACACGGCAATTTTTCATATGCAATAAAATAATCGATAAAACAACTATTTGTTGGGACAACTTTAAAGTGATATTAGAACATCTGTGAAAATAGTATATAGCATTCGCTCTTTAAAAATGAAATTTTTCATGCTGTAACCAGAGAAAAAAAATTTCTGGTTTTAGAGGAAATCGACATTTTTGTCAATTTACCCAATAAATTTTCGGGATCGACTGTAGGTATCAGACCCCAATTATTTTTTCCTATATATTCCTTTGTAAAACGTACTAATATGACGATTAAATACTCGAATCGCACCACCATTTTTTGCTTGAAACTTTTATATCTGCTAGATAGTATCAAAATAAGCTCAGAAATGGATTCATGCAAAAATCTGTCGCTTAGTAGACTTTTAATATCTTTTTAAACCCGAAAGGGGGTATCTGTGGCTCTAATGTTCTACAATCTATCAATTCTAGAGCCTCATAACACATCTGTCATTCCGCGATTAGGATGATACAGTATCATTCAACATGCTAGAATATTTTTTTTCAACTCCTCTGCGACTCATTGACGTAAAAAACGAATCATCTAGTGTAAAAAGAGTCGCAGAAATTAAATGTAAGAAGACGAGGGATTGAAATAATCAGGAACTATTTGCGTGGTCAACGAACATTCAAAATTAATTGTGATCTGTAATCTGTATTCTTCGTGGGTCTCAGTAAATGACGTCAGAAGTTGCACCATTCTGCACACATCGGTATTTTCCGATTCCGTGCGGGACTTCACCTGGAAAAGTACCTCTGCCGTCAGCCGAACTACTTTTCTGCAAGAATCTTGCAATAACTTTCAGGAACGGAGATACATAAATAAAGACATTCTTTTTAGATTTTCTTTTCTATTATAATCCAATTGAAAACTGTTTCAGTGAAGATAAAACGCTTACAGTCATTATAAATTTTGTAAATTTTCTCGTAGCGAACACACATATCTTACGTAAACAGGCACTTTCAGTGCTAAGGACGCAACTAGAACAACTTCCGGCTTGAATCCATGCGAGAATCAACCCTAGACATCAGGGGTACATTTGCATACCAAGATTTCTGATCTTCGTTAAATACGGATTAGATAAATGGACAATATTGGAAAAAGTTTTATGAAAATACTAATAGCTAAAATAGAAAGAGTTACCACCAAAACAAGGACAGATACCATCTGTAACTTTCACCATACCGCCGAACTCTTTGTGCCTCGCGAGATGTCATCCTTATTTGTCTTTGTAATTTGGCTTGGTTGGTTGCTATGCAAATTTCGAGTCTAACTTCGTTATTTGCAGGCTATTTCTATATTTATACATTACAATTGCTATTTTAGAAAATTAGATTTAAATCTGAAATCAATACGATCTTCAATTTTGCGTTTAAAATAATATTCTAGCATTGCTGTTCAAATCTTGTTACCAAGGAAGACGTTGTTTTTGCGGGAAAACTCTCTCAATTTTTGAAACGTAAACAGTGTCATTATGACGTCGGAAAGTTCCCATTGTCTTGGCGTAAAAGTAAAAACAATGAAATCTTCCTCTAAAATTCTGCGTAGGAAAAATTGACCGCTGAATGCAAGGATATATTGATGCGGCTTATATCCTTGAGTGCAAGTTGCTAAGGACGCCGTAACGGCCTTTTGATACGTAGCGCGTCTATGACGTCATAGACTAAAGTCCGCGTAAGAAAATATAGCTGCAGGCAAGGATACTTTGCTTGTCTACTTTGTTTCCTTGCGTGCGAGATGAAGTTGTACACAACAAAGTGATTGCCTTTACATGCACATGTGTTTTCGCATGTGGTTACCGTTTCAAGAATAAAACAATCAATATCTAAAACATAGTTTTTTATTTATTGAGCGAAAAAAAAATTATATGAAATAAAATAAGATAAAATAAAATAGATAAATGAAATAAATAAATAAATAAATAAAGGGCGCACCATTTCTAAACATGCTCATGGCTGGCGATCACCTGTAGATTCAGGACAGAAGTTTGACATAATTTATATTCTGATTAAGAAAAATAATCGTGCTGGCCAATATTTTTGATAGATTCTGTATTAGTCGATTTGAACATTTCAGAACCTAGAAATGTCCTTTCCTATGAACTTTTTTTCATGATTCTTACTTATGGGATAGTACTGAACGAATCTAGCTTGGTTGCCACTCTGGCAACCTTGGGCAACTCTTTTTATCGGTGGAAATTCAAAATGGCCGCCAAATGCCTTCCACCAATAGATGGAATTAAATTCTTTCTTTAAATATTAAGTGTGGCACATCAAATCAGGGGTTTTGAGGGTCAACAAATCCATTTCCTATGTCATTTTTACAAGGAGAAGGTACGTTATGGGCCAAAATTGGCCCTATCTGAGAAATGAAGCAAACTTTGAACAATGAATATACAAGATTTACAGAATGTAAATCAGTTTAAATTTTGAGAATCGGATATTGCGTTGCCATTTTATAGCAATTTGAAAACACGTAGCTAAACTTTCTGTTTCATTAACTTTGACGTCATGTGACGTTATGATCACGTCCCACTGGCGTAGGACAAGGGGGGGGGGGGGGGGGGGGGGGGGGGCAGGGGGGGTGGGGGGGGGGGGGGGGGCAGTCAATATTTTGCTGAAAAAAATTCCTGGCTCGCTACCGCTCGCCAGCCATTTATTCATGTACTTAAAATTTAGAAATGCACCAGAAATGTTAAAAATTGTGCATACAGAACATGAAAACCCAATATTTATTTTTTAATCTCTTCCTCCCCCCCCCCCTTTTTTTTATATGCTTGTTAGGAAGTTTGGGATGTTGTGCCCCTCCACTTTTTCAAGCAGAGCTACGCCATTGCGTCCTGATATAACGTTGTCAGATAACAAATTGCTGTATTCATACATTATTCATAATTTTTGCTATGAAACGATTTCATGAATCCTCGAAAAAGTATTGTACGTCGTCTTTTAGCTTCTGGGTTATTCTTGGAGACTGTCTCAGTTTAATGCTATAACTGATTCTAGGATTTAAGGGAATTACGATGTTTAAAAATCATATCCGTGCATATATTACACAGTCATTCAAAAGAATGAAAAGACAGAGATTTTACCGCTTAAATTTGAGAAGGGCGATGTAGTGAATATCAGAAAGTCAAAGAGTCTGGGAGAGCGACCAGGGTCCCTGTCCAAGGGGTCCAGGGCGTTCCTGAAGGGGGGCGGAAAATTATCTTACGGCGATTGACCGTTTTGCTTGATGAAGGCAGTATTGAAATAGCCATTTGAAATATTTATCATGGTTATTGAACTGTTATGAAAATCTATATTTTATATGATCGAGAATTATCTGATGAGCAAAGCAAGCCAACGATTTTTAGTGGGGGGGGGGGGGGGGGGTTACACACCCCTTGCTGTAGGGATATGTTGACTTACTTAGTATAATTATCAGAAAAAAAACGGAGGTTTTTTTAGAGCAGTTTGATATTCAAACAACAAACAGTTACGTGGCGAGCGGCCGGGAGCCAGAGAAAATAATTTTCCGAACGTTCCACATCAAAACTCAAGCATAAGCCCACCTAATGCGAATGTACCTTACTTTGACGATTTTTTGTTGGTGGCGCCCCAAACGCCCATCTAAATACGCCAATAAGCATTAATTTAAAATGAACCTTAGTTTGTTTTTAAAATATATGTACATTTATGTACATCTAGCTGCAATTGATGAATTAGGAATATACGAATAAAAAATAAAATAAAACAAATGATTGCGTATACAGTTATCACAGCCGTTGCAAGAAACTGTGATACATGTAGATGGCGCCACTGAAAGAATTCAGATAAAATCACGGTGAATAACAGGGGCTATAGTACACAAGGAGAACAATACAAATATCCCCTCCCCTTATAATACATAAACATTTTCTGTTTATATATTATAAGAGGGGGGGGGGGGGGTATTTATTTTGTACCATGTGTACTGTACATAGCCCCTGTGAGTAAATTTCGATTTATTGATTTATTTATGAGAAGTCACAAATTTGCGAGAACAGACGCAGACTATATTTTTCTTACGGCTTTACTGTTCAATTCCAATTACTGATTTCATAATTCTGATAATAACTAATGTATATAAGGGTGATGTACTTTTTCAAAACAGTGTGTATTTGGTTTGGTTTTTCTTTCTTTTTTTTTGGGGGGGGGGGTGATTTTTTTTTTAACCTAAACACCCAAAAATGCACATTATTACTAATTAACAGTTTGTAATTGTTTTACATAAATTTTGTATTGAATCGATGGCATATTTTTTTTTTATGTAAACTCGATACGCTTTTTCATAATTCATATGCGGAAAGCGTTGGTTATGTTGGTGGTGGTGGGGTGGGGGAGAGGGATTCGGAACCCTCTTAGTACTGCAGTTCTTTCAATTATACTAACGGTAACAAAATTTAAGCGATTGATAACATCAGGTCTGAATATGCGATAGACTACGATTATGCTCATTTATTCTATTTCCTTCGTATGCGAATGTTTTGTTCTAATAAATGCCTTCGCATGCGAATGTAATGTTCTAATAAACACACATATGAACACTCAAGCCGAAAGAAAAGTTTAAAATGATGTAATCCTGTAGTAACATAGTCAAACGCGCATCGGTCAACTCCGCTTACACGTGTTCTTTTCAGAACATGCTGCGCGTTCCTCAAAAGCACATATATACATTTCACTTTGGTCAATAAACAAGGGCACTTAAGAGTAATGAAACTGAAAAAGACACGAATAGAGGATTTGTTCTGAAAAAAAAAAACAATTCGCTTACTCACCATTTTATGTATTTAACATATCATTAATCAAGTACAATGATGTGAAAATTCAAGATTTTAGTATTATGATGTGAAAATTCAAGAATTTAACTTTTTGCTCGCTATATTGCCCGCCAGTCATCTTTTTTATTTATACATGTAATGAATAATAGAACTGTCAGTCATTAATCAAGGACTTTATTTTCTGGTATGTGCCCACTTTTTTTGGAATTCAGAAAAATTCGGACTTTAGGACCAATCCTGAAATAAAATCCTGGATCCGCCCAAGATCTTTACCGTTTACAGAGATTTGTCGGGTTGATCATGCCAATATAATGCGAGGCGAAGCAGAGCCTTCTATGGGCTTCATCTCTGTGGGCGGTCAGTGACAAACCCAATTACTGCAACGCATAGTTTTTTTTTTTTTTTTGGGGGGGGGTTGTTTGTTTGTTGTTGAAAATTTCTGTTTCGCGACTCCTTTTATGTACATGCGAATCTATATATACGGCCATAGCTGAATTGCTGACGGTCTACAAAAATTTATTTTGATGGCTTGTTCGATCTAGTGGACATAATAATATATTTACATTACTAGTAGATTCCCCATGTTAAACGTCCATTAGGCAACTAGAGTTATATTCCAATAACCTGGGTTGCTATTGTGACGTCATGTTCATTTTTTGCATGTAGGGAGAATTTACCAACGTCAAAATACATTTGATGCTGTTACAGGCAAAATGTGCGAAGTCATTTCTTAATTGTTCTTTTCGATCAATCAGATTGCCAAAAAAAAAAAAAAAATCCAGAGATGGGATAATATAATACGTAGGATTTTTGGCGGTAAAATATACCCACTTTTTTCTGTCTTTTTCTGCATGGTGTTACATGTATGCATTAGTTCTCTCTCTCTCTCTCTCTCTCTCTCTCTCTCTCTCTCTCTCTCTCTCTCTCTCTCTCTCTCTCTCTCATTCTCGTCTTATTGCCTTAAAAACATGGAGTAGGTGTACATATGTCGAATACAAAGTAGTAAATAGTAGTTTTATTGTAAACAATCACATATGGGGGATTCATAAAAGTTAGACTGAAGTACAACTAGACTTAAATTCGGATCGGATCGGATCGGATCGGATTTCAATAAACTGACAGATTTTTCTTTAAAGAAGTAAAATCGGAAGAATTCTCAAATACATGTATGTTACTTTGGCCTTGCATGCGACTGCATTTTCTTACATCCCTATCAGTTATCATGGATTCGTGATCCTTGAATCAACGAATCTAAATTCTGCTTAACTAGCTTAGGTTTTTTTTTGTACTATTTTACTCCTAAAATTTAAGTTATTTTACCGGCAGAGATTTTATGCGACATGCTCGGTGAACACCTACCTTCTATGTTAGTGAAAGATATCAATGTTCAGTCTCTTTTTTTTTTTTTTTTTTTTTTTTTTTTACTACTACAAACGTTTATAAATCAAACCGAATTTCAAGAGAAAACCGATTCCTGATTTGAATTTGTCACACCATGCATCTGCGGTGTCAAGTAAATGACGTCATTATAATGACGTCATAACGTCGTGCCGATGCATTTTCCATATACATTTTACGCAAGACAAATAATTAATAGCTATACTCTGTAAGCATTTGCACTTTTATGAAGGACGTATGGCACGGCATGTCTCAGATTTTGATAAAATTTGTACATAAGGTTGGGTCTGACCCAAAAGTAAAAATTTATTAAAAATTTTCTTAATATCACATCCGGTTGCCATGGAAACGGACTTTGAATATTGAAAAAATGCATTTTTGGGCGTTTTTGAAGTCACATACATAATTTATGCAGCATAATCTAAAACAAACACTAATGAATTATCAGTACCCTATCATTGCTCTTTCAAGTTAAGTAGTAATAATGTTGGGTTTATGGTCTTATCTATAGGTTTCCATAGCAACAACACAGGTACCCTATCAAAATAGTATTTTTGGCATTTTTTCAAAATTCAACGATAAATTATTTACATTTTTGAGTTTTTTATGCAAATAAAACATAAGCATTTACATTGGGACAAAGTTTCTGTTCGTTGCTATGGCAACATAACCTCAAATCGCAAAAATGAAAGCAATTTTGGACAATATTTAGAGTCCTTTTTTACTAGATCATTGAATTTTAATTCAAACTGATGAAAATTAATTAATGTATTTAAGTAGAGCTTTCATTTCACAAAAGAAAATTTTAAAAAAATATTCAGGAAATAGCCCGTTGCTATGGGAACGATTGTGTAAAATTGCACACAGACCCACTTTTAGTCCTTGGATACGGGCATCAAAAGTTAAGTAATCTGAAATTTTTAAAATCTGAAATAAAGTTTAGACTATGCTTTATCTAATATGTAAAAAAGGTTGTATAAGCATGTTTCGTTTTTTGAGGAAAAGACTTCGAAAAACAACAAAAAATGCTTATTTTTGTAATGTTTGGCCAAATTACTATAGCAACCATTAATTATTTGAAACTTTTTTATTATGATTTGATAGAGGCTGACTTGATCTTTATTGTTATTAAATTTGAACTTCCTGGGATTAATAATTACTGTTTTATGAAAATAATAAAAAATGGTTGCCATGGTAACATATGTTCCCCATAGCTTTTTCACAGTTTTTGAAAGAGCTCTTTGTGTTGGATATTTCCCAACAATTTTTATCTGTTCATCATGATGCAAATTTTTTTAAAATGACTCTGAAGTCGCAAAATAAGTAATATTAAAGACCATAGTTACCGTTGCCAAGGTAACTTATGTACATAGCAACAAGTGGGTTTATCTTGAATTTGCTCATTTTATAAAATAAATCCTATTTCCTTATTATATACCCATCAAGAGATAAGAAAAATTGGAAAATACAAACAGCATTTTGAAATCAATATATCAAAATTAGCTAATTATGTTGTCATGGTAACCAGCCTTTTTACAATATCAGACACTACTAGTGAGCTTATTCAAAATTTTATGTCCTTATCTTTAGGATGCATAAAAAATCTTCCATTGATGTCACATATAGACCAAATTATAGAGCTTCAAATTAGCTCAATTTTGCCAATTTTTCAACTTTAAAGGCCGTTGCCATGGTAACCAGATGACCTAGAATTAATTTTTTTGTCAAATTTTCCATTTTTCATTGGTCCCTACTTATGTGTGAAATTTCATGAAAATCGGAGACCATGCGTGCCGAAATTGTTTAAATGCTTACAGAGAATTGCTATTAATTTTCAACTACAGCAAGAGCGTCTGCTACTAATTTTTCACCTTTGATCGACAGATATGGAGGTTATTGATTCATTTTTCTACTTTTATTTTTAGCAGATCGTCTTGCTCTATATGAAATTCTCGAAAATATATGTGAATTTCTAGAGAAAAATCCGGATTTGTTAATCCTTCCTTGGTTTGATGAGCTATAATTTCGTAGGGGTGCATCAAAATGAAAAGCGCATTTTATGTATATATGTAATTGATCTTGTAGATAAATAAAATAAACACAGTTGATCAATTTTCACGATTTGAATTTCTATGGAAACAACAGGGCCGATATGGGGTCCCAATGTACCTTCTCCTTTGAGTTCATTCAGGACTAAAAATTCAAGATGGCCGCCAAATTTCAACCTCATTATGGTACAATGTGAATATTTCAATAAAACGTTCGTGTAACACATTTTATTTGTAGTTGCAATGGTCCTAGAATATATTTACTTTGCTGTTTTGGTTGTTATCAGCTGACACATGCTTCTGGGACAACTCTGCTTATCGGGGGAAATTCAAAATGGCCACCAGATAGTATCCAACTACTGTTTAAGATGTAATAATTACTTGATATATCAAGTGTAGCACGTCTAATCAGTGGTTTTAAGGGTCAAGAAATCCATATCTGGTGTCATTGTGTTTATTAGTTCACTAAAGGCCAACCTCACTTCAATATTCACATTTCGTTACGAATAACTGTGGTGCATCCTATTTGTGAACCCAAAGGTGGTATTACCAATGTCTTTCATTTTGTCGATATGAGCTTACACATGCTCTTTTTACATAGATTGCACATTCTCAAACCGTGAAAGTGAGGATTTTTTAAATATTTATATCAAGATAACAGTTAATTGCAAATATTGTATGCTCTAAGAAAGGATGATAAGAGTCGACCTGAAGAAATAATCTATATACATTTGTAATAGGGCTATGAGTTGTCAAAATGTCATGTCAAATACTTAAGTGATTGTCCTATTTGAAAGTCTGCAAAAGGAATTCATAGGAACAAAGTTTAATCAGGATTGCTGCATGATCTCTATTCTTGACATAGATCATTTTCCCTGTCACTGTTCTTTTGACTTATGCTCTTGTTTTGTTCTAGATTCATTTCAAGCTGGTCACACTGACTACGTCTTACTTTCAACCAAATACTCTCTGTTTTGTAAGAAAACATTTGGAATGAAACCCTGTTTAAGATACGATATAGAAACAACCTTCAAACTATACAGAATACTAATATTCAAGACAATTGCTTTCAAGATTTCACACACTTGAGTTGTACATGCCAAAAACAAACGTAGTACCATTTCATCTTTCCACAGTAGAAGACTCCTAGCTCAGATTCAATTTAGAATCACTATAGAGAAAAACGGAGGGAACCTCCAACCAGAAGTAAAGATGATCCTCAGATGTAATTTTAGCAGAAGAAATTTTGAAAGGCCTGATCATTTACAAATTTAACCGGCCTTAAGAAGAAAAAGGAGAGTGTTAACCCTGTTACTATTGAGAAACCTTCTCTACATAGAAGAATACATTCTATACACCAGACATGCATGGTTAGGACAATAAATGATAAATTGTTTTGCCACATTTGAAGACATTCTTTTACAAAGTTCCATTTTAAGTATAAATAGGATAAAGATGCAAGGTTCAGAATTCCATTGCAAAATGGTACATGTCATCGTTAACGTTATACATAAATATAGTAGATAGCTCAACTCAAAATAAATTACACCTATTGTTGTAAAGGAAACACCAAAGACTTTCTATTGCATTCTTGCCGATTGGATAAAAGCTAATACATACCAAGAAAGAAATGGCCAAAAGAGCCAAAACAGCCAAGTTATCTCGAGTTTACATGCTTACTCTTGAATACCCTGCGTCAAACAAACTGGTCTTATATCAACATGATCAATAGCGAAACTTTATTTTTGTCTTTTGAGTGCCATTTTAATCAAATAAATGACATTACATTTTGACGAATCTTAGTCTGTTAAAGTTGAAGCCATCCAATTTTATATGCCACTCTTACTCATTTTTCATGATATAGTAAATCTTATAAAATACTAGCTTGTGATATTTCTTATTAGAAAAATACAATATTCATACATTGTTTTATTATGTTAACTTATTGTTTCTTTTGTATTATTCATAGTTCCAAACTATAAGGTGGAAATCTTGAAATAAGCATGTATGAGCTCAAGTCGTAACAAGATCCATGCGAGGGAATACTACGACCCTCAAATTACTAATACGATGAGTTGTCCTTCCTTTTTCTTAAGAAAATGAATTAAAATAAATGTTCTTGCATTGAAGCCGAAATTTGGCTGCCATTTGGAGTTTTCAGTCTTAAATAAACCCATATTAACATAATGGCACAAGATACGGATTTTGCGGCCGTTGAAACCACTTAATAGATGTACCACATTTGATATATTAAGTAAATATTACATTTTACTCAGTGAAAGGGGACTATTTGGAGGCCATTTTGAATTTTCCCCGATGAAAAAAGTTATCCTACAAGTTTATGTGAACTGGAAACAACCAAAACACTAAAATAAATGTTTTGAAGGATCATTGCAACTACAAATAAGGTGTGTAACACGAACATTTTACTGAAATCTACACATCGTACCATAAAAAGGTTGAAATTTGGCGGCCATCTTGATTTTTTAGTCCTGAAGGAACTCAAATTGTAAAAATTACATCGGAAATGGATTTGTTGACCCTCAAAACCCCTGATTTGATGTGCCACACTTATTATTTAAAGAAAGAATTTAATTTCACCTATTGATGGAAGGCAATTGGCGGCCATTTTGAATTTCCTCCGATAAGCAGAGTTGTCCCAGATGTACATGTCAGCTGCTTACAACAAAACCAGCAAAATAAATGTATTCTAGGACCATTGCAACTACACATAAAATGTGTTACACGAACGTTTTATTGAAATATTCACATTGAACCATAATGAGGTTGAAATATGGCGGCCATCTTGAATATTTAGTCCTGAATGAACTCAAATTGTAAAAATGACATCGGAAATGGATTTCTTGACCCTCAAAACCCCTGATTTGATGTGCCACACTTATTATTTAAAGAAAGAATTTAATTTCATCTATTCAAAAATTATAAATTTCAAAGAAAGATAACTCCAATTTAATTTATATTATTGTTTTTAGTAATATTACTGTTTCCAGTATTCTCTTGGACTGATTGGTGGAAGGCATTTGGCGGCCATTTTGAATTTCCGCCTATAAAAAGAGTTGCCCAAGGTTGCCAGAGTGGCAACCAAGCTAGAATCATTCAGTACCATCCCATAGATAAGAATCATCAAAAAAAGTTCATAGGAAAGGACATTTCTAGGTCGGCCACATGTTATATAAGGCTGTCAAATCCACTATATCTACATATGGATTTATGGATCTAGCACTTGCCGAATATTAGATCATGGTTTGCGGGGGTAACCCCCCCCCCCCCCCCCACACACACACACACGTACATTTGTCCGTTTTGCTTCGTTCTTTTATTATTATGTTATTCCATAAAAACCGCTAGCTGTGACCATAACTAAATGATTTAGAAAAAATAAAGAATAATGTCGAATCGTTTTACGTTGTTAATCCCTAAAATTGTGACCATATACATGTATACTGATAGAATAAAATTTGATCCTTATTTTAATTAAAATAGATTCCGTGACATCGAATTGGAGCCTCAGAATAATATTAATATTTACTGAGTGGTTTACCCACTGGGGAGCTCGTGAAATAAGGTCTACTCTATATCCCTTTCACCAATGCAGGTGAATTTTGAAATAATAATTTATAAAGATGAATTCAAAAAAATATATGTAAAAATAAATTAATAACGTTTTGTTTTAGTCATTATATTCCTCACCCCCTTCCTACGCTTCTCCGAAAGATTGTTCTCAATGTTCACTGTGATCCGCCCTCCCTATTTTAGATTCCTGAATCCGTCTATGCCAAAGATATCTCCATCTGTCATTTGTCATTAAAGTGAACGTATATGACAATGTGACTAAGCTCAATAAAAGGATGCGCAGGGGGCCTCCCGGTCTGAAACTCCAGTCGCACGCATTTCAAGTTACCCCCCCCCCCCCCTCTGCGTTTGAAACAGGTCGGGCTGTATGTTCAACAATAGTTTCAAATCGTGCGTGTTTAGAACAAATAGTAAAATAGGACAGACAGAAAATATGATGTAACACCATGTGTGAAATAGTCCATCCCAAGACCCTTTCCCCCTCCCCACCCCTCCCACCCCTTTTTTTCTCACGGACAGATGCTTGGTCGCATGAAAATTACTAACTTTAAACATTTACATATTAATACTCGACGTGATCAAGAAATTATCAAAATATGTGAAACTGAGCAAATTGAATGCGAACTCAGCTTAAATACCTCAACGGTACATTGCATTGTTTACACTACTTTCGTCTTTCGTGTACAACTTTCTACGTCATAAGTCTCTCCATCATATTTACCGGAAGTGATCATTTATAGAATCAGGGTTTCTGTAAATGGCTAAAAATAGCAACTTCAAAGCTGATTTACGTATGTGTGCAGTAAGAGCTGAAAAGTATTTTTGGCGTATTATGGTTTATTTTTAGGGAAAGTTTTAGGTAAAAGTATTATCTCACATGTTCTAATATCACTTTAAGAATTCAATCAACTTTCTGATCTTTTAAGCCTTTTTTAGCCTATGAAAAGAAATGACCTTGAACTTTAAATTAATGACCTTGGAAATTTTCAACGTCAAGGAGTCTTATCTGTTCCAATATACATTTTCACTATTATAAGTAGTACCTTTTAGGAGTAAAACCCATTTTAAAAGGTATACTCAAGCTTTAAAACTCAAATGTGCCATAGCAATGGTTTTTGACGGAAAAATTCAGATGGAGGGTTCAATTTGCCAGACTTAAATTTTCTTCCATTATATTTCTAATGGACATAGATTTTCATGAAAACCAATCTGATCTCATCTGCATTTAGTTATATTTTACACTAAAAAATGGTAAAAGTAATACAGAAATTACATTAAATTTCACCATTATCTTTGACATGAAATTCACTGTTTTTGAATTGGCATAGTAAGCTTCCTGTAAGATCTATCACAAAACTGAGTACATTTTGTAAGAAAGGAAGAAACGAAGTGCAAAAGGTATGAAAATGCAGCATGGACCAGACATGCACTTTTCGGGTACTTAACCCTCGTCAGTGATCCTCAATCTAAACTATGTAATATGGCCAAAAAGTGTGAAAATTATAATATCCAAAAATGTACCGAAAGGCGTAGCAGAATGGCTGGGATATGATGCTACAGGACCCACGTTTTAAATCACCGAAAATTTCAAATGCGTTGAAGAGACAGACGATCAGCCGAAGTTGATAGAATTTGGCTACATGTGCCTTCGGGGACTCCTGGTCCACCAGCAGTGACACTCATCAAGTAGTTTAAATGTTAATCATCTTTAAATTCAAAAGCATCATTTATGATCAGATAAATATGCAGCATGGACTAGACACGTACGTTTCGGGTACTTAACCCTCGTCATTGATCCTCAATCTAAACGATGTAATATGGCCAAAAAGTGTGAAAATTGTTATGTCCAAAATGAAAGACAACAATTTAAAATAAGGGTTCTTTCTCACAGCTTCATTTAGAATATAAACTTTATTTATTCTGCAACCTTACACAACTTTAATTAATGTTTCATTTAAGGTTGGTCCCTACTCGAACCGTTATAAGTTTTCCTTTTACGCAGCAGTCTGTGTATAACGTTTTACAATGACTTTTTTGGGGGAAATATTCCGATGAAAATGTCTTTCATATTGTAAGAATGCAGCGGGGATATTTTCGGGTGCGGGAAATTTTCACGAAATCCATTCGCAAAAAAACGTGAAAGTTATCCCCATGCAAAAATTTTGAATTCGAATTCGAATTTATAGATGATAAAGATATCTCTACAATATAGGGTTTTATAAAAGGTTCAAAGATGATAAGCACACAATTCCAAAAAAAAAAGTTATCATAAGCTCTCACGACCAGACATACGAGCGAGTACCTGTAAAGTGCGAAACGAAACAAAAACGAAACGAAACAAATCGAAATGAAACGAAACAAATCGAAACGATACGAAACAAATCGAAACGAAACGAACAGATCGAAACGAAACGAAACAAAACGAAACGAAACAGATCGAGACGAAACGAAACAGATCGAAACGAAACGAAACAAAACATAAAACTTAAAGAAAATGAGAAAAAGAGGAAAAATCGCCGAAAACGAATATTTCAAGACAAGATCAGCATGTAATCCAAGAGTTCTACATTTGTAACTAGTGCCGAGAGGGTTTCTTGAAAGAGTCAAAGTTGACAATTAAAAAAAGTAAATTTCAAATGCCATTCATGTATTTAAGAGGAATAAAAGGTAGGGGATAGAAAACCACGCTATGACACCGTAATGAGATCATAAAACGGGGTGGGGGCACATTTCAGGAAAAAAATCTTATCCTTTTTCAAACGAAATGTGCCCCCCAGTTTTTAATTGTTCTCATTTTTCTGATAAAATTTTCAAATACACATAACGGAACAGTTCCGTTTCCTCTGCGCTAGACTCCTCCCTGCTAAATAATATTTTCCGTCTGTGACGAGGTTATTCATCCCAATCACTCTCCTTTAAGGCACGGTCCATTTGATATTCTGGGGGGGGGGGGGGGGGGTTGCTTGGGTTTTTTGTCAGAGCAAGATTATTTATTCTTGCAAACTTGGAGCAAGGAATTTTTTTTTATAAAAATTGATCTGAATATTAAGAATGTTTGTGTTTTTTCAATAGATTTTTTTTTTATTTTTACTTAAATTACTCCAAACATTATTTTTATGTAAAACTTGTATTCAGTTCTAAACTGAGAGAGATGAAAGATCTTGTATTCAATTCTAAACTGAGAGAGATGAAAGATTTTTACAATATGCGATATATAATTTTCAGTAAACAAAATGTATATAAGGTCATGTAACATGTAAGAGGGCCTGATGCAAGTTTTTACATGTAGAAATGAAAAATATTTAAAAAGTTATTTAAATTCTCCTTCCAAGCTTGTATATAAAATTAGACACTATGGTGATACAGGTATCTATTAATAGTAATAAATTATAGTAATAATGTATTTAAGCATTTTAATTGTTTCAGTCACATGCATTCTTTTGATATTTTCAAATATGAACTTGCCATTACAGAAGAAAACTACGGCGAGCGAAGCGAGCCAAATTTTTTTTATAGAAAATAAAAGCTGCGGCGAGCGAAGCGAGCCAAACAATTTTCAGGAATTTTAAACGAATTTTATGGTTATTCTTCAAATTCAGATTACTTGTAAGAGCAAGATTATTTTTTTTTCTGTCACACCATAAGCAAATTAATTTTTTTCATCAAAATTCAGAGTAAAATTATTTTTTTCGAAAAAAACCCAAGCCCCCCCTCCCCTCAGAATATCAAATGGACCGTGTCTATAATGCAATTGTGCTATATACCGTATATATTATGTTTTAATCGTCAACTTTGATTCTTTAAAAAACCCTCCAGCCACAAGAACTAACGGTTGAAGGCAATAATGAGGGGGTGGACAGGGACAAAGGGAGGGGAGAGAAAGGGGTCGGAGGAGGGAAGAAGGGGGCGGGAGGAGAGGAAAGGGGGTGAGAGGAGGGACAGATGATTGGGAGGGTAACAGTAACCCAAAAAAATTAGGAAATTACTTTTAATATAAATAATCTTGCTCTTATGCGTTCATGTACATAATGTCAATTTTAAAAATTACCACGAAAGTGATCTATATATACCTTAAAAATTTTTCCCGATCGCTTTGCTCGCCGCAATTTTCAATTCATTTTTCAAATACTTCAGGCTCGCTTCGCTCACCTTAGTTTTTTATCTAAACAGGTCTATTTCTTTTTTCAAGGTTTAAAAAAGGAAATAACCCAAATAACTTCACTATTGCACCAATTTACACTTTAAAGTTTAAACATTTGTCTTGACCGCCCAAGACCCCTTCCCCCTGCACCAATTTAAACTTTAAAGTTTAAACGTTTGTCTAGTTTAGTTTAAACATATTTTATTTTCCAAAACATGAAAATGGGATTGGGCAAAAGTTATGCCAACATTATAAACGCCCTCTCCCTAACATATATATCATACAATTTCGTCATAAGAGGCATACACAAATAATGCACTTGAATATAAATAACATGAAAATGATGAAAAGGATGAAAAAGAAAACAAACAAAACAAACAAGAATAGACTGCTGTATATATACAATGTACTACTTATATATAATTCCCTTATGGAGAGAGAGAGAGGCGGCAGGAGGAGAGTGGTACCCCCTGACCCTTCAATAAGATCTTGTCTTGAAATATTCGTTTTCGGCGATTTTTCCTCTTTTTCTCATTTTCTTTAAGTTTTATGTTTTGTTTCGTTTCGTTTCGATCTGTTTCGTTTCGTTTCGTTTTGTTTCGTTTCGTTTCGATCTGTTTCGTTTCGTTTCGATTTGTTTCGTTTCGTTTCGTTTCGATTTGTTTCGTTTCGTTTCGTTTCGTTTTTGTTTCGTTTCGCACTTTACAGGTACCCCATACGAGCTACCTTAAACGGAATATTTGATGTATTATATGTACATTACTACTATATAGTATAATTCAAAATTGTATCTTCAAGGTCAAAAGTCTATGTCAAAGTCAATACATGAATTAAGTCAGCTTATTATTTCCTTCATCCAAGCAAATGTGTTAATATGATATATGTATTTCATAACTCAAAATTACACTTTTCAAGGACAATGTCAAATCCCAAGGTCAATGGCAAAGCCAATATCTTATTTCAAATCTTCTCGCTAGATATGCTGTGTTTGGAAATGGAGGATTAGTTTCATGCTTTTTTTACAACGTGGATCAAATAAAATTCCGGAATTCACTCGAGGGGGGGGGTTAAAATGGCTATAAAGCAGTTTTTCCCCGGGGGAAAATCTACTATAACATGGGGGGGGGAGTCTTCTATATAGCAGAATTTCCCCCGAGGGAAAAAAACTACTAAATAGTTGATTTTCCGGGGGAAAAGCCACTATATAGCCATTTTTACGGGGGGAAAGATGGCTAGGGGGAAAGACTACTATATAACACCGGCCATATCCTGAATTTGGGTCCCGGATTTGTTCAATGTAGATTCCCGTGGCCAACCCAACTAAATATCCAAGTGTCACCGTGACATTGAAACTGAAGTCGGACGAGAAAAAAAAAACAAAAAGAAAAATGCGAAATTCTACAAATTCATCACTTCCCTTCATCGTGTACTTGTATATAGACTGGGCTTCTTAGTTTAAATTGTATTCATTCAATAAACTTTCAGTTACAATACATCAATACACGATGAAGATATATAAATAGGATTTGGAAAAAAAGTATATCTGATCTGAAAATTTAAAAGAATATCTTTAAGAAAAATATGAAAAATGAAATGTTTTCATAGAAGTGGGGAAAATTCTCACTGCTATTGAATCAATAGAAATATTGATTTCAAATCAATACATCGAAAAGTCTTTCAAGGCGAAATTTTAAGTTTGACAATGGATGACCTTCTTTTTCCATAGTAAATCTGCTTAATGATCTACAAAATTAAGTTTTTATGGAATTTATAGCTATTTGTATCATAGTGAAGGATACTTGATGACATTGAAGGTTATCTCCCTTTCTGACACATTTTTGGCCGGATTGCAAAGCAATTCCGGTCTATAGATTGACGATGTCCGTCCGTCCGTCTGCCGTCAACATTTTGGTTAAAGTTTCTGGTTGAGGCAAAATCTAAGTAACTATATGCAGTAGAAACTTTATATTATACATGAAGCTTGCCCATGACAAGACCTTTCAATTTATGCCGTAACATTGGACCTAGTGACCCTGACCTTTGACTTTGACCTAGTTAAAGATTTTGGTTAAAGTTTCTTGTTGAGGCAAAATCTAAGTAACTATATGCAGTAGAAACTTTATATTATACATGAAGCTTGCCTATGACAAGACCTTTCAATTTATGTCGTAACATTTGACCTAGTGACCTTGACCTTGGACTTTGACCTAGTTAAAGATTTTGATTAAAGTTTCTGGTTGAGGCAAAATCTAAGTAACTATATGCAGTAGAAACTTTATATTATACATGAAGCTTGCCCATGACAAGACCTTTCAATTTATGCCGTAACATTTGACCTAGTGACCCTGACCTTTGACTTTGACCTAGTTAAAGATTTTGGTAAAAGTTTCTTGTTGAGGCAAAATCTAAGTAACTATATGCAGTAGAAACTTTATATTATACATGAAGCTTGCCTATGACAAGACCTTTCAATTTATGTCGTAACATTTGACCTAGTGACCTTGACCTTGGACTTTGACCTAGTTAAAGATTTTGGCTAAAGTTTCTGGTTGAGGCAAATTCTAAGTAACTATATGCAGTAGAAACTTTATATTATACATGAAGCTTGCCCATGACAAGACCTTTCACTTTCAATTTATGCCTTAACATTTGACCTAGTGACCTTGACCTTTGACTTTGACCTACTCAAAGTTCCTGGTTTAAGCAAAATCTATGGTACTGTATGCAGTAGAAACTTTATATTATTAATGAAGCTCGCCCATGACAAGACCTTTCAATTTATGCCGTAACATTTGACCTAGTGACCTTGACCTTGGACTTTGACCTAGTTAAGGATTTTGGTTAAAGTTCCTGGTTTAAGCAAACTCTATGGAACTGTATGCAGTAGAAACTTTATTTTATACATGGAAGTTGCCTCTGACAAAACCTTTCAATTTATGCTGTATTATTTGACCTATTGACCTTGACCCAGTTAGTGACAAAAACTTACTTTGCAATCCGGCCATACCGTCTTTAGCGGTGTTTTATTTTTGTGTGATTTAAAAGGAGGTGGGGGTGGGCGCTTTATATTGTGTTTTCCTCTATATGAATTACAAAAAGAACTACCGAAATGTGTGTGACGTTATCACCAAGATTATAACAAACAAAACTGTGTTAAGAAAACGAATTTGTGTATTCAACTGGGTGGCGTGGGTGTTTGACATAAAGTGAAACGTAGGGATTAAAAGTACAGAATAATTGAATTTTTACATGTATCAATGAACATTTCATTTAATTTTATTGATACTGGAGGCTATCAGATTTTCATTTTTACACCCTTCAATTCTTCTGATACACGAATTGATTATGGTATGACTGGTCAAGCGACAGAGCTGACCTCGACTTCTTATCCTCTGGAAATTGACTTTACTACGACAAATTGTCTAAATTGCAAAAATCATAAATGATAGTAAAAACAGATTTCGTGACTATCATACATTGTTTACTATTTTTCTGCATTCTTAATCCCGTAGTAATTGGTAAATCCAGCGATATTGCCGATAAACGTACGAGAACAAAGAAGTTTAAAAAGCATTTGCTTACAAATGGAATGTAAATTAAAAACAAACAGGTCGAAATGATCTAAGAGCAAAAAGAGGATTAGGGTATAATTGACAAATTTTCTTTTTGAATATTGCAATTAGGGTATCAATGGAGGGGGCGTGGCTAGCTCCTAATAAATTGATCTCAAACAGAAGAGAAAAACAGTTTTCTTTTAATTTGGAAATTCATATTACCGAAAAAAATCTATAAAAGTGAAATGGTACCAAAATAATGCAAATCTAAACTAATCTGATCAGTGAACACTTTTTTACTTCATGTTGTGAGACAATAAATTCTATATCTATTTCCAAACATTTTTATCCCAACCCCTCTTATATAAAACCTTCCGTCTGCAACATGATCACACTACAATCTGTATGGATAACTCAGATCCAAACTATTCTCATCGTTTCATAGAGATGCAATGTCATATGACATCCTTCTTCCTTCCCTTATTTGTTCATAAAGATCCGATTTTGTTTCTGCACCAGCAAATAGTCGATGCTTACCCCCCCCCCCCCCCCCCTGAACTGTTCTCCATTACTGCGATGCAATTTTGTTCGCTCCTTTGCATGGTAATTTGGATCATTTTGCAGCAACTGTTTTTAAAAAAATCTGGCATGCATTTTGTACTTCCAATCATTGATCTAGACTTATCTTTATGTATTATTGAGGTACCGATAGGTTCTTGCATTTTTTGCAGGTCAGCTGAGCCGACCAGATTATTAGTCTATGCCCTTAACGTCGTACGATAATGTGCAATGAACGCGTCATAGTAGGAAGAAGAAGAAGAAGAAGAAGAAGAAGAAGAAGAAGAAGAAGAAGAAGAAGAAGAAGAAGAAGAAGAAGAAGATGATGATGATGATGATGATGATGATGATGATGATGATGATGATGATGAAGAAGAAGAAGAAGAAGAAGAAGAAGAAGAAGAAGAAGAAGAAGAAGAAGAAGAAGAAGAAGAAGAAGAAGAAGAAGAAGAAGAAGAGAAGGTGTTGATGATGAAGACGATTCTGAATGAAAAAAAAATCCAGAATGTTACAGTCCCTCTCGTCAGAATTCAATAGTTAAATATAATTTCGACGCTGGCCGCATGACACCTTTTATAATTTGTATCCTTACGCGTAGAGCATGGTATAAGCGTTCTCCGTCCTTTTTTTAACTACATGTAAAGCGCGCGTTCGTAAATAATTGTACTTTACTTTGAAAGCTGAAATCATTCGCACATATACGTTGAACCTAGCAAGATCGAATGACATAATTTTACATGTTCAAGATCACTAGTTTCAATATATGTACTTTTGCGGTAAATTACAGATTAATGAATTTCTAAGATCAAAAGTCTCAACGCATGTACATTTTGAAGTAAATTACAGATTAATGAATTTTCAAGATCAAAAGTTTAAATATAATTTCCTTTTTGCAGTAAAATTTATAAGATTTCAGATCAATGTACTTTTTCCCTAAATATAGGTTATCAGTCCCCAGGAATCAGACACTGTGTTGATCTGTTTTGGTTTAACGGAAATTTGTAGACTTCAATTTTCTTTGCTATGACAAAAAGAATACTACGGAAGCCCATTATCTTCACAAAAAAAAAATTCATTCGAATATTCGGAATACTATTGCGTATATATACGCAATAATTATTGCGTATATTCGAAATACTATTGCGAATATACGCAATAGTTTTGCGAATATTGCGAATATACTCAATACTATTGCGAATATATGCAATAGTATTGCGAATATACGCAATGATATTGCGAATATACGCAATGATATTGCGAATATACGCAATAGTATTGCGAATATACACAATAGTATTGCGAATATACGCAAGAGTATTGCAAATATACGCAATAGTATTCCAAATATACGCAATAGTATTGCAAATATACGCAATAGTATTCCAAATATACGCAATAGCAGGGATTTTTTTAGGGGTTCTCCAGGGCCGATATTCGGCCCCATTCCCAATGCTGAAACGCAGGAATTTTTCCCAATTTCTGAGCTTAAAATTCCCAATTTGAAAAAAAAAATAAAATTCCAATAAACAAAGTATAAAACCCTTTGAAATTACTGAAAATATGTTTGTGATTATATATGTTTTGTAATGTACACTATCTGAAATATAATATTCTTGGTATTACAGGTGTCTATCTTCATTAGTAGCAAATGTCAGAAGATCTTTTTGCTTGTTTTCTCAATTTATTTGTATAATTTTTTCCCCATTTTTAACCAAATGTCGATATTTTTCCCAATTTTGAAGGCCCAGGCCCCTGGAACCAAAGGGTAAAAAAATCCCTGAATAGTATAGTATAGCCAATGGGCTTCCGTAGATTACTGTAAAAGTACTGTTTTAAAATGCGACAAATAATTGGATTTTATACCCGAGTTCAGAGCATTAAATCTAATCGTGCCCGATATCTATGCGAGATGACGCAAAGTTTTCTTTAGATCTGAAAATAACCGTCGGCGTATCGACGAAGACATGCCCGAACGTTGTCAATAAAAATATAGATTAATCTGACCAGTTGACCGTTCTGATGATGGTCAACCGTTTAATTGCGTCACGATTTCCATACCTATATAAAAGTAACTCTATCATCTAAATTTAATCGTTATTTGCCTGACCATTGGATTTATATATATAAAAAAAAAATCAAATGTAAGTAATAATTAGATTTTAATAATAATAATTAGATTCAATAATAATAATTAGATTCTAATTATAATAATTAGATTTAATAATAATTATTAAATTCCCCATCTTATCACATAGATCAATTATGTGATAAGATGGGGAATAGTAAGAAGTTTTAGGATTACAAAATTAATGTTATAAGATAAAAAAAAATGTATTTATGTGATCTAAATTGATAATGCAAGCTAATAAAATCATTTTTGTCATAGTGGTATGCGTTTTTGTGTATTATTATGCTTATTTTTATCACAATTTTTTGGCGAAGTTCATGTAATAAGATCTATTTATTGAGAGAATTGAATTATTTTAAAGGAAGTTATATAACAGAAACCCAAACTAAAATGAAAAGCTTATACGAGGATTCTTAATATAATTTCAGAAAAAAAAATATGTATAATAATACATGTAAATAGATAAATAAAATAAAAAGGAAAAATGGAAAAACAAAATAAATTGACAGATATTGTTACATAAATCAATAATCAGTAACTGAACTGTACTGTTAATTAAAAATGTTGTATGAATTCCATTTAATTGTTTAATTTTCCATCTGTTATCTATCTTATCTAATTATTTTTAAAAGCTTTTCCTTCACATATTTTATCTTTTTTCCCCCACAATTTAGCATACGGTGTATGGAAACATTTCTATCTTTTAATAAACGTCGATGAAAACATTTATTTCTTTTAATAAGCGTCGATTTCAAGATTCAATTGCCCTATTTTTCACCCAAGTCTACTTCTAACAATATTATGCTTCTTCAAAGTCGTGCGTGCACATGTATATGCATGTACGTGCATTGAAATGAAGCACTTGATCCTCTCAAAACGTCAAAAAGATAAGTGTAATGGAGGAATAAACTTTCTTAATTTAAAAGTAGGAGAAACAATAAAAAGTGAAAATAAGACTTAATTTTTGTATACGAATATCATAAATTGAAATATGCTATTTGAAGAAACAGAGTCAACAAGTGAGATTTCAAGAGTACAAGGTGTAATGAGGTACGATAACTTGGTGTCTGTACCAATAGAGAAGTTTGACCTTATTAATATATATCTTTAGATGGCAACATTTGAGTTAAGCCAATCACAGACTCTGAAATATCTCGTCTTATTTGTGAGTAATCTCATGGATCCTGCATCCTACAAAAGCTGAACAGCGAATACTTGAAAAATATGTGGTCTGAGCCCGACTCGAACCCCTCAGCACGATATCCGGCATACTAACCGGGCGCGCTACCACCACTCCACCGAGGTTGTTACCATCTAAGGCGATGAAAAGGCAATTTTAAGTTTCTACATGAATAAGAAGAGGCTTCGCATGACGCTTCGCCCACTTCTTGTTCATGTAGAAACTTGAAACTTTCTAACTTATACAGATAACCCTCATCACTTACATTTTTAATGTAATGACCAAGTCTGCCAAGGACGCAGATAGCAAAACGGAAATTTAAAGAAAATGTGGCCTAAATTATTCTCCAAAACATCATAAATATCTTAAAATCTTTAAAACAAATCATATGCATGATGGTAAAAGTACAACAGAAGCTGAAAGAAAGAGAGAGAACCCCCTCCCCTCGTTTTTGGTGGTTACTGTTGTTGTTGCACATACCACTTTGCTTGTTAAGCGCCTGTCGTAATGGAGAATTGTCTGCCTATAGTCCCATTTCAAGTACAGATAATTTAGATCTCGGCCGGCCTAGTAAATAAGATGCATGTCGTCTATTGTAGGTTACAGTGTCACACTGAAAGTCAAACTATAACGGTTTCGTACCCGACGCTACATTGTACAGACACGATATAAATCTGGCCTTGTAATGGTTTTGAGAAAATCAATTTTCAAAATTTTATATGCATCCAAAAAATTAATCTGCGACGATCAAAGTGCTTTGATGAAAAGCTCGCTGAGCATAAAGTGTGTACTGGTTCGACATTTAAAAACTGCGCAGTTTCTTCAAAACTAGGGTGTATTGATACGTGTAGATAGGTTAAAATAAAGAAAAAGATACCCTTTGTAAGAAAGCATGTGATTTGTTACATAATCAGCCAATCAGATCATTCAATTTATCTTTAATTTTGAAATTCCAAAATCTGAGATCAGAAGCAGGAAGTTTAGCAGACGTGTACGGTATTTGCTATAAACATTGTTACAGTACTGGGATTATTTTTAGCTTACACGACCCCCCCCCCCTCCAAAAAAAAAAAAACCCAAACAAAACAAAGCAAAAACAAGAGCCCCAGGGGACACAACGCTCACCTGGTACCCATGTCCACTCTTAACCTATAGTGTCAGTGTCAGGATTTGAACCCACAGCCCTGGGTCTACCGATATATGCACATAATTTAAATTATTTCTTTAAAAATTCAAAAAAAAAAAAAAAGCCAAAATATAAAATTTAGGCATAAAATATATATCACAGTATTAAGAGACTTAAATATGACAAATACACAGTGTAGAAGTGTGCAAAACGGAAAAAAATGGTCAAAAATTAAATTAAAGGTATTCAGTTAATTTGAAAGTGCATAAAAAGCTGAATAAGGAAGGAAAAATTAAGCACTGGTGCCGGAACTTGAACCGCAACCCTTGGGTCCATTTGCACAGTAAACATACCTATATATTCATATTTTTAAATGTTCATAAAAATTCCAAAAAAGAATATTTAATATATCTATATTCTATTTATGTTATATTTATAGCATGTAATGTATAACAAAGCAAATGGTCACTTTATATTAAACTTAAATATGACAAACATGCACCAAAGGAGGGCACAAAACCACACATTTGAGAAACAGTTAAAAATGAGCATTTCTGACAAAGTCCAAAAAGACATCAAAACGCGTCAAAATATTTGACCTACAACTTGAACCAAAAAACACAACAAGACATCCTTCTAGATCATGCAGATGCTTTCGGTTTGTCAATATGTGCTTCGCGATCGGTTCTGAAGAAGTTTGTCAAAGGAGGGTACCCCCGACCTATTTTTGCCTGTGGTGGCTCCACCTAGTGACGTTACTGGACAAAAAACTACAATACTTGTAGATGAACATCAGTACTTCATTTCTACCAAGTTTCATTAAAATCCCTTCAGTGGTTCTGGATAAGTCCAATATGTATGAAAATACCCCCCTTCCCTTTTTCACATAAAAAAAATCACGAAAATAATTTTTTCAACCAAAATCAATATGAAACAACTGAATGCATTAAATATGACAAATATGCATTAATGGAGGGCATAAAACCACATATATTTGGAGTTATTCAAAGAAACAGTTAAAAAATGAGCATTTCTGACAAAGTCCATAGAGGCGTCAAAAACGCGTCAAAAATTGACTTACAACTGGAACCAAAAACAACAACACTTGTTAAGACATCCTTCTAGATCATCCAGATGCTTTCAGTTTGTTGATATGTGCTTCGGTTTTGATTTGTCGAAGGAGGATACCCCCGTGACCTATTTTTGCATTTGGTGGCGCCACCTATTGACTGAACCGGATGAAAAACAACATCACTTGTATGTGACCATGAGTACTTCTTTCCTACCAAGTTTCATCAAAATCCATTCAGTGGTTCTTGAGGAAAAAGTCGACGGACAGACGACGGACGACGCACTATGACATTAGCTCACTATAGCTTCGCTCAGGTGAGCTAAAATGTCAAGGATCAGTTCTTCACCCGTCAATCGTAATTGATATACATATTTTTAGGTTTACAACAGTTACTTCGTTTCCGCAACTGCTGAAGGGATTTTGACGAGACTTTGATAGAATATCGATCTTATGGTTTTATCACCTAGTAGATCCGTTGATTACGCTTGACGCAATCACCGCCAAAAGTAGGCACACCTTTCCTCGTGTGAAAAATGTTTCAGCGAACAAAGCAAGCACATATAGGCTGACAGAAATCATCAGTATGATTCTTTTGTTTCTATCCGAATAAAACTTTTGACGCGGTTATCTTTTATTGTCTTCGAAATTTGGCCCAAATGCTCATTTAGCACAATTCTTACGACTCAATAACGGCGCTTTGTTGTGTTTTGTGACCATAAATACACTAAAAATGCGATCACAAATAGGCCAAAGTATGAGAAAACTGTTTTACGTCCTGATCGTTTCATGAAAATAACTCTCAGATAAGAAAAGGGGCGAAAAAGAAGGTACGTGTACTAGTATCATCAATAACAGCTTGATTTTCCAATCATAAGCAGAAATGTTTGGATTTAGCTTTTTTTTTTTTTTTGTTGTTCTTGTTGAGTTTCCCGGATTGTGAAACTTCAGTTGTGTTAATTTGGTTGTTTTTCTCTCTTTGAGCAAGGAAAATCATTCTCTACTAGTTTTAAAGTATGTCCATCATTTCTTTCTAAGGCTCTTCTATGTTCTAGAAAAATAAAAATATCCCTATTATATATCGTACCTTTTTGAGGCTGGCAAAGGAGTGTGTGTGTGTGTGGGGGGGGGGGGGGTTAAGACTGGACATGAAACCATTCGTTGAATACATGTAGATTGAAATTTATACACATATTTTACGCTGGTTTACAAATTCAATAAGATTTTCCTATTTGATTCATCAATACATATAATTTATCACCGATTTTAGAAAGCATGAAATATCCATTAAAAAGTGACGAATCATCCAGAAATCCATTTATTTTGACAAATGATGTGACAGAAAATAGATGTCATTTAAGAGGCATTTGCTGCTTTCATCTGTCTGCAATCTGAAAGAAACTTCCATGCAAGAACTACGATGCATCTTAAAGTGCATTTACCCCTAATTTAATTGTTGATGAATGTATTTGATTATTTCAGAACGTCTGCATGGGTTCATTATAAATATAGAAAGGTCATGCATTAATATGCCGCCCCATTCGAGTTCTTACATGTAGATGTACTCATATGAAAATTGACAGACCTAGAAAACGCTCTGTTGTACTTTTGTTAGTCGACCAAGACGATTGATGGTAACTGTAACAGTTGTGTGTCTTTTTGGGTCAGACTGTGATGCATAAGCAAATATTGAGAATATGGAATCCTAAAATGTTCTTGGTGATGCATATTTTTCAAATACTGTCTCAGATATCCTTATTCCTTTGACTAAGTAGAGTTTATGTTTTGTACTGAGTTAAATATACAGCTTATCTTATCTTATCTTATCTTAATATGTCTTATTAGACCAGAAATTTTGTTTACGCATCACTGTCCTACCAAAATCCGAATTTGGGTATGACGAGTTGTACTGCTTTTCTGTATACAAGTTGATAAGAATTTTCTTCAATCTCAGATCCAGAAATAACATTTGACCGATCCCGATATTTTTTATCAGGGCAGATTAAATATGCTGCTTTATGCTAATGCTGTTATTCTGAGTCCTTCAAGATCTGTTCTTGGAGAAAGTTGCTTACTAAAAAAAAATTAATATAACTCGCCATTCTTGTTTCGACCCTTGAACTTTACGTATCGTTTTTTCAAAAGTGTGAGTGACTGTCAATTGTTTGCATCAGCCGGTTCCAAATCATAGTATCGCAAATTGTAGGCATGGTTTGCTTTAAACAGGAAATGACGTGAGAGAGAAAAATTCCCCATTCTCCATTGGCATGCAGCTATCAATATTGACTAGAGTACATCAGAAAATTTCCATATGCGGATGAAATATTCAAAACTTAATTTTCAAAATTTCAGATTTCAAAATTTCAGAAATTCAACAAAATTTAATATATCATATTGGTGTACGATATCAACTCCGACATTTACGGGAAATGTCATGGCAGGGACAAATAGAAAATACTTGAACTGAACTGAACTGATTTATTTCTCTTCACCATAGTTAAAACATAGGTATACAGAGATATAAAGTTGAATTGAAAAAAGAAATAATTTTTTTTAAAACAGAAAGATAAAGATATTATGGGTTAATGATTCTGTAGCGTCAAATTAAATATTAAGAACAATGATCTATTCAATTATGATTAATTTTGTTCCATATTTTACCCAGATGAGAAAGCACTTGATCATAGCGCTATGTACAATTGCGCTAGTCGCCGCACAAACCAATAGAAGGCGGAAACCTAAACCCTCAACAAATGGACCACCCAGTAGAACCACAACGGATTTTCAACTTCCGGATATCTCCTCTGAAGCACCATTTCCGGATGTTTCATCACAACCACCGGATACCTCTTCAGAAGCGCCTTTTCCAGATGTTTCAACAGGGGCACCTTTTCCGGATGTCTCAACGGGAACGCCTTTTCCGGATGTGACAACGGGGGATCCATTTCCTGATGCATCGACAGACGCACCTCAGGATGTCAGAGATGTTGTGCAGCAGGCGTTTCGGGAAGCGGTGGCTATCATAGAGGAACGTAGAGGCGTTAACCGTCTTCTGAGGGGACTTGGTATGATTTAAATGTGCCTTTATTGCGATAAATTGTGTTTTTAAAAAAATTAACTAGAATATAAAACAATTATTATTCAACAGGGTATGCTTAAAAAAGATACGAAAAACAAATACAAATTATGATGCTGAAAAAAGATAATTATAAGTTAAATAAATAAAACGAATAAATTTAAAAAAGAAAGAATAAGTTTCTGCCGAGAAGTCAAAGAGGAATTATTATACTTTACTATCTTGTGGAAATGTATGTTTTTCCCGATTTTCAATTATTTTCTCCCTTTTTTTCAATCTTGTCACTCGTGGGAAAGCTGGAATTTTTTATTTATATAAATAATTGTTGATGATAGGCGAAGAGGCACCTTTCAGAAAACGATCTTTGATGTACATTTGTACAAATAGTAAAATGAGATATTCTTTTACTTCTTTGACCTTATATTTCTCTCGAAATCGCTTGCAAATTATCAAACTAGAAGACCCAAAACTTCTGCAAGTTTATGAAATTTAATCAAATCCTTTTAAGACAGTTTGGTCAGACTTGCAGGTACACGAATTGGTCAAATTGCGTTTTTAATTCTTATCATTACTGGCCATTTATTAAAGGATAATAATTTTACCGTTCCTTTGTTGCAAAGAGGTTACGGAAAGGTTAATAAGGTAATAAATATTGTGTTTGTTAAACTTTGGGTGGCATTTTAACACATATGAATTAATTGAAATCTCAAAATTTATCAAACTAATAGTATGATTTAATTCTATCTCGTGAGACTTAAATAAATAAAACTTGAGGACGCTTCTGAAATTAATTTTGGCTGTGTTTGAAAATCACTTTAGCTGGAAGCATCACTGATGAGGATTTTCTGTCTGAAACATGTGTCTGGTGCATTTATACTTTGTTTGAACTTTTCTTCAAGAAGGTGAAGAATTGGAATACTTCCTTATATATATTCAATTAAATAGCATCTACAAGCTGAATGTTTGAGAGAAATAAAATCATATTTTAAATGAGAAATGTTCAGCACACGTTTTATATACAAGACCCCACTCATTCTTATCTTGTTCATGTACTTCTTCGTTGTGTAATGCGTGTGTATTCCGCTGTGATTATAAACATTGTAAAAGCCTCGCGTACGAGGGTGTCGTACATTGTAACAAAGAGAGAAATATGAACATGCTGATGCAAAAATATTTTTTCCCGTCACCCATTAGGTATCGACGGCAAGGAAACTAAAGTAGATAAGTACAATAAGAGGAGAGATCAAGGTCACTCTGACACAGTTATTGACCTCGGTGAAATCGTCCTACAAGCTAGTATCCAGCTCGTCAATATGTAAGTACAAAACATGGAAAAACAACACTAACCTATAAAAAAAGAAAAAAACACACCCCTCCCCCTAAAAAAACATACAATAATATAACAGAACATAACAAATAAATTGAATTTTGAATTATAATAGATTTGTTCTTTGAGACGGTTTTCACTGCAGAGGATAAAAAAAAAAACTGTCAAAAGCTTATTGACCTCATAATTGGTATATCAAATCGAAATATTCATTTATTTCATTCAACATGAGAAACAGAAATGAGTTTATACTAAATTAAATTCTTTGGTGAAAATGGGGGGTTTTTTTTATATGAACTCGCACATAATTTTACAAATATCCTTTTCCAATTTTTCAGCACCAACTTTGATATTGATGACATATTGGCCAATCCTCTAGTACAAGCCAATGTGGCAGCCGAGCTGTGCCCTGACGGTCCACCACAGAAGGACTGTGACAAGGGATCTCAGCGATTCCGTACTTACACAGGGATCTGTAATAACAAACAGAACTACCGCTGGGGGTCAGCACTATCCACGGAACCTCGTTACCTTCCTGCTGATTATGATGATCAGTGTAAGTATAATATAGAATTTATATAAAAATACACCCCTAAAAAGGGGGGGGGGCAAAAACATCAAACCTACATAGGAAAACGGAAAGAGTCAATCAAATGTTCACAAGTATACCAGAGTACATTTTGTAGATTTACCAATAGTAGTTCAGAAGTAAAAGATTCAGGGAATATGGCATAGTTCTGCAAGTCTCCATTAGCAAGGCAATCGCCAAGCCCTAAATGAAGGTAGGACCAAGTGCCCGGGAGGAGTGAGCGTCCTCTAACTGCATGCAACACCCTTCACGATTATCAAAATAATAGATGGTCAATTGGAAATGTCTTACTCCAGAATGTCATTTATCATCCTTGAGAAGCAAATGTCAAAATGTGTAACAACTATTTATAGCGATCATAGAACTTCGTCGGTGACATCTTCAGCCGTTCCCCTGAATAAATTTGAGCAAACAGCTTTCTGGCATGCCTCTTTATCCCCAAAAAGGAATCTATACAGCTAATTTCTGTGTAATGAGGAATTACTCCAAAGCAAAGAAATAGCGATAAAAAAATAATAATAATAATAAAAAGAATAAATAAACAAAAATAACAAGAACAACCGAAACCCAAAATTTGCAATTAAAAGCACTACTACTAGACATTTTCATCGTGACGAAATTCGCACTTCGAACTTCGTACTTCGCACTTCGAACATTGAAGAAATATGGGTGTAGCTGTCGTTCGCGTATAAACTCATAAGCGGAGTCATCTTCATTTTGATTAGTATACTCAATGGAATGGTATATTGGACTTCCTGTACAACTGGGGCGCTTTTTGCGGCAACCAACTTATGAAATTAAAGTGCGAAGTTCGAAGTGCGAAGTTCGTCACGGTGAAAAAAAGTCTACTTAAAATTTGTATTGTAAGTCAGAGACATACCAAACTTTTCTTGCATCGCTATTTATACATTTGTAATGAATACTTCTCTTCGATAACGTAAAAAAGAACATGTTATACAAGTAACAGTGTTTTTCTTTATCAACAAAAGAAAAACAAACTGAAAACGAAATATTCAAAATGTAAAATCAGACGTTTTCATAAGTCTTCAAAGTATTTACAATGAGTAATCAATGAACAAAATTAATTTTTCACAAAATATAAATTGTGTAATATGTTATCACAGATAAAATGTTGCAACAAGAACAATTTCTCTTTGTTCCCAGTGAGTTCGCCTCGTAAAGCCGTCCAAGGCGGTGACCTTCCCAGCCCTCGGTTCATCAGTAACAGAGTTTTCCAAGCACGGGAGAATGTTACAGTGGGACAAGGATTCAACACCTTGATGAGCATGTGTTGGGGACAGTTCTTGGATCACGACTTTGTCCTATCTCCAGTGGCCGCAGGTAAAAAATATTCAAAAGATGAGACTCCTAATAAAACTATAATAAAATAGCTTAACTTTATTATATCTACAGATTTGTTGTCTGTACCTGTGGGAAATTTGACCTTTCTTACTCGAGCATATAATTATAACATCACCATATTCATGTTAATGCTCATCAAGATGACCATACAATTATATCATGATTGTTTTTGTTTGTTTTTTTTTTTTTTTTTCGTTTTTTTTTTTTTTTTTTTTTTTTGCATTTTTGTTTTTGTTTTTTACTGCTTTATCAAGTAGTACATCGTTATGTACTTCATATTTCTGTATTTAAAATATTTCTAATGCGAGATAAAGACAACCCCCTAGAAAAATAACTGTAAAGAGAAACAAATAGAAGTGTCCCACCAAAGCTACCACAGCTCTCTGAATGCTGTTCATTGGGCATGCATGTTCAGATAATACATCCCCGATAGAGCTACATTAAACTATTAGAGTAAAATGAATACAAAGTGTTCTCAGTTCATACCAAAAGGTCTAGTTCATTTTATTTACAGGGGACGACCATGAAAGTATAACTTGCTGTATTAATGATGTTCCTGCAGACAGGTAAATACTCACATTGTTCTTCTTGTTGTAATAATTATTGTTAATTTTAATCTGTATTGCTGTAGGCCTACAGCCTGTTTCACAAAAATACTTACGAAAATTTTAGGAATTTTTGCAACTTCTGATCGCTTTGTTCTTCTTATAAACTAAAATCGCGATGTTTTGTGTCTGAATTTATATTTAGTATACAGAAATAATATCAGAAAGCACAATATAATCTAAATTTGAAAGAGAAGCTTTTACCGGTATTTAATGATGAAAATTACAAAAATTCCTGATTTTTTTTTTTTCGTAAGAATTTTTGTCAAACTGGGCACTTAAACTTTCTCATAAACCTACCAGAACGTGCTTGGTATTTATTCTTTCATTGAAATATTTCTAAAACCTTGGTCCTGTAGCATCATATCCCAGCCGTCTTGCTATGTCTTTCGGTACATTTAGGACATATATTTTACTGATTTTGGCCATATTGCATTGTTCAGACTGAGGATCACTGACAAGGGTTAAATACCCGAAACGTGCATGTCTGGTCCATGCTGTAAATTAATCTGCTCTAAGACGGTGCTAATGAATTTGAAGACGTCAAACATTTAGGCACGGTCCATTTGATATTCTGGGGGGGGGGGGGGGGGCTTGGGTTTTTTTCGAAATAAATAATTTTGCTCTGAATTTTGATGAATAAAAATAATTTGCTCATGGTGTGATAGAAAAAAATAATATTGCTCTTACAAGTAATCTGAATTTGAAGAATTACCATAAAATTTCGCTTAAAAATCCTGAAAATTTTCCAGCTCGCTTCGCTCGCCGCAGTTTTCAATTCAATTACAAAAATCTTGGCTCGCTTCGCTCGCCATGATTTTTTATCAAATCATAATGTTCCTATTAGAAAATATCAAACGAATGCATGTTAAGTAAAAAAAGGGGCTTCCTTAAAGGCTTAAATATGTTATCAATATAATGTATTACTATAAATAGATGCATGTATCACAATAGAGTCTAATTTTATATGCAAGTTTGGAAGGAGAACTTCAGTTTTTCACCAATTTACAATTCAAAATTTTTAAATTTGTCTGGAAGAACCTCTTACTCAGACCCTCTTACTTGCGTGTACCTTATATATATATTTTGTTTACTGAGGATTATATTGTAAAATTCTTTTAAATTATAGATGTGAATTAAATTTGTGCATAAAAATGAAGTCATATTTTAGAGTTTTTAGTCAAAGTAAAGAATTTCTATTGATAAAACATAAACATTCTTAATATATCACACAGCAATAATGTTAGAAAAAAAAATTTTCTTGCTCCAACTTTGCAAGAAAAAAATAATTTTGCTCCGGCCCGGGGCGAAAAAAATAATCTTGCTCCGACAAAAAACCCAAGCCCCCCCCCCCCAGAATATCAAATGGACCGTGCCTTACGATGACAAATATGGATAATGGCCATTGAGGACATGTATTTTGTTTTGTGAGTTCAACCATCAAAGTTTTGCTCTTACACTTTTCTAATGATGTTTTCTCAGACAAATGAAAAAAATTTATATAGTCAAAGTTAATGTTCTACTATTTTTGACAGACCAGAATGCCAACCTATAGAGATTCCTAGCGACGATCCACATTTTACAACTACCTGTATGCCATTCGTCCGATCAGCTGCAGCTCCTCAGGAGGATATGTGTTCACTCGGTAAGATCCATAATTTTAAAATCTGTATGCCATTTTTTCCCACTTCTGCTCCCTAGAAGGATATGTGGTCAGTCATATCATCTAGCTGTATGTCATTCATCGTTTTTGCTGATGCTCATGAAAAGAATATTTTTCACATGGCAAGATCAATATTTGACATTTAGCTGTATATAATTCGAGCAATTCGCTTTTGCTCACAATGAGGATGAGTGTATATCACGTAGGATTATCATTTTACATGTAGCTATATTCCATTCATCCGATTCGCTGATGCTCCTCAGGAGGGTATGCATTTACTCAGTAAGATCTAAATTTTGTTATATTTCAGAAAGAAACTGGTAAATAGTTTGAAACTGTAAAGTATGTCAAGATGTATTTCGGAATTTATATTCTTATCTATTTTTGTGTCTATGATACAGGCTCAAAGGAAGTCCTCAATGAGATCACAGCCTTTATTGACGCCAGTAACGTTTATGGAAGCAGTAACAAACAAGCACTCAACCTCAGGAACAGAACCGAGGGTAAGTATGTGGACACACCATACATTTAGATTTTGTTCATTTGAATTCAAATCTCATAGAGAGACATGTGGGGAAATATTACAATGGAACGTCCTCTTGTCCCCTTTAAGGTGATATCACACGTTTCGTGTTATACAACACTTATTTTCAGAAGAAGAGCATAATTCTGATTTCCTAATTTGATTCAGATGTAAGGGACAATATTAGGAGGTCACCATCCAAAATTTTGATATTTTGAAATTGATCAGACTTT
This sequence comes from Pinctada imbricata, assembly GCA_033119305.1. Taxonomy (NCBI): domain Eukaryota; kingdom Metazoa; phylum Mollusca; class Bivalvia; order Pterioida; family Pteriidae; genus Pinctada; species Pinctada imbricata. The sequence goes on along the minus strand of VSWD01000001.1, from coordinate 26,467,283 downwards.
TTAGCCATCAATTGATTGTAATGGAAATGCTCATTTTTTGGCTATATTATTTTTTCAGCCCAAGATTTTCAAATGAAACTTCACATATGATTCCCTCAACATATTGTGCAGATTCTTATAGAAAGAAATCATTCAATGACCACGTCATATGTTACAAAATCTGAAAGAATGTGTACATTATCATGCAAAACATTAAAAGTGCAATTCGAGTTATCTTTCTTTACTATGTGACCAAAGACAAAAGTATCCGAATTTATATAATCATCTTTTTGAAATATTACAGCAGTGTTCCTTCACTCACAAAGATGCCAATATGTAAATAAATAGAGGCGAATAAAGATTTTGTGTGATAATACGACAGTATGTGAACATGTGTAATGATATTATAAGTTTCTCTACATTCAAACACTTTGCTGACACCCAACTTATTTCTGAATAGATACGACATATGTATGTAGGTAAACAAGTCTTAACAAAAGTTTCAAATACATTTGTAAGTTCAATTTCAGCAAAAATTTGACTATTGTTGGTCACTCAAGGCTTACCATTACTTTGCAAAGAAAAAAATCATTCGTATTTACATATGAATAACAATCTATATGTTACCACTACGCTCAGGCTCGAACCGCGGTCTTCCCGTATGGTGGGCAAGAGCTCTACCTCTGAGCTATTGGATCGACTTGCCGATTGAGTGATTATAACAAAGCCAGAACATCAAGACATTCTAAGTTACGAAAATCGGAAATCTTCAGCGTGGAGATTTCTTAAAAATTCTCGTCTAAGGGAGGCTACTAAAACGCGTGTGATATCTCGTTAAAAGAAATAATTGGCATGGAAGGATGTTAACACTATAAAAACAGAAGCAGGTGTCAAATATTCTACCAGAGGATAGCCTATTGGAAAAATCGAAATATTATATCCCGGACATACACGTTCTCAATTCTCATCAGAAGTACTGGAAGCAGAAAAAAAAATCAGCCAAAGCCAAGCCATTCCAATGCCGCAATTGCAAATATTTTAAAGCATAATTTTCATATGGTGGAGGTTTTTATTTGTTTGATTTGGTTCCTGTTTTGTCCTGATTTTGTCCTGATTTTGTATGCCTTCGGTTTCTGATTTTCTAAATTATCGTTTTTGTGCTGTATACAGGGATATGGTCATTATTCATATTTGTCATTACATAGATTCCAAGAGGAATATTTTTTTGAAAATACAGTAGAATTGACTGACAAAACAGTCCATGTTGATTCAACACAAATTTTGCCGTAGAATACTAGACTAATAACCCAAGATTACTCCTCATAAAAAGGTAGTATTTTACTATTTTGCTTGAAGTGCAGGTTCATTTGTTTTTTGTTTCACCCTCTTTTTCATCAAGGTTTGTTGGATGTGTTGTCTTTTGATGACGATACAGAGATGTTACCAGAGGATCTTTCTCCAGAATCTATTTGTGTGCTGTCTGACGACGATGATTATTGTCAATTGGCAGGTAGGATAAAGAAAAGAGAAAACAAAAATTAGAAACATAAAAATAAAAAAAAAATCATGTAAGTAAATGGTAAAATATATTTCACAAAATCTTTCGTTTCTCTTTACAAAATCGTAGGATAAGATATCAATAAGCAGCATGCTGAAGTATAGGTTAGAGGGTAATTTGAAGTTTCTACATGAATATGAAATTGGTGGAGCGTTAGGGAAACCCCTTCTTATTCGATGAAGAAGCTTCAAATTACCTTCCAACCGACCTAGATGGCAACTACCCCGATAGCGTAGTGGTTAGCGTACACGGCTAGAATGGTAGAAAACATGCTGAAAGTCTGGATTCGAACCGCGCTAGTGCCACATATTTTTTGTTCAGCTTTTGTAGGATGCTGAATACCATGGCCACCATGAAGACGGTTTCTTCACAGATACTTCACCAATAAGACGAGCCATTTTAGAGCCTATGATTGGCTTAGCTCAAATGTCGCCATCTAAACTTTAATGAAACCGCTTCTGCATGATCTACATATTGCGTAAATGTCAAATAAACATCAAAGAAGTACCTATCAATTATTCAGCCTCAAAGTCGAGAAGGCAAGACAGAATAATTTAAATCAAGCAAAAATCAATATTTAGATATAAAAATCATAATTAACGGGAACACAGAAACCGGGAAAAAAAGTTCGGAAATACCTAATACCGTAGAGTCTGTAGATTATTCAAAGCCAATACATATCCCTTTATTATGTGCAGGTGATGTCAGAGTTAATGTCCAGCCGGGTCTTGGAGGACTTCATTTACTTTTTGTACGAGAACATCAGCGTATTGTCCGACGTTTGGCTCAAGTCCGACCAAAATGGAAGGATGGTAGATTATATCAGGAAGCTCGCAAGATTGTAGGAGCATTGATGCAGCAAATCACATATGGCGAATATCTTCCACGTAAGTAAATGATTTCGGTTATAAATCAGAAATAGAAAACAAAGTGGGACTTTGTTTATGATGAAATGAAAATGTATCACATCAAAATGTCGATAAAAGGGGTGTTCAAACTCTAATACCAGAGAAAGCCCTATTGTATAGAGACATATTCAAATTTGGAGTACCAGACATCTACTATTTGAACAAGGAACCCTCATCTGTGGTACTTTTAGCTTAACTGAATCACTCAACCAAAAGTAAGTTTATTGCTTCAACATTTTGGAAAATGTCTTTCTAGATTTGTATTCTGTAATGCAAAGACAACAAAGCTAATATCTGAGTAATGAGTCTCGATGTGAAAATAAAAATTACCTTGATTTACTTTCAGTTGTATTGACCTCTGATAAGATAAGTGAATATGGACTGAAGCTGATGGGAAATGGATTCTCCGATGATTATGATCCGGATATGAACCCCAACATCAGAAATGAGTTCGCCGCTGCTGTCTTCCGTTTTGGACATTCTCAGGTATGCTTCTGTATTTAGAAATTTCTTTATATGTTTGTCAACTATGGATTGAGAAATTCAATATCGAAACTTGTTTCCTTAATCCTGCTCCAAAAGTTGTACGCAAAACTACCTATGTACGTATCTTTATTTATTTGACTTGCTCGGGCAGATAGTGAGTACATGTATGACATGCATATAATTTAGTTTACGCCATTATGATATATATTTTTCAATTAATTTTGATATACAAGTTTAAAGATAATGTTCCTATAGCTGGACATGTTGAAATAGCTTGTTGACTGTAGACCACAAATCTTTAAGATTAATATCATAAATCTTTTGAATTAAAGACTTACTTTCTAATTTTACCTCAATCATACTTTAAGTATCCTTTTGTACTATTAAGGGTGTCTTTTAGATACACTCTAGCACTACTGTGTACATCAACACGTCAAAATGAATTAAAAAGTTTCTTCTACCTTGATCAATATTATAGATTCCAGACAAACTCGCCTATATGCTTGCTGATTACAACTCGCTTGACCAGGAAACAGCGATGAATGCCACCTTACTTGATCCTAAATTACTTACTACAAATGGTGGTAAGAATGTGGCAGGCCTTACACGTTTTATCATTACTCAAGATGCCAAGAGAGTGGACAGGTAAGACAATAGCAAAAAAAAAACAAAACAAAACAAAACAAAACAAAAAAAAAACAATCACAATTTATGCTTGATTATATACATGTAGTTTCACATCAGAATTCGTGTTTCAATATGCCTTCCGTTATGTAGATACCATTTAGAGGGAAGCCCTAACTACTAAAAAAATGTATTACCTTGTGGTAAAAAAAAATATTTTTATGCAGACATTATAATTATAATGATAATATGAAACAAAACATCTTTGGATTAAAATTTTCAGGTACGAGTCTGTGAGTGAAAGTTGTCCTTTGTCTTTACATGTATGGTAAAAAAAATACCTGAATTTTTTGCAACCTCTCAAGTCATGAATCGGCCGTTCATTATGTGGGTTTCATTTGTTTTTGCTTTTTGATGAAACATTGTAGTATCTGTTGAACTAAGTATCTGATGCGGAGAATCTCGAGAAAAGAAATTGACAACATCTTGTATTCTTATTCTGCAACGGAATGTCACACTGGTATGACAAATTTATACCTTAATTGCTGAAATCTTTCAAACATTTTGATATGTCACCATACGTCTGTTTTATATTTCTAGCTCTTTCGAAAGTGCAATCAGAAACACTTTGTTTGGTACATTGGATCTGACGTCACTTAATATCCAAAGGGGACGTGACCATGGTGTTCCCGCTTACGTCCACTTTCGTCGCTACTGCGGACTGTCAGTGCCTACAAATTTTGCTGAAATGAGCGACATACCCGAGAGGACAAGGGATCGTATCGCACGGGCTTACCAGTATGTTTTACCCTGAAGTCCAAAACAAATTGCACTTGTCTGCTAAATGCAGAAATCACTAAACTATTACATTGCACTGATGATCTTTTTCATGTTTAATAATTTCCATAAATTCTATTGCATAATTATGATCTATGATCAATGAACGCGTTATAGTTTCGTTCTCGCCTTTATTCTGCATGATATAAGAACTCGTTATTCTTCAGAAAAAACAAAACAAAACAAAAAAACAAAAACAAAAACAAAAACAAAAACAAAACAAAACAACACAAAACGAAAAAGAAATGAAATCGGGCTTAAATTTTTCATGAAATTTACTTTTTTCGCTTAATTAGATATGGAAATAGCAATTGCGATTAGATTTAGTTTTTGTTACACCCGGTTTATGGAATATGTTTTGACTTGCGTTTAGAAAGGAAAAGAAAGGCAGAGCCCATTGTAGATCAATACTCGTATTGAACGATTTTATTTTGTGTATTTCTAGAAACGTAGAAGATGTTGACCTTTATGTGGGAGGTATATCAGAATTACCTTTGGGCAATGGTGTTTATCTAGGCGCGACATTCTCCTGCCTGCTGGGCGAGCAGTTCCAGGCACTCAAGGTCGGTGATCGATTCTGGTATGAACGAGATGGCCCGGAGGGATTTTCATCAGGTAATATTAAAATGATACAACGGAAAGAATATAAGCAAAGAAAAAGGAATGATCTCCCGCATAACCACCTTGCATTCACCCAGCGAAATAAACCCACAAGAAAGTGACACATAAATGACATCATACAAACTCCAAATCGCAAAAAGACACAATGATATTCACTAGAACATTATACAAAACAATCGCAACAGATTAAACATTGATGACAACACATAAAAGGAAGGAGACCAATGGGCATCCGGCGCCGACTTTCAGATATTCAGATATTCATTAGGATCACATTGATACTATTTCCATAATTATCTTTGCATTATGTACTTTTCACAAAGCATAAAGGTATTCTCCTTATCTTTCCTTAAATTGAGTTTAAAGAAATGTTTGGTTTAAATGTACACTTCTGTCTCCACTTAGAACAACTGGATCAAATCCGAAAGGTGAAGCTGTCCAAAATTCTCTGTAATAACTTTGGTATGGATGATGTGCAACCAGATGTGTTTCATCAACCAAGAGGGTAAGTTACATGTATGGACATTTCTTCTTCAAAAATGCCTTTAATTAAGTACCCGAAACGTGCATGTCTTGTTCATGCTGCAAACTTATTTGTTCTTAAATGATGCTATTGAATTTGAAGACATTTAACATTTACTTTTTAAATTACCATTTTATACTAAATTATCATCAAAAATGACCATACCTCCGATTTTAATGAAAATACATTATTTTTGATTTTTGTTTTTGTTCTGAGTCAAATCCTCTGATGCGGTTTCATCATTCAAAACATAGCATGTGTGCTGTATTTGAAAATATTTGTCCACAAGGCTGCTTTACAGAAGAATTGAGACACTTTCTTTTTTTCTTTTTGAACACAGATATACAGCAAGATTTCTCCCTCAGTCAGAACAGCATGTGACCATCAGAATCTGATTGGCTTGGAATTAATAACTTTAACAACACTTTCTTTATTTGTTTCAGGAGAAATTTACGAGTACCATGCGAGAGTCTGCCAGACATGTCATTTGACGCTTGGGCATAAAATGTGCCTTGAGAGACTGAAGAATAGAATTAAATAGGCTTTAGAAATGAGAACTGTTTTTTTACACTTTCATCTTGAGAGTTATTTCAGCTTTGAACAATCAACATTGTTGTTATTATATTTTTATAGATTTACTTCACCCTACCTCAAGGAATAATTATATGACTCCATAACTTTGAATGTGTGATAGAATTCTAGTGTGAAAGTATGATGCATGATTTTTTTCACAATGTGTATTGCAATTTGAGAAATTTTATAAGATGCTTATCTAATATAACTTAATCTAAACCACTGATATGAACTTCGAATATTACAATAGTTACATGTAAATACTTCTGATATTCGGGAATGTATATAAGAGGTACACAAAATGAAGATAAGAGAGGGCTGCAGTCAGAGGGCAGTCTACTGCACAAAAGTAGCAAATAGACAAATTTTGTTCTGAGAGCAAGGCGTCTTTCAGATAAGCTTCTCAGTCAGGGATACGTTTGTAATCGACTAACATCGTCAATGAGGAAGTTCTACGGTCGATATGTGGAACTGGTTATTCACTGTGATGTCACATTGTCCAGAATGGTGAATGATAGTCTTAGACCATTTTAACCATCCAAGCACAGGCTATACTCTTATCTCCCGAAATGGAAGTAACCGAATGTGATATTTCTGCCGAATTGAAGCGACGGATGTTGCGTGCAAGCAGGAGATGCTGACTCTTCCTGGGTACCTGGTATTGCTCCCATATTAGGAGATCGCTTCGTTTCATGTGGAAGAGGTTTTTGTTTGTTTTTGATCCTGTTATGTCCTAATTTTGTATGCCTTCGGTTTATGATTTTCTGATTTTGTACAGTGTATTGGGATATGGTCATTGTTCACATTTGACACTCCCAAATCGGGAGTTCGCTTCTTTTCATATGATGGAGGTTTCTGTTTGTTTGCTTTGGTTCCTGTTTTATCCTGATTTTGTATGCCTTCGGTTTCTGATTTTCTGAATTATCGATTTTGTGCTGTATACAGTTGGTCACAATCATATCCCTGACTGAGAAGCTTATCTGAAAGACGCCTAGCTCTCAGAACAAAATCCGTATATTTGGTACTTGCTCTGGCATAGCGTATCAACTGAGATATGAACACTCCATAAGCAGGTGATGAAAGGATGTTGCTACTCAGACAAGGAAAGTTTGTAATGCTGGAATTGAAGTCGTCACGTTTGTCATAGAGTGAGGTGTTCATGTGACCATTAGTGTCGTAGGACAACATTATGTCCAAATAGGATGCTGAATTATTTGTCTCTGTAGTTTCTTTGACTTCAAGCTCCGAAGGATAGATACTAATCAGGTAATCCGCGAATTTTGGATTATTGATGGACAACACATCGTCTATGTATCTGTAAGTGAAGTTGAAGTCAGAAGCTAAGTATCTTTTCCCTTCAGAGACACAAGATTGAATGAATTTAGCTTCGTACGAGTAAATGAAAATGTCGGCGAGGAGTGGGGCACTATTGGTCCCCATTGGAATTCCGACAATTTGCTGGAGGACCTTTCCTCCAAACACCACAAAAAAAATCAAGAATTATGCTATTTTTCGTGAAAATTGACAAAATCACTAGTTTTCATGAAAGTTAAGCAAAATGTATAATGTCTTAGAAAGCGAGGAGTAATTTTTATGCCTAGATTTATCAAATTATTGATATTTAATTCCATAGAAATGACAACAAAATTTAATTTTGGGAAAGTCGATTTAGGGGGCCATTTTACTATATGAACCATATTATGCTCCTTTGATATGGCATTCCTTGTCCCTTTTGCGTCTCTTTCTGTACTTGTCTGCTCTGTGTTTTTACATTTTTTACATTGGTTGTTTCTTGGTTTTGCTGTGGGCGCTGCAACTTGGTGTTGTTGGAGATTGTAAGCCTATGGCCCACAGGTTGAGTGTAGTTCGCGTTGTGTATTAATCAGTCATTTTGAAAACTATAAACCGAAGTCCGAATTATTCAAAAACGTTACATGTTGACAGTACGAGAGCGGAGTCTAAACCTAAACTTAAACACTACTGAAACTGGAGTGATCTGCAAAACGATGCGCCGAGTATATATGTGGACGATTGGAAATTGCTAACACCTGCACAAAATAATAAGTAATTAGTTTTTGATTAAAAAGACATTTTGGAAATTAGATTCTTCCAAATACAGAACAATAATGGCTTTTATTGGGAGATGTCCAATTAGCTTTCAATTAACTCGTACGGAAAACAAAGACTAAAGTACTTGCAGGTGTGCAAATTACTGCAGTGTTCTCAGCATCGTAAGAATCAAATTAAACAGATATCAGAGTTTACAAACTAGAATTAATTGTCTCAATGTGAAGTTTGAACTTAAAGTCAAGGAATTTACTATAGTAAACTCAAGTTAGCAATTTCCAAATACATTTTGTACATGTAACTAATTAATATGAATAATTAATAAGCATAATTATTGTGGGAGAGAGGCCATATGGTTACAATACTCCCCCACTTAAGAAAATAACCAAGATTCAAATTATTTGGATTTCAACCAATCATGAACTGTAAGGTAACTTTCGATTATCATCAAAGTTTTGTGAATCTGTTATAATACTTGGTTATTTTCTAAACGCATGGCCTTGACACCACAATATGCAAAACTCAATGAAATATCGTCAGGTGTCATCTGAATACTGTAATTAAGATTGATTCGATAAATTAAAGCACATGAAGTAATAGTCATTTTCATGTCGAGTTCTTTTTTTACTGTTCTTTTAAGAGATTTTTTTATCGAATTATCAATGTTCACTGTCAATGACCTACAAAAGAAATACCTTTACCCAAGGCCAATACGTATCCTAAACATACCAAATACAAGAAGCAATGTACAAAAGCATGAAGCGATAATGAACTTAGACTAATGCAATTCAATATGACCATATAAGTATAATACATAGTAGTATTGAACATTTACTCTGCTTTTTTCACTAAAACACAACACCGGTTTAATTCACTTCTTTATCTTCTCACGGCTGTTCTTCTTTGGTTTTGGTTCCTTACGTCTTATATTTCGTCTACAGTCCTTCTTCGTGAACCTTGTAACCTCCGAGGAGTATGACGAATGATTCGGACCTCTTTGTCGTCTACTTGGTTTGGTAAACCAAAAATCATCGAATCGTCATCTGTTTCGTCTTCTTCCTCCACCCGGAATTTGGAGTTTATCTTCCATCTTGACCCTGCTTTGACGCATCTTGGTATTAGTGACGTTACCAAGATCTTCCCGTAATCTGGATGACGCCATGCACCCAGAAAAGCGACGGGGTATTCAATGCTCTCATTTAAAGCGTCGATCAAGCAGGTCATTAAGTGCAAAATGTCCAATCTGGTTCTGCTGTCTTCAATTTCGCTGTGACAGATTTCACCCTGTCATATAATCTGCGAAATATAATGTTAATAGTGACGGGCTGGTTTGACATCCGGCCACACGGCTAACATCGTGCACAAAGATATCTGACGTCACTGCTTCATACTTCTTTTCTGCTACCGTCTGAAACCTTCATGTGTAAACTGCGTACATCTGGAAATTTACCTTTTTATCTTGTATCGTCGTCTAATCCCAGCGATAAAAGTATCAGGTCTGCATCATTATTACACTGATAAGTTTCACATCATTGTCTCTGGTTACAGGTAGTTTATGACACCGGATTTTCTCTGTGCCTCTAATTGACCACAATTTTGAATTTACAAAAATGATTTAGATGCCTGTACCAAAACTGAATAACTGATTTCCAAAATGATACTTTTATCAATGTTTAGAAAAAGAAAATTTCATTTTGAAAACTTTGTAAAATTATACTTATGACTTTATACATATGAAAAATGCAGGCTTCTGAATATATTTTCTAAAAAGTAATACAAAAATTTAAGTTATAAAAGTGAAGCAATTAAAACTTTTTTTTGAAATTCTGAAATGAAATACGTTGTCTATGTATGTCACTAGTCAAATGTTAATGTCTCAGCGTAGTGATTACTCGTTGATACTACACATCTGTAGCCGATAAAAAATAAGAGACCGTCAATGAAATTCCAACACTGGGAAAAGGAGCAACAAAGGTCAAACTTATTAGCGCCCATTGACTGATGAGTGAGAACTGTAACATGAATACCCAAATGAAGGCCAATTAAAACTTCAAAGTGCAAAAAGCAGAGTACAAATGAAAAATCAAACACAAAAACATGCAAACTAAGGGTATACTGTTGCTACTATATACATCGCGAACGCGATAGACTCCTGATTTACTTTAAAACGAGACTCCGAAATAATTTCGATCGATTTTTTTTAATTTAAGATATTTTAATATATTTACCATTTCCTCCCTTTCTTGAGATAAAAAAAATCAAGATCTCCAAAATGACAGCACAAAACATACATAAGATGATGAATACTACGATGGTGTCATATAATCCGAAAAAAAAATTACGTGCTCTCACATAGCACAAATTAGAAATGACAGGGTTGTATACACAACAAACCCGAACGAACTTTCTACGTTCCCAGAAATTTCTACTGGTGCCATTTTTCGGCGTTCCATCGCCGTATACCGAGCAAATTCAACAGCTCATAACCTAACAAACTGGAATATATGGGTTCCATCGAAATATCCTCCTAATTGTAATGTTCTATCATCTTGAAAAACCTTACAGAGACGGATACTCCCCCGTCTCTTACAACGGTCCCACGCCTATACCCCGGCGTTCTAGCGACATGACGGGACCCTGATCTAGACCCTTACTCAGCAGCGGAGAAAAACCAAAATTCTCAAAACGACCGAAGCCTAAATCTTTAATCAACCCAAAACTACGTGAATCACGACCGATTCCAAAAATCCGAAACGCTTCGTTGTGTATGTCCGTCATTTCTTCATGAAAATCTTATAGAAAAAAAATTATTCAATTTCTTTTAAACTTTTTTCGCTTAAAACATTCAAATATTGAAAATAACATTTACAAAAATACATGGTCAATCAATCTGAGAGTACTTTGAGAAAGTAAATGTGCCCTACCTTTATCACTAATTTAGTTTAAAGCGTAGTGTTGATCCTCTGGTCGTTATACCCTGGTTCCGCGGCGTGCATCGTCTGCATTTACGGCAATTTTCACTGGTTCGTTTAGGACACGGCAGTAATCATATTTTTTCCTGATTCGTATAGGTCACAGCATCAAAATACAACTTGTAATCAAATTTTCCCTGGTTCGTTTAGGTCACGGCGCCAAATTACAACTTGTAAGCCTATGGCCCACAGGTTGGGTGTAGTTCGCGTTGTGTATTAATCAGTCATTTTGAAAACTATAAACCGAAGTCCGAATTATTCAAAAACGTTACATGTTGACAGTACGAGAGCGGAGTCTAAACCTAAACTTAAACACTACTGAAACTGGAGTGATCTGCAAAACGATGCGCCGAGTATATATGTGGACGATTGGAAATTGCTAACACCTGCACAAAATAATAAGTAATTGGTTTTTGATTAAAAAGACATTTTGGAAATTAGATTCTTCCAAATACAGAACAATAATGGCTTTTATTGGGAGATGTCCAATTAGCTTTCAATTAACTCGTACGGAAAACAAAGACTAAAGTACTTGCAGGTGTGCAAATTACTGCAGTGTTCTCAGCATCGTGAGAATCAAATTAAACAGATATCAGAGTTTACAAACTAGAATTAATTGTCTCAATGTGAAGTTTGAACTTAAAGTCAAGGAATTTACTATAGTAAACTCAAGTTAGCAATTTCCAAATACATGTAACTAATTAATATGAATAATTAATAAGCATAATTATTGTGGGAGAGAGGCCATATGGTTACAAGATCCCCTCCTTTGTCGAATAATCGTTTTCGTATGTTAATAAGAGAGTGAATAACATTGATCTTTTTTGTATAATTCTTTTTTATTGTCAACTATTTAATGATAAATAGAAATAGTTAAGATAGGATGATAATAATGAGAAATGTTATGATAAGGAGAAGATCCCCAATTGATATGACTATGTTGCAGTAATCAAAGAGGGATACACACGAGAAAGGGTGTAAAGAGTACTTTTTCCTACGTCTTCCATGTATATTGTAAGGATGTCGAACTAACACGCACTGCAAACCTACGTGATTCTGACTTCCATGCGTAGCAAATGCGTTGTACGTACTTGCAACGCATTTACTACGTGCGTGTCTTATTTCTTCGTGAATCCGTTGACCGCACGCAGACCGAACTTAGCGGATGTTCTGCTTGGCCTAAAACTGCTACGGCTGGTGACGCACCGACCAAGAACTGATGCCAAAGGTTTTTCTTTTTTTTACAGGTTGACAGCACGTACATGTGCATAGAGTTGATTGTTACCAGGATAAGAAGATATTTCACCTGTCGATTCCGGTGACCAGAACTTTCATTTTGAACATTGACCCTTGACCTACTGATCTTTGACCTATATTTGAAAAATTTTACTTCGGTGTTATACCTCCTAAACCAAAAGGGACAGGGCTTTTATATATCTTAAATATATAGACAATTTTATACGGTGACATTTGACCTCTAATTTAAACTTTGAATTACTAAAAACTAAAAGAGGCCCAAGGGAACTATATCGCTCACCTGAGTTGCAGACAAAAGAGTTATATCAGCCAATTTGGTGAAGGTTCTTGGGTACTTGTTTCCTGTAAGGTTTTGTCAAATTTTGTGCATCAGTTTCAGAGATCTCGTATATGCCTAAGCCAATTAAATCCCTTGGCGGCCAGATGTGTTGACCGATTGGCACATAAAAAACCCACACAAACTGGTAAAAAACCTTGAATACTGCTGTTGTTTTCGTGAAATTATATGCAGCGGGTGCAGAGGTGAAGACGAAAATGTGTTTCAGAAATGCACCTCATTAACACAATTTAATATCCAAAGATTTTTTATTCGTCTGACCCTCGGGAGATAACATGCATGAGCTTGCTGCAGCCGCCAGAGCACGGACAGTTTTTGTATACCCTTAATTAATTCTTTCTCTTATACCAAATTACATCCGTGTGTTGCTTGGACTCCTGCGTTTTGTTGTTTTGTGTATACTGTCATTTTACAATGATGAACTCAGAGGTTATTTTACACTACAATTGTTTATCATTCTATACCTCTGGGTGACTCGTAAAGTGCATGTAATCTGGATAACCACATCATTTACTACTGGCGCGACAGATGGACCCTCCTAAGTCTGCAGAGATTACCCATTGGTTTCGTTGATTAATGTGTATATGTAGTCTATTTTTCTTTAAATTTTCTATGTTGTAAATTTGGGGGGTTTTGTCCCATTTGTGTCCCTTGCTGTGCTTGTCTTCTATTTTTTGCATAGGGTGTTTTTGTGTTTTGCTGTTGGTGCTGCAAATGAGTGTTGATGAAGATCCCTTCCTTTCTTTTAATCATTTTAAATGCCTTTCGGTTTCCTTATTTATATTAAATGTTCCATTTCCTTATTTATTCTTGATGGTAATGTGTAAGCATTTTCACTGAACCTGTTTCATAGTGTTTGTAGCCATCCTGTGAATATAGTACATCAATAACTATTTGGCTTGATTAAGATCCTATCTTTAAGTTACTATTTTTAGTTAAGTACCATTTTTCGGCGATGAGATGCGATGTGTTTTTCAATACAAAGAAACTAATTCATTCACAAAGTTTATCATTTATCGTCATGATAAGACATTCATTTTCATTGAAACTATTCAAACGGGTCAACAATCAACAAATTCACTGTCAACGCAATATTCAGAAGCACATTTTCCAACATTCGGTAAGGTTTTATCAAAGCTTACATGATCTATGTTCAATATTGAATGTTGTGAAAATATTTAAGGAAATAACTAAGCGAATGATAACTATTATAGCTTGTAAGACAGAAAGAAGTACGTACCCTCCCGACGAATCGGTTGTGTTCAACTCATTTATTCCTTCCTTAACAACATCACGTTTAGTGTTATGACCCCCTGATAATAGGTAGTGAAAAGTAGTTAAGGCACACATTTCTGACATCCTGTGATCTACAATCAAAACATCAATATAGTTTATTTTAAAAAAAAAAGGTTACATTATAAGTGACGGGCTCTTAGAGATTAAATTGACCCAAATGGGAACAAATGCTTTTGCAAAATTTTCTAAAGAAAGATCGAACATTAATTATTGATCTTTACAAATTTCTAAAAATTATATTTCATCAAATTTCGCTCAAAAATCAAAAATCCACCAATTAGTATTCTGCAATTAATTTTTTTTTTAGATATCTTAATAATTTTTGTAAAGGGGAGATAACTCCTAAAATGCATTCTATTCAAAATGTTTTAGTTTCTTTATATATTAGGATAGTATAAATCGTTTTAAAATGTCATATGGCACAAAAATATCAAATGATAAATACGCGTAATAACTATTTCAATGTTTAGCGTATAGTTCATATCATTACTTATTGAATACCTCAAAGAGTTTGGTTTACAATTGCTCACTTTCCAATGCTTGTCCAAGAGAGACACCTTTCCTGTTAAAAGCTCTTTTCCAAAATCGGTCGATTTTAATCTGCAATTCTATTTTTCGTATATCTGTTCAGCTTATCACTATGTCAACAATGATAAACATATGTCTAGCATGTATTAGCGTTAAATAAGTCATGTATCTGACTGGTGATATCTGAGTAGTAAGAGTCATGTACCTGAGAAAAGAGAGGATCTCCGACAACACTCGGTTGCAGTACCCACAGCAAAACCGCAAAACAGCAAATGCAAAAACACAGAGCAGACATGCACAGACAGAGACGCAAAAGGGACACGGAACACTAACTCTCGCCATAGAAACATGTAACACAAAAGACAGCACATAAACTAACGAAACCGATGAGCAACCGGAGCTGACTTTGGACGACCGTCAAATAGAAACATCAAATACATGTAACTACAAGGAACGTCCAATGGCATAGAAACATCAAATACAAAGGACTACACACATAAACCAACGAAACCAATGGGCAATCGGTGTCGACTTAGGAAAGCCATCTGCCACGTCACTATCAGACGGTGTAGTTATCCTGGATTACGTGCGCATAACCCTCCCACTCTAATGATTACCTAGAAGTCTCGAAGAACGTACAATTGTGGTGTAAAACAACCTTCTCTGACAAGTAAAAGTCAGATAAAGATTAAACTGATAAATACATGTATCTGACTAGTAATAGACTTCTGGACATTCAGTCCAGTAACAAAATCCTAGTTTAAAGAAATATCATAATTCATAAATAATCATTGCTATGCGTCGCAAAAAGATCGACACTTACTATGGAACAGGTTACCAGTCTAAACGGGTAGGGCCACGAAGCCCTTAAATCGGCCTTGTTTCTTAACATTTGAATTGATTGAATATTCTTTGTGATTTGATACATTGTAAAGTTCTTAAATAAATTATGTGTTGAGATTTCGTAAATAATGCATTTATCAGTAGCTTTAAACCCTTTGAAAACCCCAAAATCGACCATTTTTCGTGAAATTGCTGCATTACCTACATGTTTCTTTAAAATTAGCAGTGGCCTCATGCATCGAGAAACATGAAAAAAAAAAAAAAAATACAAATGAAAAATAATCACTATATCTTCTTGTCATAAAAGTTTTTCCTCGACGCATGTGGCTACATCGAAATTATCCACTAAAGACACATTTTTGAGCATTTTTGACCATGCTTTGTCAAAAACGTCAAAATGACGTCACTTGATGACGTCATAATACTTCGAATGGTGCTTAGGCTGATGATTTGTCCCTTTCATTAAAAGCGGGAAACATTGATTAAATCTTATATGATATTTTCATATGAGCTAAAAAGTTCCTTCAAATTCTTTAAAATCCACATCTGGTTGATACCACTGCGAGAATATACTATACAATATTTTTAAAGCTCAGATTTGATTTCAGATAAAACTTTGGTGAGTAAGATCGATACAGGTTTGGTAGAACATTTTGAGGAACCAGCAATGAAACGTTGTTTGTACGGATTCTTATGCCTTTTAGCATTGCAGTATAGGTATGGTAAATCTAAATCTAAATTGTTAGTGTCGAAGCCAATGGAAGCAAGAGCTGGCTTGTGGTCATCTATTATTTCAGAGGCAGAAATGTTTATTGGGGTGTAATTGGATTCCCAGGTGTCGAATGTAAACCCAACTCTTTAACTAGACTCACGAAATAGTACAAGTCTTTTTGCAAGTACATGTGTAATTATTTGAGGCTTTGTCTGCTGGTGTGATGACATAATGTTCTTGGAGATAGGTAAGCTCTGTGATAACATCAGGGTCTTTAAAGTTAGACTCGAATCTGGTATTCACAGGTGATTTTAATCGGAAAATTCTTGATAAAAGTAACCCTCGGATGGATTTTATCCATTCGGAAAGCCTAGGGTGTCGAACTGTACATCCTCTTTCTTTGTACAACGTCTTGCATATTCATCACAAGAGTCCATGATAATTTTGACATTTTGGTTCCAGGTAAAGGACAACTTTTTCTGTATTTGGGACCCTATTTAAACATTTCTCTCAACTTGTCGTTCTTGACTATACTAAGGTCACCAGTAATAACATGTCCACAAGGAGAGTAGTTGAAATCCGATGAAGAACATTCGCAAGGAAGTGGATGTAGTGAGGGATTACTTAAATCAATACACTGCAAGAATTGTAATTGTAAATTTTAGATGCAACTGTTGGTTTGTTGCTATAGGAAATACACTCAATTTCTTTCTTTTGAAATATGGTGGGATTTTTTTTCTGTGACAGTTTTGTGATTCAAAATTTGACCAAGATTCAATTTATCAATACCTTTGTTTGCATACTACTTTAATGAAAGGACAGTTTGTTTTCTCCTTTGATTTATCTGATCTAACTGCTTGAAATAAACGAAAAGTAAAACTGTCCAAGATGACTCGTTTTGGTCTGTATTCCGGGGAACGTGTATCGGTAAATCGGAGCGTGTATCGGACCAGTCGGATTGATGTGATTTTGTTTACCGTAGATACACAATTAAAACGGAGAAATTTAAACAATTTAAACACGAAAGTGTTTTGAAACATGTATGTATGGAAAAATTTAATATCTATAAATTGAATTAAGCAAGTATATTTAAAAACAAATATGCATACAGGGCGAGGCACGCTTCTCGGTCCGTTCTGGAAATCATGATTCGCTTCTTTTCATATGGTGGAGGTTTTGTTTGTTTGCTTTGGTGCCTGTTTATCCTGATTTTGTTTGCCTTCGGTTTCTGATTTTCTGAATTATCGATTTTGTGCTGTATATAGGGATATGGTCATTATCCATATTTGTCATGTAAACAATGGGAGATGAAATATTGGGTCTACAAAATGTATGATGTCCTCCACCCAGCAATTTTTTTGTTGTTTTCATGGTAAAAATCAATACAGGATGCAAAGCTTGCACTGACTGTATTATTTCAAATATAGTTTGATGCTAGATATATATCCTGCTAATAATGTCTATGATCTTCATAGTATCTTTGTTCTCCTGGCGAATTGATGCTATGGCTATGCATCAATAGTTTTCTTGGTTTCATTTGTTCCTGTCCAAGAGTATCTTTCCTTGAAGCAGAGTTGGACGATTCAATTATCTTCAGGCAATTAAAAAGGTTTTTGAATTATTTCCTTAGTGTCCTTAACACAGTTTTCTTGGTCTTGATAATGAGTGCAACTTTCCTTTTGATCGTCCTATCGTAAAAATGTTTGCTGTGTAATGGCAAATACATATTATTCTCTATCTTGAAGCTTTAGTATCAAATTTGTAATAAACATCCATCAGCTGATCATCTAAGGTACATTAACATAAATAATGTGAAATTCACATTCTGCTTGTTATAGAAATTTGCTTCGATAAAACCATAATTTTCCACTTTCATTCTTGACTAAGTCTTTAAATACACACGTTGATGTATGGGATTAAAGGAGATCTAATTGTAATTGATATACAGATTTAAAGTGAATATGTAAATAGAATTAAGATGTATTAGGGTTTTCAATATATGTATCTTTATGTGTCACTGTAATTATAAGTTTAATCAGGCCCCATAGAAAGTAACCGACAATCAAATGAACACGAAAGCGATTTCCCCAAAATAGATGTGTAATTACTATTTTCGTATATTTTATGCCTCGGCGTATCTTTTGAAGATTTTAACAAATCATGTTGCATGCATATTGTATTAAAAGAATGACAACCTACTCAAACCACCCCATGTGCCACAAAGTTAAAAATGCACAGTCATGTCAATCTGTGTTTTTTTTCTTATGAATATAACATGACATGCAAATATCATAAAATAATATAATGGTGAAAAAAGGAGGGGATCTCCAACAACACTAGGTTGCAGCACCCACAGCAAAATCCCAAAACACCCAATGCGTCTTCAAATTTAATCCCAAAACACCCAATGCAAAAAACACAGAATAAACATCAACAAATAGAGATGCAAAAGGGATAAGGAACACCAAATTATAAAAAATTAAACATAAAAGACCACACATAAACCTATATCTTGTTTGTTCTTTAATTTTCAAGTAACTATACAAATTTCGAGACTCATATGTTTTATGTTGTAGATTTGCCTTATTGAAAAATGAAAAAAAGGAAAAATTGAGAAAGATAAAACTGTGCTTCTTTAAGTCTTTTTATCAAAATATATTTAATTTGGACTCTCATCTGTTTTTGATATTTCATATTTCTAAAATTTCAGACAGTCAGCTTTAAAATATTAGCATTATATGAACCAATTCGTCTAGAAGAAATTTAACGACACGAACTTCTTTAGGACAATACCACTGACTCTTTAAAGCAAATTCACACTAAAATGAAAGAATAAATCAATGCATTTCTAATCATAATACGGAAGTGTTCCAACTCTACCTTCCCAAACCACTTTATTATGCACCAGACACGTGTTCCGGTTATGAAATCTTCATGAGTGATGCTTCCACCTAAAGTGATTTTAAGACAAAGCCAAAATAAATTTTTAAGTACCGCCATCTGATTATATTTTTAGATTAGATTTAATTTGTGCAATTTGCTCCAATTATCCTGCAGGGTCGATTCAGTAGCATATCCAAATAAAATCTATGATCAAAAAGCATTGGAGGAATGGTGCTAAAATAATATCCTTCTTTTATTTCGATGTTAAACGTCTTCAAATTTAATAGCATCATTTAAGAACAGATAAATTTTCAGCATGGACCAGACATGCACGGTTCGGGTACTTAACCCTCGTCAGTGATGCTCAATCTAAACAATGTAATTGAAAATTATTATGTCCAAACATTTACCGAAAGACGTAGCAGGATGGGTGGGATATGATGCTGCAGGCCCCACTTTTTAGAAATTTCAAGAAATTTTGATCACAGAAATTTTTGAATGATGATATTTTTGAAAGAAATGACAAATTTCCGAAATAGCAAGATAATAGTTATGACGTAAAATTGATAAAGTGCCAACACCATGGTGACCGATCTGGAGTGAAGTAATGCACTTTACAAACACCCATGTACCACCACAACATTTCGAACAGTAATATCAAGATGATAGACACACAAGCTTAGCAAGAGTTTTGCAAAATAAGTTGAAGTTATTCGGCCGCTAGTGGGATTTGATAAAAGCATATCAAATCCCCCTTTCCAGAATGATCAGTGACATTCTGGATTGCGGTTGAATGGATGTCATCATTACAAAACAAGAACTTTTTTGTTTCTCAGCTGATACGGTCCGCCAGGGCATGTTTCAAGTATGACGATTTCATCTTTAGAACCAGAAGTCTTGCAAGTAAGTTCCTTATTCAGGGTTATATTACACAACGGCTTAAATCATCTTTGGGAAAGTTATTCGGTCACTACGGGGATATAATGAAGAATATAAGATACCCCTTTCCAGAATGATCCATGATATATTTGGATTTCGATTGAATGGCTGTCATCATCACCAAACAAGACATATTTACCTGATGTGTACATCAATATGTACATCGAGACAATCGCTGAATTTGACAAGTTTCCATGGAGCTGTTGCGACGGGTGTTGCATGCAATAAGGAGGCGCTGACTCTCCCCGGACCCCTGGTCTCACTTCGCAATGTCATTCATTCCGAAGTTCGCAGCCGTTTCAATAGGAATTATATTTTTTCCCTTGCCTTTTCGACTTTGAGAATGAATTATTAATTGGTACTTCTTTAATGTTTATTATTATCAAAACTGTACCCTGAGCTGATACAGTCGGTTGTCATACATTACAAATGGGGTGGTTTTCCTTCCAAGCTCCCCTCTTATGCATAGAATTAAATGCCATTACATATTATTGTAAATCGTGACATATCATAGAATGACGATAATGAAGATAAAAGAAAGGAAGAAATCCCTTGCACAATTCAGCTATGTTCGCCCGACTCCAACTTCGTTAGTAGGCTCAACTGCAAAACATGTTATTATATGATAACATTTGATTTGATTATTTTTCAATACATTGATGGTGCTATCTACAAAGAACTCTAGTTTCATGTACAATACATGTCCCCAGTCCGAACAATATTAGTAAATATTTACATATGCCTATTCATTTGTATATAATTTACACTGTGATTATAGGAGTATAACCGCGGTGGCGTGATTTGAACTATGACGTCATAGTAACTTGCCTTAATTTGAACTTTTACGGTACTTAGTAACAGAGCCTTAGCAACGGAGTTTTATTCGTATTTCAAAGTCATTTAATCATGAAAAACTGGAATGTAAATATATATAATAACTGTCTTTTGGAATGTGATTATACTGTGATAACCTACAATGGATCCAGGAATTATGTTTCTCATAATGCGCTAACGCGCATTATGGAACATACCGTATAACCAGAAATTTTCGCGAGTATCAAATTTCGCGATTTTATGGTAAAATAGGGTGTCTTTATTTTTGCGAGTACAATTTTTCGCGATTCCTAAGTGACAAACAAATATGAACACATCATACTACTGTTTTCTGGATCCATTGTAGGTTATCACAGTATAATCACATTCCAAAAGATAGTTATTCTATAAGTATTTTGCTTCATATGTTTGTGTTATGTCAATGATTTATTAATATGTTTGTTGATCTTGTTGTATTATTTTCAGTCTTCGTCGGTAGGTGCTAGGCGCACTCTTTAAGGGTGAAATTGTCGTCACTTTAACATCATCGTGTTGTTGATAACCTCCCTTTGACCTTTAAAGACACAACTGTGTTAATCTTCTCTGTTGCTCGACATTGACGAATTTTAAACCAATTGCATGCTTCGCGTAAGCTCATTCGGTACGAGAAATCACATTCGATACCATATATCATCATTTAAACAGTTCAGATAAAAAAATAATCCTGTTTGAACCCCCGACGGGCTTATTTTTTTATCTGAACTGTTTAAATGATGATATATGGTATCGAATATTTCATTATCATCTTTTTTGTCAAAATATAAATGGATGCATATACTTGATTGACCCTAGACTACTTGAATTTTGAAATTATGCTTCTATCATTCATTCATCCATGCCGCTCTCAACTATGGTTTTTACTTGGGTAGAAAGTTGTCAATATTGAAATATGTTTTATTATGAAATTTCAGTGCACCATATTCGTATTTCTAAATGTACAAAGTTATGCCTCATCAGTGATACTCCATACATGATCTCAGTTCAAGTTTAAATTGAAACAATACTTTCATTAAAGTTTTATAGAAATATTGACTTCAGCAAAGAGTTTATCAGATAAATATAGTTGAGAGAGATGATTTAAACTGAATTAAACCATCAAATTAATATTTCTCCCACTGTGGACTGGGATATCCATGGAAACGCTGGGAAAAGATATCCTTGTCTTACCCCTATGGGGTAAGACAACATTTTCACGTGCCTTTTGACTGTAACGTCAATTGTGACGTCATACACGATTGCTGCGTTAGCCGATCAAAATATGAAAAAGAATGCATAAAATCTCAATTTTGAGCGATTTTCAAACAGTGGGAGAAAAATAATCCATCCCCAGATGTGATCAGTGACACGGAAATCCAACCCTCGTGTCCAGGATTGCTTTTGTTACAAGCAAATCCTGCACACTCGGGTTGGATTTCCTTGTCCCTGATCACATCTGGGGTTAGATTCTATTAATCTTTTTTTAATTCCCTTAGATTGACCGGTAGTATCGATTGGATAAATTCAAGTCAAATCCGAAATCAGATTTTAAAAATCACATTTAAAAGGCTTGCACCATATTAAATGAATATAGAAAACAACTTTTTGCACGAGAAAAGAAAAACATCGGACAAACAGAGTGACATTAACACAGTTTCATAGCAACACGAAAAGCAACTTTATGGATAAAAAATAAAATAATTTTTACCAGCAAATTGAAACATACCAAACAGCAGTCTTTTTTAAATGAAAAAAAAATGATGACGATATTTGCCTTAGTTGGAGTGTTTATTTACGTTTAAACAAGAAACAGAAGGACCCTCGATATATGCATCATTGTTTATCATGTATCAGTGTTCATTTTAACAAGTTTCCAGCTCGATTGAAAATTGATGACGTATACATAAAATAAACATGTAGTTCAAAATTACCGTGCTGATGCGACTAGGTGTAACTACAGGAAATCAATTTCGCGGGGATTCCCATCCGTTTTGACTGTACTGTGAACAGTAATGAATAAAAGGTGTCACATCATTGGTAAAAAATGCTGGAAATGTATCTATAGCTTATAAAATCAATAAAATATGTCCAGTTGTCGTGATGAATTTATCTTTGAACTTGATCTTATCCTTTATGCAATCTACAGATCGATTTGAAAATACGTAAAAATTGGGAAATTTTCGATCAGGATGGAGGGGTCCTGTAAAAAAGTGAAATTTGCAAACAAAAAAGGACATGCATGACTCCCCCCCCCCCCTTTTTTTCTCTCCATTTTTATGCGTGCCAAAGATGTCGGAAGCGAAAAAGACCAAGTTTACAAACTTCTGGACATTTCAAGTAAGTTAGATTGAACCAATTACTTAATCATACAAAGAAGGTTTTTATTTCCTGTTGTTTCCCCGCTATCTATCCACTCAATTTAAAATGTAAGCCAAGACCAAGTTACATAATTACACCGTGCGCATTTTTTGAAAGCGGCATTCCTTGTTTTTTTTTTTTGGGGGGGGGGGGGGGGGTTAGGGTCGCTTACATTACCGTATTCAAGCTTGTAGTAGGAATGAAGTTGCCACCAAAAAAATCCTGCAAAATGTCAGATTTTTTTTTCTGTAATCTTAATCTTATTTAAAAAAAACATGCAGTTTAACAATTCAATAATAACTTTAAAATAAATACCGAGTGGGTCAACGCACGGTTTTACGCAGACCAGACGTAGCAATCTGCTACACTTATATTGAACTTCTGCGGCATGTTTATGTGCTATCAAATCCGAGCGGAGCCTCCGAGGCCGTATGTACCACTTACAATTAACGCACTGACCATATACGTATACATGGATCCCAACATTGCAAGTAGACACCTCGTACTTATAAGTTGGGACCTCGACTTTGTCATGGTTATAATGTACGTCCGGTCGCCAGATAAATATATAGAAACAGACACGCATTTCAAAGAATTGAACTGCGAATAAAATAACGCCACATTATAAATGATCACCTCTTTATATAGACGTATGTCCATAAAGAATGAATATCGAAGAGTTTACTGAATAAAGCTGGTCTGCGTAAAACCGTGCGTTGACCCACTCGGTATTTATTTTAAAATTATTATTGATTGTTAAAATGCATGTATTTTTAACGGTCGATATGGGAAACTCGTCATACAATATGATGTCCCACTCTCTAAAATGGTGGATGATATTCCGTCATAGACCATTTGAACCATCCGACCAAAGATTGTACTCTATATCTTCCAAAATGGAAGTAACCGGATGTGACAGTTCTACCGAATTGAAGCGACGGGTGTTGCATGCAAGCAGGAGATGCTTACTCTTCCTGGGCACCTGGTCTCACTCTCATATCGGGAGTTCGCTTCTTTTCATATGGTGGAGGTTTTTGTTTGTTTGCTTTGGTTCCTGTTTTGTCCTGATTGAGTATGCTTTCGGTTTCTGATTTTCTGAATTATTTTGTGCTGTAAACAGGGATATGGTAATTATTCATATTTGTCATAAAAACGGAAAAATAACTTGCCCCGCAGGTAGCTGAATTCCAGAAATGACAGGCCCGACCGTTTTTGATACGGTACGGGAAATGGGACAACCGCTTATGTTCAACCCTAGGCCTGTTTACATGTCGTACGTCTCTTTTCCGTCTCATACTATGCCCGTCTTTTCTGTTTTTGCATAGGGTGTTTTGATGTTTTGCTGTTGATGCTGCAACAGGGCCTTCTTGGATATTCCCTCCCTTCATTCATATGCACTTTCCCCGTTGCAGTTAGCTTTATTTTGCAATTAAGGATGGGTATAAGAACAAACTGGGACTTTTTTTACTGTTATTTTTATAATCTAACGAGGGCTGCTTGATATGTTGTGAGCATCGTGATGCATTTGAATTTTATCCGACATTTTGCATTATTCTTCTGTATAATCCCCTTTTTAAGTATATATACATTTTTGCCACAGGTTGTAAGGGCCTCAATGCCACTCCTTATCTTGACTGGTCAGAAAGCCATCCGCTGCCAGTATGACGTCACCGTTGGACTGAAAGTGGGTGCCAGAATTAGCTGCTTTCTGTTTTGGGAATAGATGAAAAGTCTGATGGAGCAAGATCAGGTGAATAAGGCGGATGCTCAATCATAATTAAGCCACAATCACCATGGCATCCATGACATGGACGTGAACAGGAGCATTGTCCTGGTGGAACAACACACCTTTAATTAGTGAGCTTTCCGAGGCGCTTATATAACTGTGTCAGAAGTGAGGCATATTATGTTCCATTGATTGTTCGTCCTTTTTCGAGATGAAACATCAGCAGAATACCTTCTGTATCCCAGAAAACCGAGGATCTAAATATATCAATCTCTCCTCGTATAAGCCAAAAATAAACATTCTATTCTTTATTTTAATATAGAAATGCGTGTAGCTTGCATATGAATCTTTCATCTTATATACAAAGGACTATGTTATGATGGCAAAGATCTGACATATGTTGATTTCGAAATTTTATGTGTCTGTTATGTGTATAACTTTCTCACATGACGCAAGCTTTAAAAATCGCACTGATATAAGGTTACATGAACAATAAAATGTGTACCTCACTTTCAAAACAATATATCAAAAAAAGGTATGGATTCTATAACCTATCTTTCTTTTTTTATTATTATAAACCTTCAGGATTAAGTATGTTCTTTCAATTTATAAATACGTTTCTTTGCCAAACAATCTATATGATATCTATTATCTATGACGCACACGTCGAAAGGTATATACATGTACGGTCAGTCCGTGCGAGGTAATTCTATACAAGCTTAAGTGCTCCTTTATTTCAATTTTACCTATTATTATCTGGAGGAATATATACTAGATTGACATTCAATTATAAGAAGTAATGCAGTTTACAATATATTTCTTGCTCCATTAAAATTTCAGCTGTTATTGACATATTACGTACTATTTTATTTAAATGTACGGATGAAGGAATATCACAAAATACACAGTTAAGGTCAAAATCCAATGTCAATGACAATATTCACATGTCAAGGTAGAAAAGTTATATACATATATAATATATTTTTTAAAGAATATTCTTCCTAAAAGGCTGATTCTCTTAGTATCTTGCATCAAAGCTCTAAACTTAAAACTGTTCGTCATGAAATTCACGACGATGGTGAAAATTGCAGAACAAAATCCCTGAGCATTTGATGAAAGAAAACAAATACTCTGTTCCCTTTATTTTTGTGTCGCCTGCGAAACATAGCGACACTTAGGGATCACTTTGTCTGTTGTCTGACTGTCCGTCCGTCTGTCTGTCTGTCACACTTTCGGTGTTACAACCCATAACTTTCTATTATTAAGTGAGAGGAATTTGATATTTCACATGTGTATTCATTGTGACAAGGCCTTTCTGCACAATCATATCATAATGTTTTACTTAATGACCTTGAGCTAGATATTTTAACTAATTCAAATTAGATTAGCAATTTCATTTGATTGGTAAGTGATAGGGCTTTGAATTTCACATATATGACTAGACCTTGCTAACATACCATTATTTTTATCTAGTGACCTTGACCTATATATTTGACAGAACAAAACTTTAAAACAGTTTAGAAATTAAGTCTTGCTTAATCTTGTGATTGGTAAGTGATGCAACTCTAATATTTCACACGTGCATTTGTTGTGATGAGAACTTTGTTTTGTTACCATACTCTTTACGTATTGACCTTGACCTATATCATTGACCCTCTTTTTTGATAATTTAAGATTGATCATATCATTGATCCGGCACGTAAGAGGTCTGATATTTCACATGTGGATGTTTAACGTCTTTAAATTCAATAGTATCATTTAAAATCTGATAAATTTACAGCATGGACGTTTCGGGTATTAAACCCACGTCAGTGATCCTTAGTCTAAACAATGTAATATAGCCAAAAAATATGAAAATTACTATGTCCAAAAATGTACCAAAAAACGTAGTAGAATGGGTGGGATATGATGCTACAGGTCCCACGTTGTAGAAATTTCAAGAAATTTTGTAACAGAAAATTTCAAATGCGTTGGAGACACGGACGATCAACCAAAGTTGATCGAACTTGGCTACATGTGCCCTCGGTACTCTTGGTCCACCAGCAATGACACTCATAAGGCAAAAAAAAATTAAGATTTCGTTTGACGGGCACCGCCGCATTGCCTAAAAACCCGCCGCATTTCCGATTTTTATCGCGTGTTTTACCATAATTTTAAAGTAGTCAATTGAACATCGTCGTGCTAATACAAATTGTTTGTTTACATATTCTTTACTTCACTAAATATATAAATTGTAAAGCTGTAACTCAATACTTGTCTACATAAAATAGTATTATTTACCCGAGCTGCCGTATTCAATTGTTGTTTGTACGGTAATCGCGACCACGCGTATATTCCATATCACGGACGAGGTAACGTAACGTAAAATGATACTTGACTCTGTCGTGATAATCTGCAAGAGCATTATTCTAGAAATTTGAAAACGTTTCGTTTAGAACTCACAGTTTACGTCAGATTGATCAGCCGGGAACGCCGGTGACGGTATCGAGGGGAGGGGCAGAAATACTAAATGATCCTAATTTCGATTCGGATAAACTAGTCAACTAAACCCTAAGCACATCGCAGATACTTAAAAATTTCCGAGGGATAGAAATTCAAATTTGCAAACAACTCGCTCAAGTACGACAGTGAAAAGGGATGACGAATCGATCAGGATACCCTTGTGTAATCGTTGTTAAAATTCAAACGAAATTGTCAGACATGCTGTGATCGGGAAGGCAAACTTGCTCAATGGGACGACGGTCCCTTCCACTTGGACTTTAATGGGCCATTCTCAAAAACAATGGGCCATCTTTCCTCACGAAAGTGCCATTCCAAAAAATTAAATGATCAATTTTCGAAAAGCTTTGCATATGCATGCATTATGCATCAGACGTTAGCACTTTTTTTGTCGCAAGATTCCCAATTTGACCATTTCCAATGAATTATTTACAGTACATTTTTTGCATGGATCACAGAACAGCCAAGACCAAACTTTCAGCCACCTTTCCTGAATTTTTTGTGTCCACGGATGGGCAGCTTCATTTTCAGCTTTGTTGATATTAGGGAAGACATTTTGTACAAATCTTATTTCATCAATTTGTACCCATTGACTGACCACTTTTAAAAAATGACATGAAAATTTTACGGACGAACGCATACACAAGTACCTTAACGTAGATAAGATACGTAAGTGGACGTTGGAGATTTAAATCTCAGGCGCAGATGTCGGAGAAAAATCAATATTGTATCAAAATAGCAAAGGACCTTTCAATTGTCAGTGAACAGAAGAATTTTGTGCTTTAGAGTTCTGACTGACCATGTACAGAAAGCTGTGATCTCTGTATTACTGCTCCTGGTGTAGATCTACGTTACAACGTAGTTTCGAGAACAGAACTTTTAATAGATTTAAAAAAAAACAAAAAAATGGACGCCGTAGAATAATGGCACCAGGGCACAGCGAGTTGCCGATTTTATGGGCCATTTTCTATCAGAATGGGCCATCCCAATCCCTGGACATGTTTCTTTGTATTTTCCCTACTCTTTTGCCGACGACAAGGGTCAAATTTTCGGTCTAAGCACTGAGCAACAATTACGAGTTTCACTCACTTAGTTGCACCTGATAGTAGTTCACAAAATGTTAACGTCATTTGAAGTTTTAACCTTACACAGGGAAACGGTTAGAGATTGGGGATCCTTTTTAGCATAAATAAGATGTACACCATACACGTATTTAGTCTACATCTTCATACTGGTCTGCCATAGGACTATATCCATATCTGTCATATGATACATATAATAAGTGTGACCAAATCACAGAATATCTAGCAAACTTCAGGTTTGGAAATGCAATAAGTATATTACAGGAAGACGTTGGGTTTTCTTGTTATGGATTATCTTGTTAATCAATGTACTAAACATTACCACTTCATACTATACTTAAGTTTTAATGTATTTTCAGCATCAAAACACTTGAATTAGAAATTTGGTTAAAGATAAATTACAAAAAATGTACATTCATCATATTTCACGTTTGCAAAAAAAAAAAAAAAAAAAAAAAAACCTGCCTCCCTCACTTTTTTTTCTAAAAAATTGCCCGTCAAACTAAACATTAATTTTGTATGGCCTAAACGTATTTTATATCAATTTAGTTTCAACAAATTTATTTCGTATTTACAACATGCATTTTACATGAACAATGGAAATATGTTAGGATTGGAGAAAAAACATAAACTTTTGATTTGCTCACTCTTTGAAAAATTCAAGGATGTGTGAAAATTCCAAAAGCAAATCCTAGGCGCTATCTAGATTATCTTATTCCATTTTTAAATCAAGGGTACCACTGATGTGGATTGATAATCCAAAACATGGATATAAGGCGCAATGAATCAATTGTCAATATTGGGGAACTCGTCTTACACTATGATGTCCCACTCTGATATGGGGAACTCGTCATACACTATGATGTCCCACTCTCCAGAATGGTGGATGATATTCTGTCATACACCATTTGAACCATCCAACCAAAGATTGTACTCTGTCTTCCGAAATGGACGTTACCGGATGTGTTAGTTCTACCGAATTGAAGTGGCGGGTGTTGCATGCCAGCAGGAGATGCTTACTCTTCCTGGGCACCTGGTCTCACTTTCATATCGGGAATTCGCTTCTTTTCATGTGGTGGAGGTTTTTGTTTGTTTGCTTTGGTTTCTGTTTTATCCTGATTTTGTATGCCTTCGGTTTCTTATTTCTGAATTATCAATTTTGTGCTGTATACAGGGATATGGTCATTATCCATACTTGTCATTGAAATATATGTTAAGTATAGGTTCACATAAGAATCAGGCAGGGTTGATACATCAAAACATTTTGCAAAACTTTTTATTTCTGTTTTGAGACATATCTGTGGAACAAATCAAACATATGATATTCATTTCTCAAGGTAGCGATGGTGAAGCGAGATATTCACCTCACAATTTATTAAGGATTATGAAGAGGAAAATGGCGGGAAAACTTTCTCTATATAATTAAACAAAATTTGCTACCTCTATAACTTTCTTCACCATCCAAGTATGAGGAAAGTTCCTTCAGAAAATTCATATGGACGCTGATCTGAACATATTTCAAAAGAAAAAAGTTCTGCAAAAATTTTAAGGTTTTTCAACTGCCTGATCCTTACGTAGACTTGTTCTTAAGAACTTTCACTCTGTTTCACGAAAATGCTTACGAAGAATATAAGGAATATTCCTAACGTTTGATCGCTTCGTACTTTTTTAAACTACAAATTGCGATGTTTTGTTTCTGAATTAATATAAGGTGTGTGAAAATGATATTAGATACCACAATATAATGTAATTAAAAAAAAATAAGCTTTTATTTGATGATGAAAATTATGAACATTCCAAATATTGTTCGGGAACTGCTCTGTGTCAGCAGTTTTTCCATTACCGAGAAGAAAATTTTCTTCCAAAATGTCTACATGTGTTTATGTTTCAAACGACACGAATCACTATTTGTTAGATGGATTGAAATTTAGATGAACTGATTGGTCCCAAAGAATACAATCAAGCTATGGTACCTGTGACCTTGTAACATATAAAATATGAAGTGCATCCATATACAATCTTAAAATCATCTTTGTACGGGTGAGGTCTTGCTCTAGCAATTTTAATGGGTCTTAAGTTCTGCTATCTGATACATTGTGTGACATTATTGAAAATCCAATGATTCGGCATAATTGCGTTAATCCTACTTTACAGTCTTTTGACACAAATTTATTATATGATTTTTTGTTCTGAATGGGATAAAAACATTTTAAGAGTTAATATAAATCTCTGGAAACAAGGCTGACAACCATCACTGCTGCCGTATCAAAAGGTCGTGGATCATCGAAATTAGACAGTAAGTTATAACTGAATTTAATATATCCACTTATTTATTCAAATATAAGATAAATGTAAGTCATTACAATTCTTAAATATTCTGAGATTACATATAATTCTTGTTTATTGCATGTTTATATGATCTTTATATTGCACGGGACATGTATGTCATATGTCAAAAAGATTGAAGTAATTTCCTTTACATCTATCTAAAATGTCTTTTTGTTTCTAATTGCAAAAAAAGAATCACTGATTATCGATTGTATCAATTGATCAGAAATAATGTGAAAAAACATTCATTCATTCATAAGAGAAAAGTTTTCTCACCTTCATAGTAGTATTTTCTCGTCTCATTTTTATCTACATTTACCTGTGTGTTCTGAGAAGACTAAAGAAAGGGGTCTTTTTAATATTCGAAGTCTTTTATCCGATAGGCTTACAAAACGTGCAGCGTTTATTGATTCAGTAGAAAGGCCTTTGGTACTTTTATGCCGCTTTTTTTTCTTCCCGCATGTAGGTTTTGAAACCAAAAGTCATAAAACAAACATAGCACGTTTCAAATTCGATGAATTTACCCCATATATTGAATAATTGTTATTCAGTTTTCATTTTTCCTTGTTGAAAATTTAATTAAAGACATTGGATTCAAAATATTTTTCTATTTTAAATGAACAAATAAGTAAAAATATGCAACATGATAGTCCAATATCCTTTCTTGTTGTATTTCTGGCTAGCTGGTCGGATTCTCAAATTTTAAAGGACGCACAACGGAATAAATTAAGATATGTCCTAACCAATCAAAATTGTATATGTTGGAAACATGATTCGAAGATGTCTACGAAACAACTGGTGATATAAGATACAAAGGAAGATATTGTACCCGCTTCGATTTGGCTTGTTTGATTAAACATTGAAGAAGCTATTCAGCCTCATATTCTAGAAGAAATGGAATATTAGAATTTTCCTTGAACAGTTCCGAACCCCGACAAAAAGGCCAGGGTGCAGGGTAGAATCAACGTCTCATGTTTGCATGCGTACATCCCCCCTCCCCTTTGAAATAATTCCACGAAAACTTGTCATATTCGAATATTGTCTCTATGTACCAATCAGATAAAGGTGTTTTGTTTGGTGACGTTGCCAGCCATTCAATCAGCGACATACTAACTTCTTTTACTTAGGAAGATCCCTAATGTGGCGACATTGCAGCTCACTGTGGGAAGCACATACATGTATAAACACGAAAACCATTTTAAAAATGATTTAAACGATCCTAGAAATGTCTTCACTGGTCCTACCCCTAACTTGCTAGGGTCAGTCGATCCTCATGTTGATGCTCTATTGTGAGTGGTGTTGAGATTTTCGTCAGGATCTTCTTTATTTCACTATATAACATAAGATCATGTAACTTCATAGGGTCAAATGTGTGTAAAATGATTTCCATTAAAGGTAACGCCACTAGAATGAAATGCGATGCAGTACCTATACACAGCCAATTGTGCCTCACATGAAATTCATATGAAATGAGCATCATGTAAATTTCACGTGAAAGTTCATGTAAAGTTCATATAAATTTCACATAAGATTTATGTGAGAAATATTTCACATGAATTTCACATAAATTTCCTTCACATGAATTTCACATGAATTTTTCTAAGTGACCTTCACAGGAAACGGGATTCACATAACATCCATGTAAAAATCTTCACATGAATTTCATGTGAAAAATTTCATGTATATTTCATATTCGTGCTCGTTTCACATAAATTTCATGTGAAATTTCATGTAAAGTTCATGTAAATTTAACATGAATTTCATATGAGGCACAATTGGCTGTGTATTCCAAATGGTTCAAATTAATACAGATACATGTGCAAAAACAAATGATGTAGCACTACTTTCATCGAATTGGATAAGTAG
This sequence comes from Pinctada imbricata, assembly GCA_033119305.1. Lineage (NCBI taxonomy): Eukaryota > Metazoa > Mollusca > Bivalvia > Pterioida > Pteriidae > Pinctada > Pinctada imbricata. The sequence goes on along the minus strand of VSWD01000001.1, from coordinate 26,434,632 downwards.
CTGTTTATAATAATTTTTTGGATGGTAAGTGATAGGGCTTTCGTATTAATATTTATTTATTCCTTGTGACAAGACTTTTCCATGGATACCAAAAATATTGACCTTGTGACCTTTATCATGGAGTTGGTCCTATTTTTCAAAAACGTTGACTTAGATCATAACTTTTGAATGGAAAGTGAAAGGGATCTCATATTTCACATGCGTATTAATTGTTACAAGACCTTTCCGTTGGTAACAACATTCTGACCTTGTTCTTTGAGGTTGATCTACATTAAAAAAAAAACAACTTCGACCATAATTTTTGGATGGTAAATAAAAGGACTTTCATATTTCACGTGTGCATTCCTTTTCACAAGACTATTCCTTTTGTAATAGAAACATTTAAGAAGCACTATCAGTTGTTCAGTCCCAAATGCGAGAAGGCAAGGCAAAATCATTAGAATTTCATAGGAACGGTTGCGAACTTCGTAATTGATTACAAGTGAGATCAGGTACCTGTGGAGAGTCAGCGTCAACTGACTGCATGCGACACCCGTTGCAATTCGGTGATTGTCTCGATGTACATATTACATGTAGGTAAGTATTTTTTGTTTGGTGATGATGACAGTAATTCATTGTGGAAGAAAGGAGGATCTGAAATGCTTTTCTTATATCCCCGTAGCGACCGAAGAACTTCCGGTGCCGACTTAGGACGGCTATCAGCCACATCAGTAGCAGAAGTATATCCAAGTACGAAGCGGATATGTCGCTCTCAGCTGTTTCCTTGATTTCTAGTTCATGAGGATAGATTTCACGTAGATCATCCTTAAAGTTCGGATTGTTGATGGACAACACGTCATCTATGCATCTGAAAACAAAAATGAATTGATATGCAAGGTGCTTTCGTCCAGTCAAGGTCTTCATGAAGTCAGCCTCGTACGAATATAAAAATATGTCCGCAAGCCGTGGGGCGCGATTGCTACCATTAGGGTTGCCACCTATTTGCTGGAATTAAGTTCTTCGAAACACCACAAAAATAATGTCAACCAAAAACCCAATCATCGGGTGATATTGTCTTCAATATACTTTTTGTTTACATCAGAATGTTCCTTCACGAAATACGTATCCTCCCGCCCTATGACAAGGTATTTGTATTTCCTATTCCCATTTTTTCAAAGAAAGGCTAAGCAAATAATATTGGCCTGTCTGTTTTTGAGCTTGAGGTGTGGAATGGTAAATAAATACAGAGCGTGGAGATCTCGAAAGATTTGATGCTGGTAATAGGATTACAATTGGTGACTTTTAAATTTTCCAAAAGCTCCTTAGAATTACTTAGGATCCACATATGATCGATTCCATTTCTGGAATATGTTGTCTCGCAGAATGTTTAAAGACTTTTCTTAATGCGAGTTAATTTTTTCAGTAAGTAAGATGGAAAGAGGTTTTGTAAGAATTTTTGTGCATTTTTGGAATCCAGTAGATATAAGATGTTAGAGTTTAAATCACAGTCATGGATAAAATTTATGAATACCGAAGGGCAAAAGAACAGATTTGTGATTGTCAAGTATTTCAGATACAGACAAGTTTGTAAGTATGTATGTTGGATTTCCAGGTGCTGAATGCAATCCTAGTTCGTCTCTCGGGCATTTGAAATAGTATGACTTGCAAACAAAGGTTAAATTGTTTGCCATTTGTCAGCAGGAACAATGATATCTTTTTCATGAAAGTCACAAAATTCTTTGGCAACAACAGGGTCATGAAAAATTGACTGAGTACCAAAGACGCCCTATTCTAGTGTGGGCATTTTGACCTATTTTTCGAGTTTAATCTTTTGCTATAGAAGTTTGATAAAAACTTTAAAATGGGAAAGGGGTGGTTGTATGCGTAAGCATGTCTTTAAAGGCAAAAACCCAAAAGCGGGGGATTACAATTCCTTGAATATAATTTTTCAAAATTCAAATTCTGGTCAGTAATCTTTTTTTTTTTTTGGTTCAAAATCACAATGTTAAACGTCTTCTTATTCATTGGCGTCATTTAAATGCAGATAAATTAACAGCACGAACAAGACATGCATGTTTCGGGTATTTAACCTTCGTCGGTGATCACCAATCTTAACAATGAAATATGGTCAAAACATGTGGAAATTTTGTTCAAAATATACCAAAATACGCAACCACATGACCGGGATATCCTGCTACAGGACCCAGGCATTAGAAATTTGAGAAAATTTTATACACATAAATTTTCGAATGCGTTTGAAGGAACGACCGACCGAAATTGATCGAACTTGGCTGCATGTACACTCGGGCTGGTCCACAAGCAGTGACACTGACCAAGTGGTACAAATGTTAAACTTCTTTTAGCATCATTTAAAAGCAGATAAATTTACAGCATGGACCAGACATGCACATTTCGGGCATTCAACCCTCGTCAGTGTGTTATCTTCTCTCCATTCAAAATTAAGAATTGATAAAAGAACACTTCTCAATACATGTTGTGTTTGAAATGTTCTCATCATTTCCGAGTATTCCTTTTTAATCAAAATTGTGCTATGATCCTTCCTTTCTGAATTCTTGAAATGAACAGTATACAATTGCTCTGGCATTTTTGGTTTTACCTATTAATATGCACTCATCGGCTTCCTGCTGTAGCAGTAAGGTATATTTTGATATCAAGGATGAATATAAGGTCAGCATTGTACAAAATGTACGTCTTTCATGCACAGTTTATAATCTTATATGTCGAAAACAAACATTCAATTGTTTATTATAGATAGAAGAATTCGGTAATTTAAATCTGAGTCTTTCATCTCAATTCATACAAAATACTCTGTTACGAAGTTAAACAACTGGCATATCTTGATTTCGAAATTTAATGTGTCTATTTTGCGTTATACCTTTCTCACATGACGCAGGTTTTACAAATCGCAATAATATACGTGAACCTAAACAATCAAATGTGTGCCTGACTATCAAATCGAAATAACAAAAATACTGTAAAGATTCAATAACGTATGTTTTATTCTTTAATATAATTCTTAAGGTTAAAGTAGCGTACATTGTACCGTTAATACAGTCTAAATCTACTTTATAGGAAAATATGTTCAGCCTATCATATGAACATCACTATCATCTATATGCTGGTAATCTTTTCTGGTCAAGGATAGAGGTATATTAAGAGAATACTTCAACATTATTTTTTAAAATTTTGTTTACATTTTATGATATGGTGCACATAAATAAACATTATTTTTTTGAAGTGTTCTATGAATATAGGGGAATCCTCGGACTAGAGATTATTTGCCTGTCACGTGATATGCTACCGTGAAGTTTCAATTGATAAATGCGTTTCTACATGACATCTATTGCCTATGACGCAAGGGTATATACATGTACGGTCATTCTGTGTTCGATTGTAATTATTATCGTTGAAAGAATAAGTAGCTAGGTTGTCTTTCACGCAAAAGTGAATTATAAATGTAGTTTACAATATATTTCATTCTCCATTAACTTTTCAGCTGTTTGGACTACTTTGTAAATCAATGTTGCTAGAACAGAGGTTAAGCAAGTGCTACAGGGACAAGACCCTGACACATGCATAAACAAAAGCCTTGAAACACTGATTAAATCTGATATAGGGTATAAGGACTACCCATTTGATATCTGCACATTCAAAGATTTAGAAATGTAGTTGATTTTCGACTGTACAGAACGATTATTCTAAAATTCACGTTTTAACTTTTGGTCGAATAAAGTATTGATGCATTGATTTTCAATTTGTCCACTGTTTCAGAAAAATATGAATAGAGATATCAACAATAAATATCAAAGAAGTACACCAAACATCAAAGAAATGTTCAAGGACAGGTGTTTATTGTACACTTTCACTTTAAATAAATGTACATAGGTATGAGTTTCCTTAGGTTATTTTAATTCATGATTCAGCCCTAGCGCTTATTTTTTTTATTCAGTAGACTTGCTTGATTAGGGTTGATATTCAAAGGGCCGAATATAAAGAACGCTAAGAGACAATTAGTATTGAGACAACCGCAGAATTAAACTTCACACAATTTGGCCATATTGCATTGTTTAGATTGAAGGATAACTGAGGTGGGTTTAGTACCAGAAACGTGCATGTCTTGTCCATGCTGCAAATTTATCTGTTCTTCAATGATGCTATTGAATTTGAAGACGTTTAAATCTTGTATGTAGATATCATTCAGTCAGTCTATATTATATCAAAGTCAAGTCTTTGAATGAGCTCCTAAGTGGTTGAGAGGAAAAGAAGTTCAAAATCTATGTAGGGATGAAGGAATCTCACAAAATACATGGTTAAGAAGAAAACCCAATATCAAAATAATGCGGAAGGGTTCCAACTCTATACCCTCTTGAAGAAAATTCCAATCCAATTTTCATGCACAAGACACGTGTTTCGAATATTTGATTGTCATCAGTGATGCTTCCAGCCAAAGTGCTTTTCATAAGCAAGTCAAAATCCCACATGTCAACGTGAAAAGGTACTAATATACAGGCATACAATATGCTTACTCCTCCCGGGCACCTGATCCCACCTCTAGCTTGCTAGGGGTCCGTCGATGCTCAATTTGGTGCTCTATTGTGAGTGCTGTTGAGATTATCGTCAGGATCTTCTTTAACTCATTTGTTTGTAGAATATCCTTCTCAAAAGGCTAAATCTCCTAGTATCTTGCATCAAAGCTCGAAACTTCAATATTCTAGTCATGAAATTCACTATCTATTTCTACATAATAAATATTGCTGAACATATGGTGAAAAAAATTCATTTGATCGCTTACTCTGTTCCCTTTATTTTGTGTGAAACACAGCGATATCAAGGGATCACTTTACCCGTTGTCTATCTGTCTGTCCGTCTCTCGGACACACTTTGGGTGTCACGACCTTTAACTTTGGATTGGTAAGGGATAGGGCTTTAATTGATTTTTCATATGTATATTTCTTATGACAATACCTTTCTACACATACTAGAACTTTTGACTTAATGGTCTTGAGCTACATATTTGAAGTACGTTAAAAAAGATTGATAATATCCTTTGATTGGTAAGTGATAAGGCTTTGAAATTGCACATATGTATTCCTTATGACTTGACCTTGCTTAACAACCAAATATTTTTCACCTGCTACCTTGACCTAGATATTTTACCTACGTTAAAAGAGTTAGGATTGGCTATATCTTTCGATTGGTAAATGATGAGGCTTTGATATTTCACATATGTATTCCTTTTAACAAGACCTTGCTAACCATATTTTTACTCTATTACCTTGACCCAGAGATTTGACCTACTTTTGAATGAAATTAAGACAGGCTTAATATTTTGATTTGTAAGTGATATAGCTTTAATATTTCTCATGTGTATTTCTAATGATGATCAATTTATATTGTTACCAAATATTTTACGTGGTGACCTTGACCTAGATAATTGACCATCTTTTCTGAACATTTGAATGAAAGAAGACTCTGACGATTATCTCCAAAACACTCACAATAGAGCACAAAACTGAGCATTGACGAATCCCTAGCAAGCTAGAGGTGGGACCAAGTGCCCGGGAGGAGTAAGCATCCCCGTTTGGCTAGCCGCACCCGCCGTCGATGTTGAAATTAACCATTATATTGTTATTAAGAGTTCTGATATTTCACATGTTAATTTCATTGACAAGAATTTCATACCGATCTTAATAATTTTGACAAAGTGACCTTGACCTACTGAAAAAGAAAAAAATCATACATAAAGTTTTGACTCGCTCACTCTTCGAAAATTTCAAAGATGTGTGAAAATTCAAAAAGAAATTCCTAGGTGTTCTGTAGATTATCTTTTTTCCATTTTGAATCACGTGTGCAACTGATGAGGACTGATTTCCGAAATAAGCGTATAAGGCACAACACTTTAAAAACTTTCTTTGCAGAGAGATATGGCCTGTATAGGAAATACTAAGCAAAATTTTAGGAAGATTCGTCTTTATCCATATTTGTCATTTTAACCACTTAGTATTTCTTTGAATCTAAAAGCAGCGATGTTTTCTTTTTGAATTATATTTGGTATGTAAAAATGATATTAGATACCACAATATGATGTAAATTGAAAATGTTTTAATAAATATTGACTTGACGAATCTACAGTCTTGTACAAGCGCATTCTTAAAACTTGCACTCTGACTGAATGTGACGACGGGACTCCATGACGGGCCCTGTCCAAACCTCTTTAGAGAAGACAGGGCTCCGACCATCTGTCCTCTCTGAATGTCAGTCGGACTCCTCGGGTGATAACACACATGAGCTCGCGGCGGCAGAGCACGGATTGTATTACGTACGCCCTCTTTTGATATCCATTTACATTTCCATTTAGATTATCGTCATGATCTTTTTGAATTCAAATATTCATCTGTGTTGTTTGGGTCCCCTGAGTTTTGCGGTCTTGTTTGTGTGTGGTCATCTGACAGTGAGGAGGTTGTTTTACACCACAATTGTACGTTCTTCGAGACCTCTGGGTAATCGGAAAAGTAGGTGGGTTGTGCGCACGTAATCCAGGATAAACACACCTTCTGCCAATTCCGTGGCAGATGGCCATCCTAACTCGGCACCGGTTGCCCATTGGTCTCGTTGGTTTATGTGTAGTCCTTTGTGTTTGATGTTTCTGGGTTGTGCGTTGACGTTCCTTGTCCCTTATGCGTCTCTTTCTGTGCTTGTCTGCTTTGTGTTTTTGCATTGAGTGTTTTGGGGTTTTGCTGTGGGTGCTGCAACCTGGTGTTGTTGGAGATCCCCTCCTTTGTTAAGCTTTGATTTGATGTTGAAAGTTACTTAATTTCCTGAAATGTCCCACTCTTCCGAGTGGTGGGCGTTATTTTGTCATAGACAATTTGTACCGTCCAACCGAAGATTATACTTTATATATTCCAAAATGGAATTAACCTAGATTTGACAATTCTACCGACTTGAAGGACGGGTGTTGCATGCAAGCAGGAGATGCTGACTCTTCCTGGGCACCTGGTCTCACTCCCATTTCGGGACCATTTCGGGACTTCGCTTCTTTTCATAAGGTGGATGTTTTTGTTTGATTGCTTTGGTTCCCGTTTATCCTGATTTTGTATGCCGTCGGTTTATTACTTTCTGAATTATCGATTTTATGCTGTATATAGGGATATGGTCATTTCCCATATTTGTCATTGTTTGACAGAATGTTTGTGAAACTGGGAACCGCTTTCTGTCAGCAGTTGTTTTTCCATTACCGAGAAGAAAATTTTCTTCCACAATGTCTACATGTGTCTATGTTTCAAACGACATGAATAACTGTATGTAAGATGGATTGAATTTAAGATAAACTGATTGGTACCAAAGAATAGAAATTAACTAAAGTAACGGTGAATTTTATTTGGATATGCTACTGAATCGACCCCACAGGAAATTTGGAGCCGCACACCCTCTGTTAAGTAAATGTACAAATCTGAATTTAAAAATATATAATATATAAGAGGGCGCCACTGAAATGGATTTTGCTGGCTCCGCTGGAAGCATCACTGATGAGAATTTGACATTCGACAAAGTAGGGGATCTCCAACAACACCAAGATGCAGCAAACACAGCAAAACTCCAAACACCCAGTGCAAAAACACAGAGCAGACACACAGTTAAAGACGCAAAGGGACAAGAAACGTCAACATACAACATAGAAACATCAAGCAAAAAGGACTACACGTAAACGACCGAGACCAATAGGGCACCGGTGCCCACTTAGGATGGTCATCTGCCACTAAAATAGCAGAAGGTATGGTTATCGAAACACGTGTATGTTGCCGAAAATTGGTGTGGAATTTTCTTTATGAAGATATAGAGTTGGAACACTTCCGTATTATTCTTGTAACATATAAAATATGAAGTGCAACTATGTGCAATCTTAAAGTCATCTTTGTTGAGGTCTTGCTCTAACAATTTTAATGGGTCATAAAGTTCTGCTATCTGATTAATTGTATGACATTATTGAAAATTCAATGATTCGGCATAATTGCATTAATCCTACTTAACAGTCATTTGATACACATATATTAAACATTTTTTGTCCTAAATGGGATGAAGAAATAAATGGGACCCTATAAATATATGGAAACAAGACTGATAATCATTATTGCAGCCGTATCAAATAGGTGTGGATCATCCACATTAGAAAGTAAGTTAAATTTATCCACTGAATTATTCGAATATATGATAAATGTGAAGTATTCACAATTTTCATCACACATATTCTGAAATTGCAAATAATTCTTGTTATTACATATATTCTGTATACTGCATGGTACATGTATGTCATATATTAAAGAGAAATTAATTCCGTTTCCTCTATCTGAAAGGTTTTTCTTTTGTTTCAAATTGCCCCCAAAAAACACTGATTATCGATTGTATAAACTGATCAGAAATGGTGTGAAAAGACATTAATTCATTCATAGGAAAATAAATTCATATTCACTCCTTCGAAGAGGCTTACAATACATGTACGTACAGCATTATTGAAATCATAGTAAGGACTTTGATATTTTTGCCATTTTTCTTCTTCTTGCATGAAAAAAGGACATCTATAAAATATGTTTCCAATTCGAAGAAGTTAGTATTCATAGTCCTTGTTGAAAATTTAAAGGCATTGTATTCAATATATTTGTTCCTATTCTTAAATGATAATATTATGTTATATATGAAATCAAACAATGCTCTGTTATATGTTCAATGATCAATTAAGTATACATATTTGTCCAATATCCTTTCTTGTTATATTTCTGGCTTGCTGGTCGGATTTTCACATTTTAAATGACGCACGAGGGAATGAATTAAGGTGTGTCCTAACCAATAAAAATTCTCTATGTTTGAAACAGAATTCGAGGATATTTACGATACAGCTGGTGCTTTTAAGGAAGATAATGTAATCGCTTCGATTTGCCAAAATTCCGAAAAGAGACCAGATTGCAGGGTAGAATCTGTTTGCATGCATACCCTCCCCCCTGTCAAAATAATTCCACGAAAACTTGTCAAAAATGATTTAAACGACCCTTGAAGTGTCTTCACTATTTAACATAAGATAAAATAAGTTCATGGTGTCAAAGTGTAAAATGATTTCCATTAAAGGTAGCGCCACCAAAATAAAATGCGGCGCAATACCTATTTCAAATCGTTCAAATAAATTAAGATATAAATACAAATGTTGTAGCACTATTTCCATCGAATCGAATAAATGATAACAGGATAAGTACAGTAGCTTTTTATAATCATTTTTGATGATTTTTCCTTATCTAGGTTCTCATACCGCGGCCAATGAAGCCCCTTTTTGAAATTATACGAGGAGAGAAATTTGAATAAGATTCCCTTTTGGTACTGCTTTCTTGGGTGTTATAACTTGCATGATATATGAAAAATAATGCGTATGAAATTGGAATATGTTTAAACTGCACCTAGCACAGCAACTCGTTTAAAGCGCTTTCTACAATGTATTCTTCATTTGTACACTGGACTTTGGAGATTGTTCGTTTGTTTTGGGTGACATTTAAAGCGTGTTTCTGTGAGGTTGCATTCTTGTTTCCGTGTGTGTGTTCTATTTTCTTTTATCGTTAGTATATATTTTCAAGAATTTGTAAGCCATTTGATGTTATTTTTGGAGTCTGAATTCGGGTATTGTACTTGATGCCAATTCATTAACATGATTGATTCAATACGATATGCATGTATGTTAAACGGCTTCAAATTCAATAGCATCATTTAAGAACAGATGTCAACCGCAGAGAATATATAACAATACGGAAGTGTTCCAACTTTACCGTCATGAAGAAAATTCCAAACTAATTCTTCCTGCACCAGACACGTGTTTCGAATATTAAATTCTCATCAGTGATGCTACCAGATTTTTCAGGAAGCGTAGTCACAGCTTTTCGTAAACCTTTTTTGTTTATTTCCCTCTTTCTGATTCTATTCTTATCCTTTTGTTATCGAAGGGAGGATACTTGGTAACGTATCTCGAAAATTCAAATTATACTTAGGTAAAGGCTATGATCATTCTTTTATTCTTTTATTTATGTACTGCAGGATGGCATACTTATCTTTGGCGATCTACTCAACGCTGATGTCATTGATGGCATGCTACCATTCATATACACCCGAGGATCTCAAATGGTTAAAGATAGTACATACAGCTTTCTGGAAGGCACACACGGCAATCGAAAAACGAAAATGTGTCAACACTTTCTGGCGCCAATATGGTATGTAAAAAGGATTATGTAGAAAGAAATTTGGACGAAAAAGAAATAAAGGGATCTCTATTCTCTAAGAACACTCAGTTGCAGCACCCACTACAAAATACCCAATGTAAAAACAAAGTAGACATGCAAGTAACACAAAACAACATAGAAGCATAAAGCACCAAAGTCTAGTTGTAAACTACCAAACCAATAGGCAATCATTGCCCACTAAGGATGGTAATCTGCCAACATAGTAGCAAGCGGTGTGATAATCTGGGTTACGTGCGCACATCATTTCCATTTTTTCCGGTATCCCAGAGGTCTTACAGAACGCACAATTGTATTGTGAAATAATCTTCTCATTGTAAGATGACCAGACAAACACAAAAACAAAACACAGGGGCTCAAACAACACACAAGCAACAAAATATGTAAATGGATATATAAACTAAGATCGTACGAAACACAGTCCGTGATCAGCCGGTTTTTACGAGCGAAAGCATCTTATATATACACCCAAACAAAAGTTAAGCAAGTACAATTGTTTTTAATGGAAAATGCTGGTTTGATAATAAATATTTGAATATCATGTATCATGATATACATGAAGAATATACTCGTAGAATTCGCTGTTCAGTATGGTTGCAATGAATCAAATTGTTAATCTTATGAACTTAATATTTTTTGTTACCAAATTTCTTGAAATTCCTAAAACATGGATCCTGTATCATCATGTCCCATCCATTCTGCTACATATTTCGGTACATTTTTGGACATAATAATTTCTTGCTTTTTGCCCATATTACATTGTTTAGACTGAGGATCACTGACGAGGGTTCAGTTCCCGAAACCTGCATGTCTGGACCATGCTGTAAATTATCTGGTCTTAAATAATGCTATTGAATTTGAAGACGTTTAACATAGATCTGACCTTTGACGAAGACAATATTACTTTACTTTTACATAATTGTATCATGCCACTTATCTTAAATCGGGATCGAAATAGAGACGGGTATGATTTTAAACAATTCAAGTTTAGCATTAAGTTCAAGGAGTTGATTTATCTCGTAGAATTCGCTGTTCAGTATGGTTTCAATGAATCAAATTGTTAATCTTATGAAATTCAAAACTGAATATGTATTAAAAGGCTGAGATAATGTTAATTATCTCATAAGAATTGGGAGTATATTTCTTTGAAAATGCATCGTGTCAAAAAGCGTGATCATGAAACCGGAAGTGAAATAAAGCGACCAAGTACTGGTAGAACTAAATTATTATCTGACAAACATTTATACCATGAATAAGACATTTTGGGGTTGTATTCATATAACTATCCTTTTTATTATAGAAATAAAGTTTGACAACGATATCTTTATGGATGTTTTTTTTTTTTTTGTATTTTCTTTACGATAACACCTTTGTGACCACTATTTTCTTGATTTTTTTTATTCAACCCTAGTTCGACCAATATCAATCTTCATGTAGGACAACCACCTGCAAAAATGTCACTTCTGATGATGAATCCGTTGAATCGTGCAATTTCTCTTTTATGCAAAATTAAAAACCGGATGTGCATCCCGTTCGACCAAATTGCGGCATTAATTTGGCTGAAAGGCATAATGAATATCGTTGAACATGGGATATCGAGCAATTTTGAGCCAAAAATGTCTTTAACGGAAAATATCGGCAATTTATTATCAAGGGCTATTGAAATAGAGTATTTGGACTCATTCCTCAACCGGAAGTCCACTGAAAGAATATGATACTAAATTTTTGAAAGAAAAGCCGTATTAGATTTGTGAATCTTGAGCCTAATGTGGTATATCTCTTTTTCAAGTACCTGTTACCTTGATTTTTCAATACTTTTCTTCAAACTTTGGATCTACATTATTTTCACCCAAAAATGCCTGCTTTTCACTTGAGGCTCTAATTATGCCAAATGTTTTAATTTCGATATCATTTTAGTGTTAAATGTTAGGAAAGGATGTAAAGTCATTTACAAAAAAGAATTATTCATTATTTGACATATTTTACGAAAAATTCTCGGTGCTATCATTTAAAGTATAAGGACTCCGAAATATTGGAGTGTTGCTAAACTTTGTATATAAGGTACTTCGAATATAAAGTTGTTGGCATCACTCCATTAGGATAACATTTCTGCTTCTTTTTGAAATGTCTTGTTGTGTTTGATGGTTTTTCATTTTCTCCTCATTTCTATTTCCTTTATAGTTGACTTTGACTTCTTCATTGAGTTTTGTGTATGACTTTCAACTCCTGTACTAAGAATGCTACTTCTTCTTTGAATTAACGTTCACTCAATCAGAGGAGATTTACAGAGCTATAAATTTTCAAATAAAGAAAACGATAAAAACGGAAAAGTAATTGCCTTACTTGTATTATAGAATGTAGGAAACGAATATCTCAAAACACAAATTTAAAAGAAAACCTGAAATACAGCGTATTAAGCAAAACAGGAAACGGGGGAAAATAACATAGATTATATGTAATACCAAAGAAGGGAGGGGATCTCCATCATGACCTTGTTTCAGCACCAACAGCAAAACATCAAAACAACCGATGCAAAACCACAAAAGACGAGCATAGTATGAGACAAAAAAGAGACATACGACATGTAAACATCAAACACAAAAGACTACACATAAACCGACGAGACCAATGGGCAACCGGTGCCGACGTTGGACGGCCATTTGCCACGCAAGTAGCAAATTGTGTGGTTATCCTAGATTACATGCGCACAACCCTCTCACTTCTCCAATTACCCAGAGATCTCGAAGAACGTACAATTGTATTGTAAAACAACCTCCTCACTGTAAGATGACATCACACAAACAAGATCGCAAAACTTTGAGGCCCCAGCAACACAGATGAATATCTAAATGGATAAAAAAAAGTGGGCGTTCGTAATACAGTCCGTGCTCTGCCGGCTGTAGCGAGCTCATGTATGTAATCACTCGAGGTGTCCGACTTACATTCAGAGAGAACAGGTGGTCGGGGCCCTGTCTTCTCTAAAGAGGTTTGGAATGGGCCCGTCAAGAAGTCCCGTCGTCACAGTCAGTCGGAGTGCAAGTCTCAAGGATGCGCTGGAACAAGACTGTACAAGAATTATTTGCAAACATATAAACATTATAAATAAATGCATACATTAAGAAAGCATCAGATTCCTCTCAAAATACGTATAATTATGTGTATCATGACTTAAAGAACTCGCGTACAAATAAATTACATTGAATTGCTTAAAATAACACAAAACTACCAAAGAAATACGCAATCACAAAAACCAGAGCGCAATAGCCTTCGTTGTTTGTGGGTATTGCTGTGGTTGCTTCGGCCAAGTGTTGTTGGATAGGATATCCCCTCCTTTCTTTGCCATTACATGTACAAAAAAACACACAGATTACCTTTTATGTCCTCGTTACACTGCAATTCTGCTGTACCTCATTCCCGACTCCGAAATTTGCCAGGTCGGAATAGGACGGCTCTTTGTCGTATCTTGGTCTGATACAGCGTATTTTTGTTTAAAGTCCAGCATTAGAGCATGCACGTTCTAGAGGTCGTGAAAAGTTTCCCGTATTTTTTCAAACGGATGAAAAAGTACAAGAAACGTTCCCGCTCTCTTTGTGGTGGTGAAATAATCGGGGTTAAATCGGCCGGGATGGTAGGGTGTACAGCCGAGGTTACTCGTGTCCTGGTCGGGTAAGAGCGTACTTAACCTCGCTCTTTTCACGCATACGATACGCTTTACTTGCGCCCTGTTCCCGATCTCACAACGATTATGCACTATAGATTTATGTTTGCTAATCTTAACAAAACCCTTTCATGATCATTTTGCGACCTATTCACGCTCTACATGACCAAGATTTGACCAAACGATGCTTCAAATAGGATCTGTGCATATTGCATTCATTTCTCGCACTGATATTGATTTGAAATACTCATGAAAACGAGATACAAATGTACCGTCATTTTAGGTAATAGTATGGAAAAAATAATTTTGATCACGACACTTTTGGGTAAGGCTGGTTAAAATTAGAAACGCAGGCTTTCTCTTGGTATTTAGGATCATTTGATGACAAATGAGATAAGTTTAAGTTTGAAAGTGTGTTTGAAATAGGAATGCGTCGGGAAAAGTCGGTATTAGATCGGTATCGCATCGGGAATAGATCGGGTTTGGGTCGGGAATAGATCAGAGTTTAATTAGTTAGAACGGGGCTTGGTCGGCAATATGATGGTGAGTAGAGTGGGTAAAACGTGAGTAAGTCGTCGTTAATACGTGCATCGGTCATAAATTTATCGGGAATCGGTAGGGAATAGATCGTGGTGTTTAAAAAATTGTCGGGAAAGTTTACCCGCTCTTGTGAAAATTTCGGTCGGAGTGGTGGCTTACATTCCATATAATTTAATATATTTTTATACTGATAGGAGAAAGTTAAATCTATAGAACTTATAGATATATCATATGTGTGGCAACGCTTAAAGTGATTTCTGTCGCCTATTATTAATATCGATTCTTTAAAACCTTCTACGAAGATTAAGAAATACAATCACCTTAAACATTCTGCAAACAAGCAAAAGTGAATGCCCAACTGAGATGAGACCAGGTTTCCGGGAAGAGTAAGCATCTCCTGTTTGTTGGCAACATCCGTCCCTATGAACGTGCAGAAAAGTCTTCTCTTGTTAATTGTTTAATTCGGTGTTTTCAATGGCTTTATCACAAAATATCTTTCAACATAAAGGAGAACGTTTAAATCTTACATTGTCCAGAAAATATTGGGTAAAAAAGTCAATCGCTTCGCCTCGGGAAATAGGTCTAGTCTCGGGAAAGCAGAATCATGTTAACTCAGTGGTGTACATTAACTGTATATTGATCGTCGAATTTCTCTTTGCTAATAACTATTTTGTTTCAAGTCCGATTTTTCCGAAATAAGCTTTAAAATGACCGCGTCGAATATACCTTAAAGATATACATTAATGAGGTTTTCTTGAGACTTAATGTCATAAAAAGTTCGGTGAATCTTTTTTCATGTTTTGGGGGATCCCCCAAATCGCACTGTCGTCAACATCTGTTACATCGTCGTAAACTTTTTCTTACATCGATGTAACAAATTGTAATGTGATGGATAATGTGCCTGCGCACTATCCCCTCTTGCGTTATGGATCGACTACCTTAATACATCATGGGTATAATTAATAATTAAGAATATGTAGGCCTTTTCATTGTGATTGTTTATTCTCATTCAGGTACCGGGTTTTCTACTTCACTTCCATTCACTGATTTCACAAATCTATCAGTAGATACTCCTCATTGTCAATGAAATGATAATACATGCATGTATGATATTTATATGTTCAAAACTTTCTTTCATAATTTTGAATAAGCTTACGTTTATTCCAACGAATCAGGTGTAGACGGGGAGAAAAATAAAGCTTATATATATGACAAAAGAAGAGACGATGGACATCAACCCTGGCTTATAGAATTTGGAGATTTGGCACTTGAAGCTACCTTTCAGCTATCAAAGCTGTAAGTACTTTAACATTTCATGTATATGGGTATGTTTATGCCACTGTTATGTGCATTTGCTCTGTCATTTATCCCATTACCATTTTACTGATTCTCGAGTAATTGAAATTGGTAGGAGAGAGACACTTGGTTCCGTTGACAAGTTTGCAGCCCAGAGTTGTACATATACTGACAACTAAGTTAAAATTGATATTTATCTCAGTTATGACAATATACATGTAACTATGCAAATAAAACAAAGCCCCAATCACAATGGCAATCCAATGAAAACCCTGAATAAATATCCTTACCTTTCCGCGCAGCATATATGCATTGAGCAATTGGTTGCTGAGATTTAAATTCACGAAACAGAGTAAAAATGTTTCACGTCTTGAAATTCAATAGCATCATTTAGCAGCATTGAAATTTCTTAAATTTCTTAAACGTGGGTCTGGTAGCATCATATCCCATCCATCCTGCTACGTCTTTCGGTAAATATTTGTACATACTATGATAGTAATTATCACACTCTTTGGCAATATTACATTACATTAAGATTGAGTATCACTGACGACGGTTAAGTACCCGAAACGTGTATGTCTGGTCCATGCTGAAATTTTATGTGCTCTTAAATGATGCTATTGAATTTGAAGAGTTTAACATTTGTACCATTTGGTGAGTGTCACTGCTGGTGGACCAGGAGTCCCCGAGGGCACATGTAGCCAAGTTCGATAAACTTCGGTTGATCGTCTGTCTC
The DNA here is from genome assembly GCA_033119305.1 of Pinctada imbricata. Taxonomy (NCBI): domain Eukaryota; kingdom Metazoa; phylum Mollusca; class Bivalvia; order Pterioida; family Pteriidae; genus Pinctada; species Pinctada imbricata. Next base: position 26,418,131 of record VSWD01000001.1, on the reverse strand, counting down.
TTCAACGCGATCGAAAATAATTGTTATCAAAATTTCTTGAAATTTCTAAAACATGGGTCCTGTAGCATCATATCCCACCAATCCTGCTACAGTCTTTCGGTAAATTTTTGTGAATAAAATTTTCAAACTCTTTGGCAATATTACATTGTTTACATTTGAGGATCACTGACTAGGGTTAAGTACCTGAAACGAGCATGTCTGGTCCATGCTGAAAATCTTTGCTCTTAAATGATGCAATTGAATTTGAAAACGTTTAACATTGGCCAAACATGTACGTTTCCGGTACATTCCCACGTTTTCGAAATTTCAAGAAAATTTGATAACAGAAATTTATGAATGCATTGACGAGACGAACATTCGATTTTAATCGAATTTGGCTACATGTACCCCCGTGGACTCCTAGTTCACTAGAAGTGATACTCACCAAGTGTTTAAAACGTTTAAAGTCTTCAAATTCATATTTCACTGAATAAATGCTTTTAAATTTCTTATTAAAATCTATTTATATAAGGACTTTCACAATTCTATTAAATGTTAAACGTCTTCAAATTCAATAGCATCATTTGAGACCAGGTAAATTAACAGCATGGACCACACATGCACGTTTCGGGGTACTAAACCCTCGTCAGTGATCCTCAATCTAAACAATGTAATATGGCCAAAACGTGTGAAAATTATTATGTCCAAGAATAAACCAAACGACGTAGCAGAATGGGTGGGATACAATTTGATTATTTCCATTGGTTTCAATGCGATTTCACTCCTAATAACTTTACGTCCGATAGGTCGAACTAATTTTAGGTCATTCATTTTACCTTTTTAAGTCTTACGTCGATAATTCGTATTACAAATAAATTTTAATTTTTGATTAAATATCAGTTGATCCAAGAGACTTGCTCTGTTACGTATGAACACGTATTTAAACATTTCAAATAGTTTGGTTGTTTAAAGTAGAGAACACATACATTTCTGAACGGTGAGAGGGGAAGAGGAATACTCATTATTAAAACTCTATATACTATGTAAGTCGATCAGCTGCAGCAATAGGTCTGGTCGAGGGAAACCCGAATCGTTCTAACTCCCTCAATGGCATACTTTAACTGTTTTATTATACCGTAATGGCGTCACATGCTAAAGCTCCGCCTAATTCCGCTCATTTCGAAGCTTCTTTCCTCAGGAAATAGTCATCTCAAATAATGCACCCTTTACAGGGAAATAGTCTTATCAGGCAAATTACAGCAAGTTTTTAAGAATGTCCTTTTCCCTTTCATGATTTTTCACAGTTCCGATGGCAAACCAATCGATGAAGTCCTAGAGCTACCAATAGTCAAAAACCAAGCAAGATGGGCCCTCTGTCCACATGGAAGCAAGAGCTATTATTGTAGAAAATATTCAAAGAAGTATCGAACATTTGACGGTATTTGTAATAATAAAAGAAATGTAGAATGGGGATCGGCTTTAACAACTCAACGTCGTTTTCTTCCAGCGGTTTATTCGGACTACGGTAAGCATATACATATTGCATTGCATAAATAACCATCATACTTCGATATTATATAGTGATTCGGTATTGAATACATGTAATTCTAATAGATACACCTACCATCAAAGTATGATTACATTTATATGAGTTTGAAATGTGTGAGACCAATTCATGTTCTAATGATACAACATGATTTCTTTGTAATGATTATTTAGAAAAAAATACATCGGTCATAAATGTGTTACAGAAAGGACAAAATTAAATTAAGGAAATGATATTTGATCTCTAACAGGACTTTGTTGCCGGAACCACATCAACAATTTTAAAACGTTCAATTGATAAAAGACAGAGGTAGAAAGCACAAGAGATACCAAAGGGACAACGATGGCAAAACAGGAGAATGTCTCAAAACACGTAAACAAATCGCAGCAAATGTGTTTGTCTGTTGTCAGTCTGCGTAAGGTTTAGACTGACTTAGGGCTTTGCTTGGGCTTTGTCTTCCTTACTGAAGCTAGCTGATGTTGAATGCTTAATCAATAGTGAAGTCCTGATGTTCAGACGGAGAATGGCTTAGGCACAAGCACTGTCGAAAATTAGACAAAGAGTCATGTCGTTACTGTCATGTTACATTATTAGGATATGAAATATTAAATAGACATGTCATTCATGTTTTTAAAGATACTCTTCCGAAAAAATTAGGAGAAAGGAGGTGATCCCTGACAGGTTTATAACAACCACAAGAAAAGCACCGTAGCATCCAAATGTGAAAATACAGTAGGCACAAATGAGGTAAAGAAGATCCTGTCGAAAAACCCAACAGCACTCACAATTAGAGCACACAAAATTGAGCATCGACAGACCCCTAGCAAGCTAGAGGTGGGACCAGGTGCCCGGGAGGAGTAAGCATCCCCTGTTGGCTAGCCACACAGTGGACAAGGAATACCATATGCCAACGACAACATGAACACTCCAAGCACAAAACTACGCATATATCAATAATTTTGATGTGCTGAAGTGTTCATAAGTGATCTTGTGTCCGGTGGTGATCTTCACAGCGCTCGTTACACAAGTAACAAGGTGTTCCAAGGAATGGGGAGTGATAGACGAACTCAGGAATTTAACAACCCTTTCAAGTCCTAAGTCGGCACCGATTGCCCTTAGGTCTCGTTGATGTTTCAGTGCTTTTGCTGCTGGTGCTGTAACTGATTGTGGTTGGAGATCCCCTCCTTGTTTTCATACTATCATTATCTGTGATAGATTATTACATTCCCATCTTTCTGTAGCATCATATCCCTCCCATCCTGCTAGAGTTTTCGGTACATTTCTGGATATAATAATTTTCACAGTATTCGGTCATATTACATTGTTTCGATTGAGGATCACCGACGAGAGTACAGTAACCGACACGTGCATGCCTGATCCATGCTGCAAATTGATCTGCTCTGAAATGATGCTATTGAATTTGAAGACGTTTAACATTTTAGTAAGAGCTCCTCGGAAGAGTGTGTCAGGTGGTGATCTTCCCGGCGCTCGGTACATAAGTAACAAGGTGTTCCAAGGAATGGGAAGTGATACACCAACTCAGGGATTTAACACCCTTCTCAACATGTGCTGGGGACAGTTCCTGGACCATGATTTTACGCTCACTCCTGTTACTCCAGGTTAAACCGTTTACCCTATTAGTAATCTATATGAGAAATTGATAGAAATAAGAATTCTGCAACTTGTATTGGTATATGTACCTGTAGATTAATGTCTATACTAGCCGAAATTGTAGTCCGGATTTTCGTAAATAATGCACAGCCTGACGTCGATAGCACAGGGTATGAAGTGCTGACTACTTTTCGACAAAGTAAAACATGTTCAAAGTATACCAGAGAAGAAGAACCAATTGTAGGTCATGAGTCAACGATCCCGGGGAACATGGCATAATTGAGCAAGTAAGTCTTCATTAACAAGGTGATCACGAACCCCCAAATGGAGGCAGGATCAGGTGTCCGGGAAGAGTCAGAATCCTCTGAATGCATGCAACACCCGCCGCAAATGTTATAAAACAAAGATATTATTATTCAGCTGTATGTTTGTTCAGTTTAACAAATTTATCTAATTTTCGTTTCATTCGACATAAATCTACCATGATTAAAGTAGCAATTTATTTTCGTATGTTTTTTTCAAGGCTTATTAAAATAATTTTTAAATTTTCTCAGGATGTTGAAAGCGTTTTTTTTTACATTACTCGTTTTACATTAATTTTACGTATCATGTAGATCATTTGTACTTTCACTTTGACTATGATGTGCAATATACGAACATTTCCTAATTTTTCAGGTGACGAATATACAACCATTACTTGTTGCCATGATGACAAGCCCGCTGATAGGTACGAATTTGAATGAATGATTATGCTTTACAATATTTATGTACTTTAAAAATCAATCATGTAGACTGGTTCTGATATTCTTCTCAAGTTTTGCTCGTACCCTGTAAGACAGCCTATGTGAGACACATATATTAAGTTGTCTCAAAGGCTTCAATTGACCAATGATAAAAGAAAAATATTATTGTGACGTCACAGCAATGTCGTCAGAAAACATGGCGTGAGATGGCATGACATGGCATGCTGTTTGAATTCCCATTTTCTTATTTTTCATGGGAGAAGAAATAGATTCCATCACTTTCTACTGAGTGAGACATAAAAATTTACACTCGTGACGGAAATTTTTCAGTCACTCGTATAATAATCTATGTCTCACTCAGTGGATAGTCTTTCATCCTAATCTGTCAAACCTAAACAAAAGACTATATCTATCAACTATATGTTGTCAAAAGCCAACCCGATCGAGGTGTCTGTTTTCTGGTCAAGGAACGAGGCTTGCAAGAAACCAGACCCCGAGGATGGGCTTTCTCATCCATGACAACGGTACCTTTGCATAATGTACTTTATCTTTGATAAAAAAAATTACATATCTATATCTGTGGTTTTTTTTTCTCATTTGGACTTTGTGTTTAGACCCCCCCTGAAATTCAAATTTTACTCGCTATATAACCCCCATAACGTGGATTTGCGAATTGTGTGCGCATTACCATCACAAAGATCCCGACATTACGATTTCGTGTTACGGTAATGCGGATGCAATGTGTTCCGAGTGTGTCTATAAAGCTCTTCTAAAGAGATAATGTATTTTTTTTCCCTACAGAGCTCAATCTTTAACAGCAATTATCTGTAAGAACCAAAGAATGCCAATGACATGTTGGCACGGCATGTCATGGATTTTAGAGATTTTTGGTATGGAAGTTCAATATGAAGTACTAGTATGTAATTCAACCCCAGTTTTTTTTCAAAAAGGTTGTCGTTGCCATGGTTACCGTGTCTAAAGTTTCAAAAATCGGGAAAATTTATAGGACGAGGCCTATTTGTAGGCTTCGTTACCATGGAAACATGTACTTTTTTAATATGAAATTGCTTTCATTATTTTCTTTCAGTCCTTATTATTATGCATATTTGTCAAGTTTTTTACATTCATCGCGGATGCCTTTTGTATACAAGATGAAAACTTGGGCCAAAACAGGGTATCAAAAGGCTCATTTTTCAAACACCCATTTTTGCATGTTTTTCCTGTGTTACAAGGTTGAAAATTTCATAAAATCACCAATTTTTGAAGTCCAAATTCTGGTTATCCAGTCAGTATCATCTTTGAACTATACATTAATATAAAAAAATAATTGGGCTAATTTGTCCTTTAATATGCAAAGCAGCATCAAATTTAGTTGCTATGGCAACAATCGGCTGAAAGGTTTCCATACGATGAATTTAAACACAACCTCTATCAAACTATTTACGCATAATATTGGAACAGAAGTTCATGTATACATCTACCAGAGGCGTTTAAATATAAAGATGACCTTGAAAATATTTCAAGGTCACCCACTGCATTTCCAAGGTCATTAAACTTAAAGTGACCAGATTTGACGAAAAATTCTGATTTTTCATAAAATGAAGGTGCCAATATTTTAGAAACCTTGTAATATTGAACTTAACAGTAATTTGCCATAAAATGATACATCTATCACTAATTTCTTAGAACTGTTGATAACGTTTCTTCACATCTTTGAATATCTCAATTCTTTGTGAGTATTTTGATAAAAAAGGAACGAAATCTGTATTTTCTTGTTTTTTGACGGAAAAATATTTTCCTATCAAATTGCTACAGTTCAATAAATTCTGAGATTTTTTTCTTATATTCATGTGCTTTCATCATAAATATGACCTATAAAAATATTGAAATAAAAAAATCATTAAAATCAGTAACAAAAAATTTAAAAATTCAATTGTTTTTGCAAAATTTGAGTCTCAAAGTAGAAGTGACCTTGAACATCAAGCCAATGACCTTGAACATTTTAATTGCTCTTGTGTAAAAGATTTAAGCCATATCTATACATGCATACATTTTGACAATCTTATGTAAGTCTAGAGAGGAATAAAATCCATTTCAAAGTTAATATGAAACGCACAAAAAGGTATATTGTTGCCATGGCAACGGTCTTTAACGAGAGAATTTAGGTAAAACTTTAGGTAAAAAATTCCACTCCAATTTTCCGCTAATTTTATTTGTCAATGTTTCCTTTGAAGAAAATATCTGGTCTCCTATTGGTGCCTTTTGTGATATTGAAGATTGAAAATAGTCAAAAACACACTAACTTGGCTCTTATTTTCACCTCTATTTTTCGCTTCATTCAAAGTGATTTTGGCTTAAGTAAGCTTCCTGTAATAAATATTACATAACTAAGTGTACTAAGTAAGAATGAAAGTAAGGAAGAATAGATTATATAAAGATGAACAAGCTGTTGCAGTGGTATCCATGGCAACGAAGTATCCGGAGCTGGCTTGATTCATGGTCCCAAAAGTGCTATAAATAGAGTGTCCTCGTTACCATGGCAACCAGAGGTCTCATTGGCCGAAAAGTGTTGTTTTCATGGTCAGTACTTAATATATACCCATTATACCGAAAATAATCAAAATCCATGACATGCCGTGCCACTCGATTTTGGTCCTTACAGAGAATGGCTATTAAATATTAGATTTTATAACTTATTCTGAGAACAGTAAGTCGCGTGTTATAATGAATGAAACTTTTGATTTGTCTTTCAAATAAGAATGGAATGCCTACCAATAAGCGTACCAGACGGTGATCCCAAGTTTACAGATAAGAAGTGTCTGCCATTCGTACGCTCTGCACCTGCCCCGCAGGTTGATAAATGCTCTCTCGGTGAGTCTTGATGAAGTTTGATGAAATCATCTATGGGATAATATCATATAAGTGGGTAAACAGAAGCCTCTTATTGAAATTTTTGGGATTTCCTTATTCATGCAGCTACCAACTATAATACGATTGCCTGTCATTTGAAAAGAGCCTATTATTCATAAATAGTACCATTCCGAAACGAATAAGGAGCTAGGGAAAAACAGTCATTGCTTATAAATGAAAATTCTAATGTACATGAAAAAATATCATTAACACGTGATAAACATGTTATATATTTCTGTCTAAATGCCATGAAGAATCACAATTTTAAGAAAGCTTCCTGGTATTCTATAAGGTCTTGTAATTTATTTTTGATACTTTTTGTCAAGGACCAAAACAGGTTTTGAATGAAATAACCTCCTTTATCGACGCCAGCAACGTGTATGGTAGTAGTTCCAAGCAGGCAAGACAACTACGGAAGAAGACGGATGGTAAGTCAAATTTACATTAAAAAGAAAGATCTCGAATGTGACGACGTGTTAGTGTATACGGCGGAACACGCACTAATAACATAGCAAAGAAAGAAGGAGATCTCCAACAAGGCCCGGTTGCAGTACCATCACCAAAGCAACAACAAACATAAATTTAAAACAAAAAGAAGACGTACACATCAAGAAAAAATAAAAGCGACAAGGGACACCAAACATGGCATTATAACAACAAACCAAAAAAGCCATTATAAGACGACAATATGCTACGTTAGATTACTTGCGCACAAACCTCCTTCTTTTCCGGTAACCTAAAGGTATCGATGAACAACAACCATTTACCAATACTACACGTGGATAATTTATTTAAATCATTACATTTCCAAAAAGAGGTGATCTCCAACAATACTCTGTTGCAGCACACACAACATCCCAAGTGAAAACACATTTTGTAGTGTAATCTCCCCCCCCCCCCCCTTGTAAGATGACCATACAAACAAGACAGCACCACGCAGATGTGTCCAAGCAACACATGTATAAACTGACGAGATCATTCAAAATGATAGAAAAAGAATCATATGCACATGAAGGTATACGTTATACTTATAGTCATGCCATCTCCATTGTAAAGTATGAAACAACGGAGGGGATCTCCAACACTAGGTTGCAGCAACCGTAGCAAAACTCCAAAACACCAAATGCTAAAGATGCAAAAAGGACATGGAACACGAACAAACGGACCACATAGAAATATCATACCCAAAGGACCACACATAAACCAACGAGACCAATGGACAACCGGTGCCGACGCAGGTAGCAGACGGTGTAGTTATCTGGGTTACGTGTGGGCAACCCTCCCACTTTTCCGATTGCTCTTAGCTTTCGAAGAACTCACGATTGTGGTGTAAAGTAACTTCCTCACTGTTAGATGAATATACAAACAGACAGCATGACGGAGGGGCCAAAGAAACACAGATGGATATATAAATGGATGTAAAAAAGCTGAAGACCTACGAAATACAGTCCGTACTCTGCCGGATGTAGCAAGCTCATGCATGTGAAAACCCGAAGAGTCCGACTGAAATTCAGAAAAGACAGGTGGTCAGGGTCCTGTATTCTCTAAAGACATTTGGACAGGGCCCGTCATGGAGTTCTGTCGTTACAGTCAGTCAGAGTGTAATTAGTCATTTGAGACATTTTATGTCTTGTAATGGTCTATAAGCTATATATTTTCTGAAAGGTAATGATGCCCTGATTCCATAGATAATAATTACAGGGCTTTAAAAAAGTTAAGAAAGTGATGTACAACTTATTAACTTTATGTTACATGTACGAGTATCTGCAAAAATAGATCAAGTATACTTATAAGTTATTCCCCTTTGTTTTTATTCAGCCAAGACATAATGTGCGGACAATATAACCCTCCACAAAATATACAGATTATGATACCTTACCGGGCGCAAAAATATACCCCAATGTTCATTAGATCCCTAAGCGATGGTCACAACCCACCGAACGAACGCGTGCGTGCTGTCTGCGTGCAAAACCGTAGGCAAACCTTAGGTATCCGAACTGTGTCCGTGCGTTATCAGTACGTCTCCTGTACGTCCTCCTTGCGGATTTGGGAACACGCAGACAGGACGTTGTAATTTTAGCGTATAAAGAACTATCTGCGTGTTGTCTAAGAATTCAACAAGAAGTACGACACGCATGTTGCAAGTACTTGTAACGCACCTTCGACGCAATAAAGTGAGGACTCCGTACGTTAGCAGTACGTGCCAATTAAACAACCTTACAGTAACGTAGAAGACGTACGATGTAAGAAAGTTACACGCAAGTCGTAAGTGCATGCAACATATGATGCATGTAACCATCTATGTAACCGTGCGTGCGACGTGCGTGACGCACTCCTTTCCGTACTCTTGCCACTTCCTTCCTTGCGTCTTCAGAAAAACGTAGCACATGTAGCCTTCACAAACACACACGTCCTACAAGCACGCACGGCGGGTTGTGACCAGGGCTTCAACTTCAAACATCAAAGGTTACAAATAAAGCAAAGGGAATGGTTGTTCATACTCATTACTGAGTCATTAGACTTTGGAACAAAGACGACAGAAATTTAAATGCATAGTTGTTCAATTACCAGTATACAAGTAAGCGGATGTGACAGCTCTGCCGGATTAATGCGGCGGGTGTTACATGAAAGCAGGAGATGATTACTCTTCCTTGGCACCTGGTCTCACTCCCATATCGGGAGTTCGCTTCTTTTCATATGTTTGCTTTGATTCCTGTTTTATCCTGATTTTGTATGCCTTAGGTTTCTGATTTTGTGAATTATCGATTTTGTGCCGTATACAGGGATATGGTCATTATCCATATTTGTCATTATACAATTAATTACCTTGTATGAGGTAGATATAGCAGTATAGCAACCCGAAGGATATGTTATTTATTTATTCTAGTGAATAATAATGTAAAAGACATAAAATAATGTTGATAACTCACAATTTTCAAAATTTTCGTGGCTCGCTCCGATAGCTGATATAAGAAGTAAAATATTCAATGTAATAGATAATAATCTCGACCAAAACAAGACAAATTAATATTTCATATCTAAAATTATTTCGACTCGCTACGTTCGCCGATTCTTCCAAAAAATAACTTTAAAGGAAAGCTAACAAGATTTTACATAATTTTCAACACCTTCCCAAATCAATCGTTAGTGCACACGTTGCCCCCTTCCCCTCCCTGTGATGTACATCAAATATAATTACATGATGGGTGGACGCCTTAAGTTCGGAAATGCTGGATCCGCGCATGGAAGAACATTTTGTTATAACTGCATAATATAAAATGGTTTATTTCTACCAGTCAATATATTGAAGTAACGAGTAAAATGGTAAGTTAGAAACGTTGAATACTGTACATTAAGTTTAATGTTTAAGTTGTACGTGAATTACATTTTTAAGAAAATTCTTTTTTCAGGAAAGTTGAATGTGCGTATATTTGACGACGACACTATAATGTTAGCAGAAAACACATCACCAGAATCTGTTTGTGATATACCAGAAGGTGATCCTAATACGTATTGTCAGGTTGCAGGTGAGTATTATTCCGTCTATTATTTATTTATTAAGTGAAAGCCGCCCCAAGAAAGCAATCAAAATTAAAATATTCATAATAGCAATAAGCTAATTAATACCAATTCTCTGTAACCATTTGAACTAATTCGTTAGGCTTTGTCTCTGATTTTCATTGAAAAGGTAGGGACCAACGAAAAAAGATAAATTTGACCCAAAAAACCATCTGGTTACCATTGCAACGGCCGAATAAAATGAAAATTGGCAAAATTGAGCTCTTTTGAAGCTCTATAAACTGGTCTTATATATGGTATGAATAAAAGATGTTTTATGCATCCTAAAGTTTAGGACCTAAGACTTTAAATACGCTCACTGATAGTGTCTGATATTGTCAAAGGGAATTGTTACCATGACAACAAAATTTTCTAATTTTAATATATCGATTTCAAATGCTATTTGTGTTTTCCAATTTTTCTTATCTCTTGATAGTTATATGATTAGGAAATGGAATTTTTTTTATAAAATGAGCAAATTCAAGATCAACCCACTTGTTGCTTTGTTACCTTGGCAACAGTAACTATGTTCCATAATATAACTAGTAACTAACATCCTTGTACAAAAATACCAAGAGGCAGAGTAGGCAACTAAGGATAAATCATACATTCAAATCTCTTTTTCACAAATGCACAAATGTAACTTGTATTGACATTAACAAATATGTAAAATGATATTTGGACACCTAAATCCGGTGCAATTTAGAGACTGAGAAGTGCTTTCACAATTACGAAACTGAAAAAAAAGTAAGTGGTGAATGAATCATGTTCAGGAGGATTAACACTAACTATCCGCAATAAACATTCCAAATTATTTGAATTAATTATTAATTGATTAATTATTGAACTAATTATCTTTATCATTGTCATTGTCAATGTCAAAGAAATAGAATTTGAATCTGAATCATATATGATACCACCTTAACCAATATTTGCACTCAACAAATTATTTTTTGCTAATGATATTATACTCTCATATCGGGAGTCCACTTCTTTTCATGTGGTGGAGGTTTTTGTTTGTTTGCTTTGAATTCTGTTTTATCCTGATTTTGTATGCCTTCGGTTTCTGATTTTCTGAATTATCGATTTTGTGCTGTATACCGGGATAATATGGTCATTATCCATATTTGTCATTATACAATTAATTACCTTGAGTGAGGTAGATATAGCAGTATATCAACCCGAAGGATATTCACCGAGGCCGCAGGATGCTATTCTGCTAAATCTACTGAACACAAGGTAATTAATTGTTTTATTGTATGATCATGACATACAACTATCAGCTTGATAACATCCATTGCTATAAGTAATGAATATACCTGTATTCTCTGATGGCGCGAAATATACGCATACTACTATTATACCGCTACTATTATAACGTCATAACTAAAAGTAGTAATTGTAGAAAGATACAAAGGAAATATGAGAATTGTTCTACATTTTGCTCTCTGGAGGTGGTTATAAGCGATATATTTAGAAGCTCCAGACATGTTTTCAGTCAATCAGCGATGGGCATATTTTCCAGTCATACAATAATTTATATTATCTGATACTACTGCACCTTTTTTCAAATAAAACTAATATATCTATGTGAAAATGCAGGTGATTCAAGAGTAAATGAACAACCTGGACTCGGAGGGATGCACCTGCTTTTTGTCCGCGAACACCAGCGCATCGTTAAAGAACTGAAGACAAAACAGCCAACATGGTCGGACAATATACTATACTTGGAAGCAAGAAAAATAGTCGGTGCACTGATGCAGCAAATAACATACGGCGAATATCTTCCCCGTAGGTAAACCATTTCTCCGACGAGAAAGAGTGCCCCATGCGTTCTGCGCACGTGCAAATCTGCCTCGGCTGCCCTACTGATTAGATTGATAACATTCTGATCCGGATTACAAATAGGACCGGAATACTTCTTACAAATTTTCCTATTAACCAATTGAATTTCGTTTTGCTGCTTGAGATACATACGGATGATATTTTGTTATTTTATTGATTATTTCTTTTAAGTTGGATATCTATATTCTTAAACCTTTCAGTGGTGTTAACCGATGACGTAAGAAACAATAATGGGCTCAAACTTTTGGACGATGGGTTCTCTACCGACTATGACCCAAAGGTAGATCCTACTATCAGAAATGAATTTGCAGTTGGCGTATTCCGCTTCGGACATTCACAGGTCTGCTCTTATTCCTACAATATCAAACATTTCATGCGTAATACTCTATGAATCCTTTTCTTTTTAAATTTGCACTATTTAATATATTGCATGTAGTTTTAAAGAATCAAATTTGTGAAAGATAGGGATGTGTATTTCAAATCTTAACATCTATGAGATTCACGATTTAAGAAAATTAATTGATTTAGAATTATCTTCTTTATAATGATAATATCACTCAAAATCATTCTTGAATTTAATACCTCAGGCTTATGCGTATTATTCTCGAATTCCGAGATCAAAATGTGCAAGATATTGATCTTGAAAATTAAAGACAATACATGTTGATTGTTTTTGTCAATTTCATAGAAATGTATGTGTCAACAAACTGCACACTCAGTCATATAGTGTTTAACTCCAGTTTTATCAAAATTGAGTTGCGAATATCGAGTGTCTCTATCTCCTACATGTACCTTACTCAAAATATGAGGCGTACCAAAGTGTTATATGTCCATTCATTCTTTGTAATGAAAATGTATCTAAATGCTGAATGGAAGAGTGTTCTTTTTCCAAAAGATCAAATGTCGACAGAATTTTGTTCTAATTTTAACAAAAACTGTATGGAATTCTTGTAAGTTGTTAGTAAGAAGTTCATTTTTTGCCATCTCGATTGAAGAAGATACATAAATGTAGTTTTGAGAAGTAAAATTTGTATTTCTTCAAACATGTACATGTATATTACGAACATACATGTACTGCTTTCCTCAAATTTTCATGGTTGTACGATTAGTTCAATTTTTATTTCCAAGCACCTAAAACTTCAAAGTCGATTTTCTCTAAAAATCCTGAAATGGTAGTTAGAATACTATACATGTAAGACTGAGAAATGAAGTGAGTTATGTTAAACTGGCAAGCAATACAAGCACATTTGTGTTTTCTAAACATTGAGTTATACTTAGCTCCCTGAACTTATTGTTCCGTATCATTATTTCTATTTCTGATAATTTCTTTTAGGGTCTATCAGGTAATATTACTGCTCAACAGTCGTTTTGTCTTCCTTTTTATATTACTGCTTATTAATAACTGTCGTTTTGTCTTCCTTTCTGCATGTTCCTATCAGCTGTGAGCTTGATCCCATGTTTCCCATGCAGAAGTTGCTTACTCTTCCTGGGCACCTGGTCTCACTCTCGTTTCGGATGGTTCGCTTCTTTTCATGTGGTGGAGATTCCCTCCTTTGTTGTACAAATGTTAAGCGTCTTCAAATTAAATAGCATCGTATTAGAACAGATGAATTTGAAGCATGAATCAGATATGAATTAAAGAAGATCCTGACGATAATTTCAACAGCACTTACAATGGAACACCAAATTGAGCATCGACGGGCCCCTGGCAAGCCAGAGGTGGGACCAGAGTGCCCAGGAGGAGTAAGCATCCCCTGTTGACTATCACCCGCCGTCGATGTTCATGCACAGAAATGAAAACAACATATAAAAAATGCATGCACTGTATGTGCATGTTTTATACAAGGTATGCACGTTTCAGGTACTTCCTCGTCAGTGATCCTCAATCAAAACAATGTAATATGGAAACCGAGTGTGAAAGTTATTGTGTCCAAAATGTACCGAAAGACGTAGCAGGATGGATGGGGTATGATACTACAGGATCGACGTTTTCGAAATTTTAAGAAATTAAGCTCATGCCCTCATTTTAAGAAGCTTTGAAAGCTTCAACAGTTTAGAATTAGTTTAAAAAACAACTATTGATTTTGTTCAGATTCCAGATGGACTTGGGCACTTACTGCACGATTTCAACACTATCCAAGAAGACACGCCTCTCGAAGACCTCTTCCTTGATCCCAAATTGTTGGTAACAAACGGCGGAAGTAAAGTTGTTGATCTTGCTCGCTTCATCATAACGGAGGAGGCCCAGAAAGTCGACAGGTAAAATATCAAGATGGAAAATTGTTGGTATGTATGCGCAGTAAACATGAAGGCTTGTTGATATGCATGTTACATATTATATATGTATGTTAATACAAATGAGGTAAAGAAGATCCTGACAAAACTCTCCACAATCACTCACAATAGAGCATAAAATTGAGCATCGACGGACCCCTAGCAAGATAGAGGAGGGACCAGGTGCCCGGGATGAGTAAGTATCACCTGTTTCGCTAGCCGCACCCACTGCCGATGTTCACGCACGAATATGAAAACAATTTCCAAAATACATGACATTGCACTGAGGTTATGTCTATATAGAAAGTGTTATGGCAACCATGTCAGGGAAAATATTCAAAACACTGTCAAACCCCTCGCGGGCATCATTTGCTTTTACGTGACAGACGACTGTCCATATCCGGCGGCATTTTTTGTTGGTTTGTTGGTTGATGTGTATTTGTATTATTTTTTGTTTAGTGCTTTGATTGAGCTAGACGTCGACCTTTTCCCTTTGATGTTCTTCGTTGCGTTTATCCAGTGTAGTTTTTATTCATTGGGGTGTTTAAATATTTCGCTGAGGTTGATGCGGCAACCGAGTACTTTTAATGACATCCTCCTTTCTTTCAAAACCAAAATATTTCCTATCTACATGTATACTCTATTTGTCAAGTTTGTTTTATGGTTTTTTAGCTCCCCTGAGCCATAGAATATCTTTTAAGATTGTACATAGGTATAATGTATGTTTTCCATGCCCAATGGACCCATGGGGAGTGGCTTCAAACCCCGGCGCGACCCAACAATTTTTTTCCCTTTTTAGCTCACCTGAGCCATAGGCTCAAGTGAGCTATTGTCATAGTGTTGCGTCTGTCGTCCGTCGTCTGTCGTCGGTCGTCGTCATCGTCGTCGTCGTCCGTCGGCGTCCGTCGTCGTAAATTTTTCACATTTTAAACTTCTTCTCCAGAACGGCTGAAGGGATTTTGATGAAACTTGGTAGGTATGAAGTACTCATGGTCCCCTACAAGTGTTGTTGTTTTTCGTCCGGATCTGTCAACAGGTGGCGCGACCACAGCCAAAAGTAGGTCACGGGGGGTACCCTCCTTTGACAAATTTCTTCTTCAGAACCGAAGCATGTATCGACAAATCGAAAGCATCGGGATGATCTAGAGAGATGTCTTAAGAAGTGTTGTTATTTTTGGTTCCACTTCGAAGTCAAATTTTTGACGCGTTTTTGACGTCTTTTCGGACTTAGTCAGAAATGCACATTTTTGCACTATTTCTTTAAATAACTCAATAAGTGTATGATTTTACGCACTCATTTACTACATATTTATCATATTTAACTTACTTAATGCTTTGATATGTACTTTATGCTTAAATTTTATTTTTTTGATTTTTTATGATTTTTTTTTATGTAAAAAGGAGGGGGGGTGATTTTCATACATTTTCTGCTTCTTTTCTATAACCACTCTTCAGATTGTCATGACAATTTGTATATATGAGGTACTCATGCATGGTACCCTTCAAGTGAAAGAATTTTGTCAAGATATCCACTTTTTTAAGGAATTTTTTAAGGAATATTTTTTTAGATTGTACATAGGTATAATGTATGTTTTCCATGCCCAATGTTACAGGTGCAACTACAGGGAAGAAACCTTCTTTGTATGATTAATCATTTTTAGATCGACCTTTCATCCATAGTTACAGCTGATAATTCGACAAGTGACACATGCTTCAACTTAACCATCGACGGCGGGTGCGGCTAGCCAACAGGGGATGCTTACTCCTCCCGGGCACCTGGTCCCATCTCTAGCTTGCTAGGGGTCCGTCGATGCTTAATTTTGTGCTCTATTGTGAGTGCTGTTGAGATTATCGTCAGGATCTTCTTTAACTCATTTGTGTCACACTTATGCCCTTTGCCGTGTGGAGCTCGTAAAAAGGTTCCCCGCGAGGGGTTTGACAGTGTTTTGAATATATTTCCCTGACATTGTCGCCATAGCACTTTCTATATAGACATAACGTCAGACAGTGCATGAAGTTTATATATTGTTTTCATTTTCGTGCTTAACCATCGACGGCGGGTGCGGCTAGCCAACAGGGGATGCTTACTCCTCCCGGGCACCTGGTCCCATCTCTAGCTTGCTAGGGGTCCGTCGATGCTTAATTTTGTGCTCTATTGTGAGTGCTGTTGAGATTATCGTCAGGATCTTCTTTAACTCATTTGTGTCACACTTATGCCCTTTGCCGTGTGGAGCTCGTAAAAAGGTTCCCCGCGAGGGGTTTGACAGTGTTTTGAATATATTTCCCTGACATTTTCGCCATAGCACTTTCTATATAGACAAAACGTCAGACAGTGCATGAAGTTTATATATTGTTTTCATTTTCGTGCTTAACCATCGACGGCGGGTGCGGCTAGCCAACAGGGGATGCTTACTCCTCCCGGGCACCTGGTCCCATCTCTAGCTTGCTAGGGGTCCGTCGATGCTTAATTTTGTGCTCTATTGTGAGTGCTGTTGAGATTATCGTCAGGATCTTCTTTAACTCATTTGTGTCACACTTATGCCCTTTGCCGTGTGGAGCTCGTAAAAAGGTTCCCCGCGAGGGGTTTGACAGTGTTTTGAATATATTTCCCTGACATTGTCGCCATAGCACTTTCTATATAGACATAACGTCAGACAGTGCATGAAGTTTATATATTGTTTTCATTTTCGTGCTTAACCATCGACGGCGGGTGCGGCTAGCCAACAGGGGATGCTTACTCCTCCCGGGCACCTGGTCCCATCTCTAGCTTGCTAGGGGTCCGTCGATGCTTAATTTTGTGCTCTATTGTGAGTGCTGTTGAGATTATCGTCAGGATCTTCTTTAACTCTTTTATGTGACATGATTCATTTATCTAAATTCTTTATACTTATTTAGAATTTTATTTTAAAAGTCGGGAACAAGATTTTAAAAGCGGCCATGTTTTGCCTTGTACCCGAAGGGGATTCACCATGTAGAAATGCGATACCTTTAGTACTGCGATACATTTCAGGAGATACAGTGCAAACGGAATAGATTTTTATTTAAAGTGCATTATACTTGGAACACTTTCATAATGGTTATCATTCATGTACTTGGAACATTTGCATATACTTGTTATCATGCATAAAGTTTGCTCGAATTTCCTCTGTCTTAGACTCTCTTAGATGAAGTAATTTACGGACTGATTTCTTGAAGAAACGTCTAATGAGTAATATATTTTTCTGGATTTTGAGAATGCATAGGACATTATATCTGAAATTCTTGAAAATAAATAATTCAGTTCAGAATTCCTGAAATCTTCCCATGAAATGTTGGACCACAGGAACCTGTTGTTTTAATAGAGAAAATAAATTATTATTCACAACCTGAAGCCACTGTGTTCGACATCTTGTGTGTATAATATTTCTAAGAGGAATACAGAGGCCTGAGGTTGTGAATTATAAAACATTTTCTCTCATAAACAACAGGTTCCTGTGATAAGACATTTGGGAGTTTTTATCTGTCCAAATGATAGATACAACATGAGTTTTTTTTCCGATGCAACCGATACATTTCATAAACTCTCTCCGCTAACAACTTGTGCGTGTAACACACCTATGACGAGGTAAAACAATTAGTTAACAGAAAATAACGATGTCGTAGGTCTGCTAGTTGGACAAGCTTAACAATATCATGGGCCTTTTAATTTGTTTCCCTAAAAGCAGCATACACCAGAATATGGTGCATCAAAATGCGAAACGTAACAAACCACTTGAGTTGTTGAAATGCGACGCTCCTTCTCGCCTGTTGAAATATGCATAGGCAAGAAGCGCCGCATTTCAGCATATTTACTGAAAATTATTTGTTCAAGTGGCTTCACTGGGTCATGAGGTTTGATACACCGTACACATGGTACACTGCTTTTTGGAAAACAAATTGGCCCAATTTCTGCACAACTCACATTTTAGTAGAGTCCATTCGATCAAAGCCTTTGATTTTTCGACACTTTACACTACAATTCAACATTCTAAATTGAAAGAAAGACTCGCAAAAATTATAAGTAATGCGTTTACAAGTAAGAACGGTAATCGCAAATACAAATTTATTGTTGTTAACTATGACAAAACCTACTTTGTAAAAGAAAAGTCAGATTCTGAAAATAAGTACACTGAAACAGACATTATTCAGATGTTAAACTTTCTGGTCGACAACATTTTTGTGGTGTTCGGAGGAAAGGTCTTCCAGCAAATTGTCGGAATTCCAATGGGGACCAATTGTGCCCCACTCCTTGCCGACATTTTCCTTTACTCGTACGAAGCTGAATTCATTCAATCTTTGGTCTCTGAAGGGAAAAGATACTTAGCTTCTGACTTCAACTTCACTTACAGATACATAGACGATGTGTTGTCCATCAATAATCCAAAATTCGCGGATTACCTGGGCAGCATCTATCCTTCGGAGCTTGAAGTCTAAGAAACTACAGAGACAAATATTTCAGCATCCTATTTGGACATAATGTTGTCCTACGACACTGATGGTCACATGAACACCTCACTCTATGACAAACGTGACGACTTCAATTTCAGCATTACAAACTTTCCTTTTCTGAGTAGCAACATCCCTGCATCGCCGCTTATGGTGTGTTCAATTCTCAGTTGATACGCTATGTCAGAGCAAGTACCAAATATACGGATTTCGTTCTGAGAGCTAGGCGTCTTTCAGATAAGCTTCTCAGTCAGGGATATGTTTGTGACCGACTAACATCGTCACTGAGGAAATTCTACGGTCGATATGGGGAACTCGTCATACACTATGATGTCCCACTCTCCAGAGTGGTGGATGATATTTTGTCATAGACCATTTGAACCATCCAACCAAAGATTGTACTATATGTCTTCCGAAATGGAAGTAACCGGATGTGACAGTTCTACCGAATTGAAGCGGCGGGTGTTGCATGCAAGCAGGAGATGCTTACTCTTCCTGGGCACCTGGTCTCACTCTTATATCGGGAGTTCGCTTCTTTTCATATGGTGGAGGTTTTTGTTTGTTTGCTTTGGTTCCTGTTTTATCCTGATATTGTATGCCTTCGGTTTCTGATTTTCTGAATTATCGATTTTGTACTGTAAACAGGGATATGGTCATTATCCATATTTGTCATTGAATTGATATTGGATTAACACGATTTTAACTGTACGTTACATGTATTAAGATGAAATCAATACTATTCAAAGAGATTTCAGTATACTTTAATATGAATAAAGGCAAAACCGAAAAATCTTTGTTTTTTATGCCCCTGGAATAAAAGATTCGGGAGCATATATTTTTTGGCCTGTCCGTCTGACTGTTTGTCTGTCTGTTTGTCCGAAAAACTTCAACATTGGGCATAACTTTTGAATGGGAGCTGGTGATAGAGGTTTCATATTATACATGTATATTCCTTGTGACAATACCTTTCCATTGATACCAAAATTTTTGACCTCGTGACCATAACCTTGACCTTTGATGTACTTTCCAAAAACTTTAACATTGGGCATAACTTTTGAATGGTTAGTGATAGGGCTTTCATATTTTACATGTGTATTCCTTGTGACAAGATCTTTCCATTGATACCAACATTACCCTGACCCTGACCTCTAACATACTTAACAGAAAATGGTAACAGAAGATGCTACCGGGGGCATTCTTGTTTCACAAACACAGGCTTTATAATTTCTGGCATGCTAGCTATCAACAATGAAAGGTTTGGTGTTCAATTTTAAATAAACTTAATTTATGAAATCATTTCATTGTTTTATTCTTTTTCTGCTGCACATTAATGTGGAATTTTACAAAATGATTTTATTTTTGATGTTGCATAATTAAACTATACTAGCTTGGTATATGACTTTGGACCACTTTATCCGTCTTTTCAAATCAGTAAAAAAGTCATTGTTTTGAAATGTGACTTTTTTTTCTTGCTTATGCTTTTAAAGGCTGTCTGAAAAGAAAACTTCTCTGCATCCGGCAAAAATCTTTTTAGAATCAACCTGAGGTTGACAGTTTCCAAGTGGTTTCCAAGGCATGGAAACCTGGCTCAGGTTTCCACGTAGTTTCCACCGGGTTTCCATTTTGGAAACTTGGTTGAGTGGTTTCCATTAGGTTTCCATTTTGTAAACTACTAGTCAAAATTAAAGAAGCAATATTATTCATTTATTTTTACTTTGACTTTGGGGAAGTTGACGGATCCGGCCCATAATCGACATGCGGACGGCCTTCGATATCTCAGGAACTATGCAAATTCGGTACACTAGCTCCGTGCGGCGACTTTACATACATACCATAACGGCACGGTGGACTATTTTTATTTATTTATTTATTTATCTATTTATTTATTTATTTATTTATTTATTTATTTATTTATTTACAGCACATTCGTTTGTTATACAAATACAATTGTGATTAATTAATTAGTTTATTTATTTATTTATTAATGAATGAATGAATGAATGAAATTTATCTACTTATTTATCTATCTATTTACGCATCTTTTTTTTTTTTTTTTTTTTTTTTTTGGTTTCTTCTACTAAACCATAATATATCAACTATATATAACGTATATTAGAAAAAAACTGTTTGTTCTAATTCATTTTTTTCCTAGTATTTATAATACCGGTAATACATTTCTAGAAAGAAACTTTATAAAATTAATATGCAAAATGTTTTCATTCATAAATTCCATAGAGCATAAGCCATTTATTCTCTAAAGCCAGTGGAGTGGTTTAATTTCAAGTATATATACACAGACACCGGTTATGTAACGTTTGACCCCATGCAAATTGCATGTCAATTGGAATTCAGTTCTATAGTCGGGGGCGGTGCGACGCTGTGACAAGTACACAGTTGATGCATGCAATCGCGGCATGTTATTAACGTTTGACCCCATGTAAATTGCATGTCAATTGGAATTCAGTTCTAAAGTCGGGGGCGGTGCGACACTGTGACAAGTACACGGTTACTGCATGACGCAGCATGTTAGTTTGTAACGCCGCTAGGAAATATCTTGCATGGAGAGAGAGAGAGAGAGAGAGAGAGAGAGAGTTTTAGTCATGTTTATAATTTTAATAAAATTCGAAAAATCAGCTTGAATGTACTTTACACAAATATACGTACTCAGTCATGCATCTATTAAAAAATCTGAAGTTATTCGTACATGGCGTATGTACATATATATATACTGTACGTTTTAATTAACATAGTGTAATATAGTTTAATGAGTAAATAAAGCCTAGAAAAGGGTAGACTAGGCAGTGGTGGATCCAGTGCCCCCTTTACTTGGGGTCAAGGGGCAAATTTTGTCGATTTTTAACGAAAATGTCTGATTTTGGTAAATTGTGGGTCAGTGCTGGGGGCGGACGCCCATCCGCCTCCCCCCCTCGATTTTGCCACTGCTAGGATTTAAGCTCATACTGAAGCTCATACTGCCAGCAGCGAGAGAGAGACTCAGATATGCATAAAGTGAAAAAAAGGCAAGAAAAAGACTGAAAGGAAACATATTAAAATTATGGTTATTTCCTACTATCTCATTCAAACTGAATATAACTAGAGTATAGTTTAAGATCAATGTAAGTATGTTTGTCTGTTCTTTGTATTAATTGTGACTCGCTTATAGATCTGCATACTAGTATCTATACAAAAAAAAACTAACAATAATAAAGATAAAACGATTTATAACAACATATGAAATCCTTTTTTAAAAATCGATTTTGAAAGAAATAAGG
The DNA here is from genome assembly GCA_033119305.1 of Pinctada imbricata. Lineage (NCBI taxonomy): Eukaryota > Metazoa > Mollusca > Bivalvia > Pterioida > Pteriidae > Pinctada > Pinctada imbricata. The sequence goes on along the minus strand of VSWD01000001.1, from coordinate 26,395,929 downwards.
CACGGTCCATTTAATATATTCGAGGGGGGGGGGGGGGGGGGGGTTGTCAGAGCAAGATTATTTTTTCGCCTCGGACCGGAGCAGAATTATTTTTTTCTCGCAGAGTTGGAGCAAGAAAAATTAAGATTAGAATGTTTGTGTTTTATCGATAGAGCCGGGAATTTTTTGAGAATTTTAAGCGAAATTTTATAGTAATTCTTCAAATTCAGATTACTTGTAAGAACAAGATTATTTTTTTCTGACAGACCATAAGCAAATTTTTTTTTATCAAAATTCAGAGCAAAATTATTTTTTTCGAAAAAAAACCCAAGCGTCCCCCCCCAGGATATCAAATGGACCGTACCTAATACAATTTAAAAATCAATTAATGTACATTGATCAGCTTTAATTGTCATGGTACAACATAGGAGGATCCAGGATTTTTGAGGAACGAGAATTTTTTCTAAGATTTCTCGCATCCTCTATACCTGTATTTTTTCAGTTAATTGCCCTTCTTTATTTACAAAGGTGTAATGCATTATAAGGGACATCATTTGAAATTGATAATAAATTATAATTATGTATTTGATAAAATCTGGCAAGCGTAAGTGAGCCCAGGAATATTTTGAAATGCTCACCGTTAAAAACTTAATAAGAATGAAAGATTTTCAATACAAATTATTTTTCAAATATTAATTATGACAACAAAAGGGGAATCGGGTTAATCTTATGAAAATTAAACATCTATATATATGAACTTTATCAAAACTCCAGGGGGGGGGGGAGGGGTCGGACCCCCCCCCCCCCCCCCCCCGACCCTCTGGATCCGCGCTCGTACAAAACAAATAAAAAGTTTCCATACTTCTTTGAATGAAATATCAGAGAGCCAGACAGAGAGACCGACGACCGAAACACTGGGCAGGCGGTCTTCCCAGACTGCTTGATGCCAGTGGTGCTTTTTAATTTTTTCCGAGGTCAAAAGAGATGAGACTTTGGAAAATTACACGAATTCGTAGAGTGAAAATAAAATAATGATATTAAACTCTACCACGAACTTAAATAATGATTAACAGAAAAAAATTAATCGTTCAGGATGATTTTGCGGGCTCAGAATTTCAAAATAAATTTTGACCAATCAGAAGCGAGCATTTATTTTTGAGCAGAGGAAACGCTGGAACGGCCTGTTCACCAAAATTCTACACATAAACTAAAGAAAACACGCATTCTGTTGCAATGGATAGGTAAGATGAGAAGATCAATGGTGAAAATGAAGTATTATATACTATTTGCTTCTTTTTTACAGATGTATGTATGTCGATATTGCTGGTTCAGCCCACGCGTTGTTTTCAGAATTTTGTCCAGTGACTGTTCGAACCAGAAATCTGTAACGTTGCCGTTAATTAACCTTTTCTTACAAGGAATCACATTTCTTAGTTGCTTTTAAATTAATTTGATTTGAATCGGCAATTTAAATCCCATTATTTATGGTCAGATGGTCAGTGATGAGCTGGCCGCCCCCCCCCCCCCTCCTGATAGTCATGTTCAGAGTTTTTACAGTTCTATTGAATGTGGAAAATGAACTCATGAAAAAACCATCTATGAGGACGAAGTCAAAACACTGTTAATATGAACTCATGGCAAAGCCATCAAGAGGACGAAGTCAAAACCCTATTTTTTGCATTTATTCTGTACATACACAGCTCGCTTCGCTCGCTCGCTAATCAAATAAATCTAACAATATCACTGAGATATCCCAATCATGGCATTAAAGATTAAAAAAAAAAAAAGCTTGGTCGACGGTCTATTTTATAGATGCATTGACGGATGGACTGATTTTTTTTTTCAACATCAATGACTAGTGATCATGGTGATGAACCAATATTAATTGTCACCACGATGATCGATCGCCAAAAGTCTTCCTATTTTGATTATCCATTTCAATTTAGTGTTACTGAAAGGATGATGTTTGGAGTTTAAATTTAATATATTATTACAGGGTTTTTTTTCCTTGTTTTGGGGCCGAATTTCGGCCCCTTCCCAATGCCAAATTTCCTCTGTTTTTCCCCAAAAAATCACTCTGAAATTCCCAAAGAGGAATAATGAAAAAATCACCTGAGAAAATAAGACCAAAATTCCGGAAGTCAGCACAAAATGTCCTATTTCTAAGTGCATTTTTAAAAGTTTTTTGTTCATCCCATGTTCAGTTCAAGCGAATCAATGGATTATCAGTGTTAATAAATGATACTTTAAGGTTATATACTTTGGTGAGAATTTGTACAAAAATTTTCCCAATTTTAGCAAAATGTCGCAAATTTTCCCAAATGGGACGGGCACAGGCACCTTCCCCAAAATGAAAAAAAACCCTGATTATATACATATAAATTTGTTGTTTTTCCAAAATGTCTTCTGATGTACATGTATGAATAAGTGTCAATGACTTAAATGTAAATATTTTTCAGCTTCCCATATAATTTTCCTATAAATGCTCCGAAAGTCTAATTAATAAAATATTATCATCAAATAAATTCCGATTTTATGAGAGGAGGGTTTCTCAACCTTGAAACTTATAATCCATATGTAAGCCAGTGAGAAATAATGATTTGTCTTTTTTTCTTCTTTTGCTTAATAATGTTTACTGATTGACTGTTGATTATATTGATCATTGAGTTATATGTATTATTCATGTCATAACCTCATGGAAATAGAAAAAAATAACTTGAATGAATGAATGAATGAATGAACAAACGAACGAACGAACGAACGAACGAACGAACGAATGAATGTGTTAAAGACCATTACATTAATCCTTGATTAAAGACCAAAAAGTGCTGTCCTATCAAAAATTCATGGGGAACACAGTTTTTTGAAAATATGATGGTTGTTGCTTGGTCATGAGTGTCTGAAAAATATGCCAGAGTGTCAGTGGCCTTTGCATTAAATTATCATGAGGAAGCAGTTGTAACCCCGGTCGAGGGAGGAGGGGGGGGGGGGGGGTTCAGTGCAAAAAAGTAATAGACCAGCTTGAAATATCTCGCCAAAGAAGAAAAACAAAATTTATCAACAAAGTATTGTTGAAGTAGGTTGCTGGTTCCTGACCCCCCCCCCCCCTCGATCCCTTCCAAAATAATGATGAAAATAATATATATCCACCTGAAATATATAATTATACTAATGTTTTTAATCAATATTTCGAGATAAAGATATGTACATGTACATAATAGAGCCAGCAAAAATTTCATTAAAACCATCTCATATTAGTAAAATAATAAATCGTGCCCCCCCCCCCCCCCCCCCCCAACCCAACCACCACATTTCCTCTATAGATCCATGCTTTCCTTTGAAAAAAGACTATAGACCCAACAAGAAATATAAAAATTATCAATTTGAACATTAAATGTCATTATTTTTTTTCTGACTTCATTTTTTTATGACTGGTGATTCCTCATTGCTCCCTGTAGATGCACATGTGTACTATATATAGACGACCTAGTACAGGTGTGCGAGTGACCGAGATTTACAATGTGACGTAGTCAATGACGCACCATACCAGACGAAGTTCGAGGACTGACTGCAGTGTGTATAGCGCTTGTGGGTTTTCACCCTCAACCATTATTTACTGTTTGGGATGTACGATTTCAAGATTAGTGGATCAGACTTATTCAGAATTAAGGTTGAAGGTTTGATCTACTTTTGTCATTCATCTTCACAATGCAATATCATGGTGTTTGTGTTGAGGTAGGTTTTCCATCTTGTAGTTTCGCTTTAAATCGATTTGTTACGCACTGTGTACATGTGTAGCACTACGGATTTTGTGTCGATTCAGCAATTGCAATGTCATTATGATCTTACGGTGATTAAATGTTTCATCTAATGTTTTAATCTCCGTTAAAAGAAGCATTTTCCTCCGGTTTTTCGTTTGGTTGAAGAGCAGTACACAAAACTTCTCGCGCACTTACGTTACACATTCAGAGATTAATCTACAATTTGATCTTAATGGGTCCTCTGGACGCAATGAAACTTGGCCAATGGGTCCCCAGCGAAAACAATGGGTCCCAGAAGAAATTAATGCGTCCCAATTTCTACAAACCTTCTTTTTTGCGGCGTTTTAAGTTCGCCAATACAAGTGAGCTGACCAGCTCGCGGTGTGTCCTTGAAATCATTAAATGTTCCACAAAAATAAGTCTTAATCTTAAACTTCAATCTAATTTTGCAGAATTAAGTATATTGATTGTTTATTTAGTCATCGATACTTCGTACATGTGTATAGTAAAACGTTATCCAAACAAACCAATTCTATTAAATGAATCTATACGGTTTACAAAGACGGTACGCTGATGGTGTAAATTAAACGATTTCAATAGATTGATTCATAATGTCATGTAAAGTTTACAGTAGAAGAATTTTTCATAAATATATATATATAAATATATATATATATATATCTGTATCCAAAATTGAAATGATATAAAATAGACTTGTGTCAGACTGCATATTACTTTTAATTCAAAAAAAAAATTATGCTTCGCAATGATTTCTCATACAATACCACAGATCTGTTATGATTAAAAGAACTGTCAAAATATAAACAAGAAACACTTACACGTTATACGGCTAAATGTCAATGAATACTGTAAATGTACTTTCTCGACTTTTGTAAACATGAACCAAAACGGACGCATTATATGAAAGTGAACAATGCGCACTGTGGGACGCAGCGATCGGAAACCAATGGGTCCTGGGCGATTTTTATGCGTCAGAGACACAGGACGCAGAGGTAGATTAATCCCTGCACATTACGTCATTCGAAATTTGAATGAAGATTTTTGTTTACAAATAAATAATTCTAGATATATATACTGAAATAAAATTAGTGTGTTCAATCGGTCAATTTTTATGGATAAATTATTTTAATTTTATTTAAAAATGTGTAAATCTCCAAGGAAAATCGCACGTGAGTCCTTCGATACAAGATGGCGACTTCCATAAAACTTTGCAAAATAATCACAATTTTCGAAGATTTCTATGCTTATTTCCCTTTTAAAGTATCTGGGAAGATACGGACAACTTCGTAACTTTGTTCTCTTACGACTAAAACCACCAAAGTTCATTTGGATGGGAGGAATAGATCAATATGCGTATATTTCAGCGCATTCTAATTTTGACAGACAAAAATCGAGTCCATTAGTGTACAGAGGGAAAATCTATTTATAGTAAATTTTACGGACTTTTCTTATCTTATAGAGGACTTCGTCCTCTATTATACCCCCTTCAAACGAAGTTTACTGTCCGCGCGGCTCACTTCGGAAATTAGATAAATGTGATTTTGACTATTTTATCATTCAGAAATTTTATTAAAATTGATACTATTCATTAGACCTCACTTAGTCGTAAATTTTGGTATAAGTTATATGATGGTCAGTGCACGTAATTAAATTTTATAAACAAAACAAGTTTTAGATGGGCCATTTCCAATGCTAATTTTTCCCTTGACGTCGTGACGCACTCCATAGGCTCAATGTAAACTTGGCCACATCACGCTAAAATTTAACATTGAAAACGCCCCATCTGAAATTTATTTTATCTGTATGATATGATTGCATAAACCCACGACCATATAACATATACCAAATGTTACGCCTAAGCGAGAATCTATTCAATGATATAGATTTTATTTAAATTTTTGCATAACAAAGCAATCAAAATCGCGTTTATCCAGTTTCCGAAGTGAGCCGCGCAGACAGTAGGGGTACATAGGAATCACCCTGTCCGTCCGTATCAGTGATTTTTTACCTTTTTTAAAAGCCACCTGTACCTTTTCATTTGGGAAAATATGCGACATTTTGGACAAATTGGGAAAATCTAGAAACAAAATTTCGTTAAAGAAATGCTCAAATTATTGGTTCAAAACAGAAATTTTCATTTCATAACCATGTTACAGATCAAACATTGCCCCCCCCCCTTAACTGTTGAGAAGTAAAGCCATTTGTATGATGCTTCATACTTTTGGGGTACGAATTTACGAATGTCAGGAACTCGGACACTGTTGTCCTCATTTGAGATGTCCTTGACTTCTTTATTGGAAACAGAGGCCTGTTCGGATGGAGAACCGACGCTGTCGGCGACTTCATTTACATTGAATATTACGGGAGTGTTACAAGTACCTTTATTATCGCAATCCTTTAAAAAAAAAATGAATGGATTTTTGGTAGATCTCTTGTAATTTTTTATTTAGTTTTTTGACATAGTACTAAGAAGTCTTAGACCGTCCCCGTAGCATCCATCAACAAGTAATCAACGTGAAGCCATCGTATGCTTAAGAGTTTTTGATTACTTTTGTGCACTTTTCGTGTCAAATTCAATTCAATTTTGAAACAATTTTGATCTCCGTGTATTGGGAAGATATGAGCCGATTTTTTGGAAAATAAAGCTAATTTTTACAAGGGGAAGCCGCCGATATTCGGCGGCAAATCGGGCCAAAAAAAATAACTGCGTATGTCTGTCTGTCTGTCCGTCCGGTTAAGTTTCAAAAGCAGATTTCTTTTATACTATTAATGGTAGCCTTTCATATTTCATACACACATTCACCATAAAGAGTACTACATTTTGGTACCATGACTTTTGACCCTGTGACCTTGACCTTCAGCCTATACAACATTTTATGTTAAGAAGTTTTGAAAGCAGATTTCTTTTATACTGTTAAAGGTAGGACTTTCATCCAAACATGGCATCTTCTCGTAGACGACAGTGCAGGTCGTCCTTGAACTTCGTCTGGTGTGATCATGTGACGCTTGATCGACTTACTACGTCACACGTCTTGGAAGTGCACATATGGATCACATAGATTTTGACACATGTAATCACTAGAGGATAGACAGCATCGATTGATAAATGAATTTTGAATCTGTGTTGAAGCAGTAAATAGAATGGGCATTTAATGGGAAATTGTTCAAATGTCATGTGATGGGGTCTTGCGTTTATCGAAAAATGCAGTGCAGTTGGTTTGGTACCTTCATAATCATATAAGGGAAACGCAGTAGGAATGTAAATATAAGAAAATGAAAATGCATACAGAGGGACACAGCGATTGGAAATCTATGGTTCCTGGGCAATTTTTATGCGTCAGGGACGCAGGTCGTAGATGCAAATTAATCCCTGAACTTTTACACTCTTATCAAGCTGATTTAATTTACTTTTCAATTTTTCTTTCAGTATACCTGGTGTAGCCTTGACATTACTTTCTTATCCAAGCATGTGTACACTGCACTATCAGCATTATCAGAGGCCATCTATGACATCTTAACTGTATATCTGATGCTGAATGTGGAAAAGAATGTTGTACATATTCAACAGATGTAGAGTACTATAACCATGGACATGGATCAAGGATTGGTATGACTTAAAGTTAAACATGTATTATATTAACAATTGTAATACATCATCATGTATGTACAGTAAGGGTGAAACGTTTACCAAATTTCATAAACATGTACACAGAAGGCTGTAAACGAAACGTAAACGTTTAAATGCTTCTTGTACTTCTATTGTGAAAAGTGATATCCATTAATGTTTATTTGCAGACGTGGTCATAAATTGACATCAAAACAACTTAGTTATGCTTGACTACATTAAATTCGTAACTTAAATTTAATACCAGTCTTCGTGAAAACTCACTAGCCCGACCGCCCTGGCTACCAAATATTTCCTCGGGCTACCAAAATTTGATGCTGAACTAGCCCGACTGGCTAGTGACTTTTAATGAAATGCAGTGTTCTGATTAAGGGCCGACGGCTGGCGATTTCTCATCTTATACTTGGGGTAATATCGCCGCCTTCTTTCCACAAAAGTACACGTTGCGTCTCAATTTTATCGCTGGTTAAGTATGAAATGTATATGTTAATGAACATGTTTCAAATGAAATATAATAAGGTTTTCCTGTAAAATATGTTTATTGAAATATTGTCCTAAGATACAAGATAAATATTCCCGTAACAACGGTGCATTGATTTCAGCGCGGCTTGACGGGTTATTCTACGGTACTGAGTATAACATGTTCAATTAAATATCTAACAATTTCAAAAATCTCGACTGAACACTGAGATCAGGGACGTATATAAAATATATATATATATACGTCCCTGCTGAGATGAAGAAATTCTTACGAAAATTTTATAACTATTGGCCAAGCGCCGCAAGCAACGGCCGTCCTTTTAGCGAGTATGATTCAAATAAGTTCTTTTTTTTCTCCGTCCATTTTCTGCAGACAAAAGCGTATTTGAAATTATATTTATACAAACAATATCATGCATTCATTGTAAAATTGAGTCTATTGATAATGACGTAGCTGACATCCGCCAGAGAAATGATCGGGTGGTGGTTTAACTTTGGTTGATTTTATGTATACTCTATATTTTTGTGAATTTTTGCCTACTCAACGGACCTAGCTGAAGAAACGATGGGTCTTTATAGCGTTTTTATTTTTTTTCAATGGCTAGAGAAAATTTTGGGTGGCTAGTAGATTTTGGCACTCAACTAGCCCAGCTGGCTAGTGGTCAAAAAAGTTTTCATGAGGACTGTAATACGACATGCTGATGTTTCATATGGCAATAAAACTTTCAACGATTCAAAAATCAAACTGTTATTTTCAAACGAGTTTGAGCAATTCCCACAATTCAATCATAGAAGTGAGTTACAAGAACGGTAACTCCATGGAAGGTTGGACACCAGGCCATCGAGGAAAGAGCGTTAATAAGCGGAGAAAGAGACGAAGAAATAGACGACTGTTACGGAGAAAGAGATATCGGAGATATAAGCTCCTTCATATGTGTCAGGATAAGATTGATTTTCAGATAGATTTTCTTCCTGTTTTAAGCGTTTGTTGAAAGTTTGTCCTCTGTGTTCGAATCAAGGGATGCATACATAACATGATAACTCCGACAGCACATACATCTACGTACGTTAAATAAAGAATCTATTGCCTCACTTCGCGACTTCAGGAAATCAATACAAGTATTGAGTTTTTAGAGTTATAACGATATTAAAGAAGATCTTTTGATTGTATGTACAGTAGTCCGTGTACATGTTTAGAAATTATGTAAATGTTTACAGCCAAAAAAACGAAACGGATCCGTGTACACGTGTAAACGTTTCACCCTTAATGTACAGTATATTATTAAGAAGAGAATTTAATTTTAAATTAGGCCAGACTTAAAAAAATTGTTAATTTGTTTGTTTCCCCTCCCCCCGTTCTGTTTTTCGCAGGTGACCCGGCAGGCAGGTACTGGTTTTTTTTTTTTTTTTTTTTTTTTGCTGATGTAATTTGAATCATAATTACACATTATTTGACACCTAGCTAAGAGACACGCATGTTGTGATATATATTCGGCAGCTGACAATTGACAATTGAGATTTCTTATGTAGGAATAAGAAAGCTATAGAGTTAATTCACAGTCTATTTGGACAGAATATTGCAACATTAAAATAAAAAATGGACATGGCTGTGATTCAATATTTGCAAAAAAAAGAGGGACTTTTGGCTACCAAAAAAATCTGACTCAGTGGCATTTTTTCTGACCTGGTCGGGGCAAGGGGAAACAAACAATTTTTTAATTATGGCCTTATGTTTAAATTTTTTCATAGGCTTTTTAAAAATATACCGGTACCTTCAACATGTTCAATAGCTCTTGCAGCTCTCATTAATTATTGAAATAAATTGTCAAATACAGATAAAAGATGATTTCTGACTCAATGACTCATTAATATACATTTATATTAGTCTATTTTGATTAATATTGCATTTGGGTGAACTGCAGCAGCATTTACTTCAATTTTACAGAGCTCTCACACCCATTTTTGGGACTGTGGCCCGGGGCCTTTGAAATTGGGAAAAATAACAACATTTTCTCGGAAATGGGGAAAATATATAATATAAGGTTGGATGTCTTTTCACTTGAAAATGAGAATTTTAAACTTAAATTTTAAATTTTCCATGAGATTTCAAATTGGGAAAAATGGTCAACAAACAGGAAAAATAGATATTATTTTTCATTGGGAGTGGGGCGGAATATGGGCCGCAAATTAGGCTAATCGAGAGCCCAGGATAATAAGCCGGCAATCTGGCACTTTTTGTAAACTCTGAAGACTTATTTGATAAATTTCAACATATTAAATCTTCATTTTCACTTTCAGGTTAATATTGTACTGCTACCATTGAAGAACTAGAAGGACTGCATGAAAAATTAGCATCCAATGATGTCAATGTAAGCTTCTTACTATACTGAGTTGAGACACTTCATTCATGTTGCCTGCAACATAAGAGCGACATAAAGGGATCATTTGTCAGGTGTCTGCCTGTCCATCTGTCTGGTAGTCACACTTACATTTTTGGCTATAACTTACTTGATATACATCATACATCTTTAAAATTTGCAGGGATGGTAAAGCATGATGGGACTAAATTTTTACCCAAATCAGATCAGAGTCATTTTCAAGGAAAAGGTCACACATTTTTGGTCAAACAACAAATAACTATTTATAACAGACACAGACAGATAAGTTGTGGGAGAAAACAATCAAACAACACCATGAGGGAGGGATGCCTAAATCTCAACCCTCATGTACAAAATTTTGCTTGTCCACGACTCGGCAAGCCTCGTTCTTGACTTGCAGAATTTTTGCACACTCGGGTTGAAATTTCACCATCACCATGGTATAATAGAGAGGTTGAGCAAACCGAACTTGTACATGTACGCATACGTCAAAAAGTTGTTTATGACGTCATCATATTTTGCGCTCCACGCACCTGTGTTACACGTTACACGTTCGGTATAACGTGTAAAGCGGTAAGTACACATTGATGATTGCATGTACTTGTAGATTTTATAAGCAACTGAATGCTATCAGATAACCTATGAAAACCTATATTCAATTTATTTGGGAACGTATGTACTTTCTGAATATTAGAAGGAATTGCAAATAAAATGTATCACATCTGAAAGAAGAACCCTAAAAGTTGACCAAAAATTTTACTCTTGAGGTTTAATTTTTATGTTATATAAATCTGATTACTTAGAATAGATAAATCAATTCACCGTCAATGCTGAATGTCCCTTACCTTTAGAATCTAGATGCCAAGTTATTGACGAATAAGCAGTTGTAAACAAAATATGAACGTATATACGATATGCACGTAGCAGTACTCGTTGTGACATCTGCTCAACCGCATAACGTCAACGTGTAAACAGATAACGTGTTAATACACGCACAAGTTCTCGTACACGTACAAGTTGGGTTTGCTCAACCTCTCTTTAATTTTAATTCCATGTGGGATAAATTTGTGCCTTTTTGGAACTTCCACTTTCTTATAATTCATAAATTGTTGACATAAGCTTCTTGTGACATCCCAACCTGCAATATTAGTTCTCTACAACTGTAGTTTGTAATTTTGTTGCCGCTTACTATTTTTTTTTTTTCATTCATTCCAGATGAGACAGAGGACAGAAGAAAAAGTAGAGGACAGAAGAAAGAAATTTGTAACAGTGGTCTGAAACATCATGAACTGGGATTTCCGTCGAATGTCAATCTCTGCAGAATAACAAATTTTATCTGAAAGAGATCTCTTTGTGACTTTATCTGTTTTTGGCAAGGATAAAATTTGTCCATCATTTCTACACACTTGTTTAAAAATATCGGTTTTTGTGCGAATAGCACATAGCGATTGCCTGATTTCTTCACTCATGGGAGCCCCGTCTACTGAGTATGTATAAACGATGTTACTCTAATTACATGTACCTTGGGACTGCGTCAGCGTCATGATCAGTATAAAGTCTGATCACTGTCTGAATCAATGAATTATATCTATATGAATCGAGCTATCGTGTTAAGTACATGCATGACCTAATGAAAAATTGCATCTCTATGTACTGAGATGAACACAGGCTGTGTGTTGGAAACCCCTTTCCATTACCAGGTGATAGTCTGTTTTAGTGGACAATATATAAATGAAACGGTTCTATCGATAAAGATATTAAGTTGAATCATTAAACGTAAAACTAACTTCAAGTAGGCTTATTTTGCCCCGCTTCACAAAATAAAATCTGTATACGACGGAAAAATTAGGAACTTCCATCATGAAATATGATATTAACACTTATGAAAAATAAAAGATCAAAACATTCCCGTAAGGATGTATCATGTTTTTGTATACTAAAAAAGGAGTGAATTTTCCTTCAAATTCTTAGCACACACCTAACATTGAACATGAAAGGTTAAAGAGAGAGTGGGGATCAAATTAGAAAATAAGATTTGTCTTCTTTCCTTGTATATGGAGTCATATTGGATTGTTGTATTTTTAGGGGGGGGGGGGTATATATTTAATGTGCTGTAATTTAATTTTCATGTTCACTGTCAGACATCATCTTTCAATTCATTACAACAACGTTATGCATTTGCATTTTAGTTCTGTCTTTATACGTCCATAAACTGGCCTACGAAGGTGTTCAGGAACAAATATAACTTTGAAAACACAATATTTTGTCATACATTATAAGTGATATTATTCTGGCTATTCGCACTCAGTACCTTTAGTGCTTTGATTTTTTCAAAGAATACAAGTACATTTTATTTCTGTAGTGGTTTCAAAGAGACACGTCCATCTTTTTCTAAATTTCATTTCCATCTTAAAAAACATGATATATTAAACAAGGACAATGAAGAATGGAAGATGCCATTTTTAAATTTGAAAGCTCAATCATGTATATTTATGATTTCATGGAATCTTGTACATCTGATGTTGAATAAGCATGTATTCTGAATAAATATTACACAGTATGATAAGCATGTTTTAGGGTTTTTTATTATGACATAAAAAGTACATAGAAGAATATACATGTAGCCTTGATACTGATATAAAGGAATATGATAAGTGAAGGATTAAAAACTTTCAAATTCACTGTATAAACTAACACATAAAGAGTTTTTCATACAGTTACAGTATATGGAAACCAGTTTACAAGATATGGAAACCAAAAGGAAACATCCAGTTTCCAACTAATTTCCATCATGGAAACCAGCTCTTATACAGGCTTACAAGATGTGGAAACCAAAAGGAAACTTGATGTTTCCAACCCGATTCCAAGTGGTTTCCATCGTGGAAACCAGCTCTTATACAGGTTTACAAGGTATGGAAACCAAAAGGAAACTTGAGGTTTCCAACCCGATTCCAAGTGGTTTCCATCGTGGAAACCGGGCGGTTAGCGCTTTCCAAATACATGGAAACCACTGGTTTCCATTATGGAAACCTGTTGGAAACCACATGGAAACCCCGGGTTTCCATGTGGTTTCCACCAGGTTTCCAAGGTATGGAAACCTGTTTTTTCGTCCTGTGTATCAGTATTCAATGTCAGTATGTCAATTAGAGCGTTCATGGGCATCAGGTGAGCGTTGTGCCCCCTGGGGCTCTTGTTCATTCATGCTGCATCTTGTTGTTTCGGGTTTGTTTTGTTACCTGTAGTTGTTCCTCTTAATTATAAAATCCCATTTTATCTCTGCTTGTGAGGGTAACTTTTATTTTCCAGATATGCTATCATTTTGTTTCAAACCTGTGCGCTTATTTTATATTTAGCTGCCGTGCTTGTGCAGTTAACTGTTATTTTCTATGATATGCTGTAATTTTGTGTCAAACTTGTGCGATGATTTCAATTTCGCTGTCATGCTTGTATAGGTTACTGTTATTTTCTATGATATGCTCTACTTTTATTTCAAACTTGTGCGGCGATTTTAATTTTACTGTCGTGCTTGTACAGGAGGCTGGGTTTTTTTTTTTTTGGAAACTTGCCACTTCACCGAAAAATATCGTCGAAATTAAAGGAGGTTAAATCTAGACACCCTCCCTCCAATGTTATTTTGAACATAGATTTTATTTGGATATGCAATTGAATCGACCCTACAGGAAACATGGAACCGCGCAATCTCTGTAAAATAAATGCAGAAATTTAAATTCTAAAAATAACACAAGAGGGCGCCAGTGAAATTAATTTGGACTGCTTATTAAAAAGTGCTTTGACTTGAAGCATCACTGATGAGAATTTAATATTTGAAACACGTGTCTGAAGAATGAAAATTGGTTGGAAATTGTCTTCAAGAAGGTATAGAGTTGGAACCCTTCCGAATTATTTCTATGATATGCTCTGATTCTATTTCAAACTTCTGCGGTTATTTTATTTTTGCTGTTTCACTGTTACCATGTCATACTGGAGATAGTGACCAAATTCTTGATATTAACTTCATGTCAATTCATTTCAGGCTATTTTGTTACTTTGTCGACTAACTTCCATCTAATTATCTTTTGCATGTGCATGTATGAATAATACACCACCTCAAAATAACAACTCATTTATGCAGATTTTTCGAGAGCTCGATTAGGAATACCCTTTTTGGAATAACTGATTTGACGTCCCTTAACATTCAAAGAGGACGAGATCATGGTGTTGCGCCCTACATAGAGTACCGTCGTTACTGTGGGCTATCGGTACCAACAAACTTTGATGAACTGACAGACCATCCTGAAAGCACTAGACAAGTCTTAAAAGACGCTTACAAGTAAGATTTGTTTTTCAAACAATATTGTCTCGTTACAGTGTACATCCTGGGGTAATCCTATATGCGCAATTTCTCTATAAATTTTATAATCTTTAGTTTGATTCAATATCATAAAGAATTTTTTTCGCAAAAAAAATTATTGTAGATGAATTGTAAACAAATATGTAGCAAATATGACATGAGCTATCGTTTATTTTAAATGTATTCTAATGTCAAACGTCTTCAAATTCAATAGCATCATGTGAGAACATATAAATTTGCAGCACTGACTAGACATGCACGTTTCGGGTGCTTGCTTCTCGTCAGTGATTCTGAATCTAAACAATGTAATATGGCCAAGGAGTGTTAAAATCATTATGTCCAAAATGTACATAAAGACGTAGCGGGATAGATAGTATATGATGCTACAGGACCCACGTTTTAGAAATTTCAAGAAATATTTATAACATAAATGTTCAAATGCGTTGAAGAACCGATCAACCGAAGTTGATTGAACTTGGTAACATGTGCCCTCGGGGACTCCTGGTCCACCAGGAGTGACACTTGTTAAACGTCTCCAAATTCAATAGCATAATTTAAGAATAGATGCATTTGCGGCATTTAAGGACAGATGAATTTGCAAAGAGTGCAGGATGGTCATACTGGATTTTATTCCCTTTTCTGTATATTTTATGAATATTTTATTGAAGATCCCTTCCGTTGATGTACAATGTTTCTTGGTTAATTTTCTTTTTTCAGTGACGAAATAGAGGATATTGATCTTTTCGTGGCTGGTGTTTCGGAAATACCGATGAGTGACAGTACATTCCTAGGCCCAACTTTTTCTTGCTTGTTAAGTGAACAGTTTCGGGCACTGAAGGTCGGTGATAGATTCTGGTATGAGAGAGAAGGCCCTGGAGGATTCACTGAAGGTAAATAGACCAGAAGCAAGCATAAGGTATGTCTTGTAAATTAACATTCAAAGAGATAATCTGAAAACATGGAGAGAAAGCATTAAGATGAACATGCATGTCTCTTGTACACTATTAGACAGCATGAAAACAAATTTGAAACATTTGTGTAAAAATGTCACAAGCAGAATGAGATTAAATGAGATTGAAATAATCAACAGCGCAGTTAAGGAATCTTAGCTTGTCTCTTTTGAAGCAGATTAATAAATCATTTCTTATTTGAAAATAATGCCCTGATAAACCGTTGGATAATGAGGTAATATGTGCAAACATGACAGAGGGAAATTGGAAACTATTTGTTATGATTAATTTATAAGGGTGTCTAACATACGAGATGTAACAGATATTTCCTTTTGACTTATAAAATTACTCAAAATACAAACAGTTTTCTTTCATTTAATACAGATCAACTGAACGAAATCAGGAAAGTGAAGATGTCGAAAATAATGTGTAATAATTTTGGTTTTGAGGACGTCCAACCGGATGTGTTTCACCAACCAACAGGGTAAATGATATGATTTAATTTAAAAGATAAAAAAATAATTTAACGTGTCCTTAATTTCTAAAAGGAATAATTATTTTCTCTTTCCTACATGAGCACATCATCCTTTGACTCTTTTTAATTTCAATCGATGTGTAGGAGTTATCCTTCTTTCTCTCTCTCTCCCCATATCAAAGTTTTTACAAATTACCATCTAGGCCAAAAAACTTCTAATTTAAGTTTAAGTTGCAGTTTTAAAATATGTATGCATCTTTTAATATATTATTGAAAGAAAACAATACATATTATTAAAAGTAATGCTGTGTAAATGAATAATTCATCTACGAAGAAGTTTAATTTGTCATACAATACGACAATCTTTTACTGAAAAACCAAAGTTTGAATAAGAAAACTAAAATCATTCAAAGCATTTTCAGCAGGAATTATTAATACACAAAAAACTTTGTCTTTTATAGAAGTAATACAAGAGTACCATGCGATGGACTGCCAGACATGTCATTTGATCCTTGGGCTGAGCCAAGCTAACATCTTTTTCTTCAAATCGCACCAATAAAAGTATAATATGACGAATTATTATTTTCTTATGCATAAGGTTGAACCACACAAAACCTAAACGAAAGCAAATGACTTTTATAACCAAAAAATGATTTTCACCTCGAGTAAGTCTTTCTTTCATCACATCCCTTGTTGACAAAAAGCTTCATTAAGAACAAACATGTAAATACTTGCTGTTGTCAAACACAACTAGGCAACTTGAACCATTCTCATTTTATGAGCCAAATATATAATTTCCCTGTTTTTGTCAATCGAATGATTTGAAAATCATGCATTTTTAAAGGTTTTTTTAGCTCACCTGAGCCAAAGGCTCTAGTGAGCTATTGTCATAGCGATCCGTCCGGCGTCCGTCGTCCGTCGTGTGTCGTGTGTCGTGTGTCGTGTGTCGTCTGTCTGTCGTAAACTTTTCACATTTTCGACTTCTTCTCAAGAATGGCTAAAGGGATTTTGATGAAACTTGGTAGGTATAAAGTACTAATGGTCCCCTACAAGTGTTGTTGTTTTTCGTCCGGATCCCTCAACAGGTGGCGCCACCACAGGCAAAAGTAGGTCACGGGGGGTACCCTCCTTTGACAAACTTCTTCTTCAGAACGGAAGCACGTATCGACAAACCGAAAGCATCAGGATGATCTAGAGAGATGTCTTAAGAAGTGTTGTTATTTTTGGTTCCACTCCAAACTCAAATTTTTGACGCTTTTTTGACGTCTCTTCGGACTTAGTCAGAAATGCTAATTTTTGCACTATTTCTTTAAATAACTCAATAAGTGTATGATTTTACACACTCATTTACTGCATATTTATCATATCTAACTTAATATTTGCTTTGATATGAATTTTATGCTTAAATTTTATTTTTTTGATTTTTTATGAATTTTTTTCTTATGTAAAAAGGAAGGGGGGGGGTGATTTTCATACATTTTCTGCTTCTTTTCTATAACCACTCTTCAGATTGTCATGACATTTTGTAGATATGAGGTACTCATGCATGGTACCCTTCAAGTGAAAGAATTTTGTCAAGATATCCACTTTTGGATTTTTAAGGAATATTTTTTAAGATTGTACATAGGTATAGTGTATGTTTTCCATGCCCAATGGACCCATGGGGAGTGGCTCCAAACCCCGGCGGGACCCCAACAAAAATTTTTCTTCCCTTATTAGCTCACCTGAGCCAAAGGCTCTAGTGAGCTATTGTCATAGCGATCCGTCCGGCGTCCGTCGTCCGTCGTGTGTCGTGTGTCGTGTGTCGTCTGTCTGTTGTAAACTTTTCACATTTTCGACTTCTTCTCAAGAATGGCTAAAGGGATTTTGATGAAACTTGGTAGGTATAAAGTACTAATGGTCCCCTACAAGTGTTGTTGTTTTTCGTCCGGATCCCTCAACAGGTGGCGCCACCACAGGCAAAAGTAGGTCACGGGGGGTACCCTCCTTTGACAAACTTCTTCTTCAGAACGGAAGCACGTATCGACAAACCGAAAGCATCAGGATGATCTAGAGAGATGTCTTAAGAAGTGTTGTTATTTTTGGTTCCACTCCAAACTCAAATTTTTGACGCTTTTTTGACGTCTCTTCGGACTTAGTCAGAAATGCTAATTTTTGCACTATTTCTTTAAATAACTCAATAAGTGTATGATTTTACACACTCATTTACTGCATATTTATCATATCTAACTTCCTTTGATTGTCATGAAACTTGGTAGGTATGAGGTACTCATGGTACCCTACAAGTGAAAGAATTTTGTCAAGATATCCACTTTTAGATTTTTAAGGAATATTTTTGGCCTAGGTCATCTTTGGCACGTATAAAAACGAAAGAAAAAAGGGGGTCATGCATACCTTTTCTGCAAAATTCACTTGTTTAATGACCCCTCCTTCCGAATTGAAAATTTGCTAATTCTTATATATTTTCAAATCGATCTATTGATTACATATAAGGCAAAATCATGTTCAAAACTCAATTTCTACAGACAGGAGGGAATCATACATTGATTTTATGTGCTATTTTTAAATTTTCAATAGTTATGTCCAATGAGGTGACACCTTTTATTCAGCCCGGTTCACCAGTCAAAAGGGAAGGGATTCCCTGCTAAAATGATTAACTGTAGTTACACCTTCGACGTATATCAAGAGGGATCGCCGACTCTAAAAATAGCACAATATGTTCACGTGTCCGCAGCGCCCCCACCGGGAGGCATAGAAAGTACTTTCACTTTCAATATACGTACCGAAACAACGAAGCGCCGTGAAGGTAAGTCAGCGATTTTTCACATAAATTAGATTAGTAACACCGGTTATGTTAAAACAAATACATGATGGTATAGTTCTTGAAGTAATCAATTCCTAGGTTTAAATTATTTTGATGTATAAACATGTTTTCAAGTTGGATCTAGGCCTATGGCTATGTATTCATATACGTAGTGTGACATGTTACTTGCTGCATGCTGATTTGGTTAAATATCCCATAGAAATTCAATATTAGGACTATAAGTAATATTTCGCTCTGAGCGACTATTGCATACAAATGAAGTAGTTCGCAGGAGACGGACTAGGGGAATCGAACCCCGGCCGTCCGGTTGATAGACTCGTTGACGAGTGAGCTAAAGGGACATCCCAATAGCTCAGTCTTAGAACTTGTACTGAACTATTGGTACCTGTTACTACCGGAACCACTACATCCTTCCCCCTTTTCCGTTGAGGGCCGTGGATGTACCCCGCTGTGTGGCCACTCTCCAACCCCTGGCAGGGTTCTGCGACCTCTCCTGCAGATCGAGCTACCGGAACCACTACATCCTTCCCCCTTTTCCGTTGAGGGCCGAGGATGTACCCCGCTGTGTGGCCACTCTCCAACCCCTGGCAGGGTTCTGCGACCTCTCCTGCAGATCGAGCTGGCCCGTTCACCTCGTCGCCAATGAAGTAGTTCGCAGGAGACGGACTCGGGGAATCGAACTCAGTCTTAGAACTTGTACTGAACTATTGGTACCTGCTACTACCGGAACCACTACACAAAGATATCTCTGCAAATGCAAGGGGGGGGGTATGAGTTGTTTGCATTAATAGTCAGAAAATTTGATTTGGAGGGGGTTGCAAGGGAAAAAGTTACTGCAGTGGTAAGTCAAGTCTTAAAGATTCAAGTGTATGAAAATATTCCATTTTAATTCATCTTCAAAAAAAAAATATTGTAAAAGTCCTAGTGAGTGTCTTTGGAAATAAGCTTTGTAAAAGCTTAAATGGGCTAATTCCTTGGATATAAATCAAAGTTATTTGGTGAAATAGTTCAAATTTTATTATTGAATATAGATTTATTGTCTCTATAAGAACAGAGAGATCTGAACTAAAATTTACATTTCTAATGTCACTTATTATTTTATACTTACTTGGTTTTGTGTATTCCTTGTGACAATACCTTTCCATTGATACCAAAATTTTGACCTCGTGACCATAACCTTGACCTTTGACGTACTTTTCGAAAACTTAAACATTGCGCATAACTTTTGATTGGTTAGTGATAGGGCTTTCATATTTTACATGTGTATTCCTTGTGACAAGATATTTCCATAGATACCAATATTACGCTGACCCTGACCTCTCACATACTTAACAGAAAATGGCGTTTATACTAACAAAGATGCCGCCGGGGGCATTCTCGTTTCACAAACACAGCCTGTCAGGCTTTATAATTTCTGGCATGCTAGCTATCAATAATGAAAGGTATGGTCGTTCAGTTTTAAATAAACTCAATTTATGAAATCATTTCATTGTTTTATTCTTTTTCTGCTGCGCATTAAAGTGGGATTTTACAATATGATTTTATTTTTGATGTTGCATAATTGAACTATACTAGTTGGGCATATGACTTAAAAAAAGTTATTGTTTTGAAATGTGACTATTTCTTCTTGTTTGTACTTTTAAAGGTTGTCTGAAAAAAAAAAACTTCTCTGCATCCGGCAAAAATGTTTTTAGAAAGGTTGTGGGCTAAAATCCCGGTACTGGCACTATCAGTATTCAATAGCAGTATGTCAATTAGAGCATGCATGGGTATCAGGTGAGCGTTGTGCCCCCTGGGGCTCTTGTTTATTTATCTGTTTCTTAAGCAAACAACTTGTTTATAATTTATCATTGGGTTTGTGAACATTCGGATGACGTTTGATAACAAATTATCTGCTTTATAAAGTATCCGTTTCAACAAAGAAAACAATTTGATTTTATACTAGGATATATTATTGTAATTAGTTTAATTGAAAATAACATGTTAACTTTACTGTTCATATATTTGTTTTTGTTAACTTGCAATACTCTGTATCTTCTTCAAAAGACAGTAAATAAATAAACAAAAATTAAAAGTCGCTTCTTTGAATTAATGAAGATTTTTTTTTTTAAATTATGGTCAAATGAGAGAAATGGAAGCCCATTACAATACATGCTGAATATGTCACCAAGCTAATCGAATTATGATTCTTTTTCGCTTAACATGAAAATGTCGCTTATAAATAACACTGTGGCGTATCACGTGAGACACGAATGATATGTTCCACGGGAATCCCCTTTGACTAAACCAAGTAAATACTGTCTAAATCTACTCTATATGAATTTATTTTAGACCTATCATATGGTCATTATTATTAATTATATTATGGTAATTTATTCTAGTCAAGAATAGACGTATATTTGGGGAACACTTAAACAGAAAATTTTGTATCCATCCGTGCACCATATCGTTACATGTGGTGAGCATCGAAAAATTTCTGTTTATAGTGTTCTCCGAATGAGTTAAAGAAAATCCTGATGATAATCTCAACAGCACAAACAATAGAGCACCAAATTGAGCATCGACCGACCCCTAGCAAGCTAGAGGTGGGACCAGGTGCCCGGGAGGAGTAAGCATCTCCTGTTGGCTAGCCGCACCCGCCGTCGGTGTTCGTGCAAGAACATGAAAACAATATCTGAAATACATAAACTGTCTGAGGTAAGTCTATTTAGAAAGTGCTATGGCGACAATGTCAGGGAAAAATATTCAGAACACTTACTGTCAAACCCCTCGCGGGGAACTTTTTTACGAGCTCCAAACGGCAAAGGGCATAAGTGTGACACAAATGAGTTAAAGAAGATCCTGATGATAATCTCAACAGCACTTACAATAGAGCACCAAATTGGGCTTCGACGGACCCCTAGCAAGCTAGAGGTGGGACCAGGTGCCCGGAAACAATATGTGAAATACATAAACTGTCTGAGGTAAGTCTATTTAGAAAGTGCTATGGCGACAATGTCAGGGAAAAATATTCAAAACACTTACTGTCAAACCCCTCGCGGGGAACTTTTTTACGAGCTCCACACGGAACCGTTGAAGGGCATAAGTGTGACACAAATGAGTTAAAGAAGTTCCTGATGATAATCTCAACAGCAAAAACAATAGAGCACATAATTGGGCATCGACGGACCCCTAGCAAGCTAGAGGTGGGACCAGGTGCCCGGGAGGAGTAATACGCGTCTATTCTTTACCAGAATAGATAACCATCATATCAGTGATGATAATGGCCATATGATAGGCCTAAAGTAAAATCATATTGAGAAGATTTAAACTGTATTTACTTGATTTAATCAAAGGGGATTCCCCTTGAACATATCATTTGCGTATCACGTGATACGCCAAAGTGAATAAAGATGGGCGGTCATACCCCATGCACCTAGTCTTACTTTAGAATATTGTTTAGTCCAGGGTTCGCGACTTTTTCAATAGGAATTTTTATGACTTTGTCTAACCTTCTCGACCTTGAGACTTAATAAGTGTTAGATACTGCTTCGATGATTATATGATTATACATTAAAAGAGCATTGCACCTCAAAGGAAAATTCGTCTTGCCATACAGAATGTTTATCGACGGTCTTTTGCTTGTATTACATTTGTATTACATTTCTATCAAATGCTCGTTATTTGGAGACCTCTATTCGGCCTAGAGCATTACTTATGCAGCATTGACCATTGAAATATGCAAATGTTGCACTAGAATTATTACAGCGAAACCTATATTTGAATAGCTTTATTTTGATACATACAATAATGTTATTTTGCATTGGCGGGTTATTTGTTTTCCTGAGTGATACTTTGCTGTAATATGGTTTATTCGCTCTGTGATATTAATGGGGATCCTTTCCATAATCAAGACTTGTTTTACTTTAAACATTGGAACATTGAAATATATCAGCACGTAATAAAACAATAAACATGGCAAGCGAAATTGCATAATGACCGTCTGCATTTCAAAAGACTTTAAACATGAGAGAATTAACGTTAGGAATCATTTTTTAATAAAATGCACAAGTTTTGTGAAGTGAACCCAAATGTGAGAAGGAAATTCAGGAAAATTCAATACAGCAACGCAAATACATGCATAAAGAGCACCATCAACTATTCGTCTGATATCAATGGTACACGATTTTAGTGGAAAAAAATTACGAATTGACTGCATCAGTCCAAGAGATTATTGAAAACAATTACATAACTAAAAGTAATAATATAATTTAAATTGGGGTTATCTTTCTTGGAAATTTATCTCAAGCAGTAATACTATTTAGATTGTCTGTTCGCTCTTATAACAGGGAATTCGGGGAGAAATTTGGTTGATTATATGGATAAGGAGTTGTATCTCATTCAAATGTACACTGAAACATTGTTTAAAGCATCAGGAATTTTTTTCCTCAACATATTTGAAGAAAAAGGTTCAAAAATGTTGGTGTACGTATCATGAAGAAAATGTAATATTTATGAAGAAATTCATTTTAATCAACACAAATACTTACCATTTACAAATACTTGTAGTAAATATTTGCAATGTGTTCTCCTTTGAACTGATGTCCAATTCAATGAGAAAAAAATATTTCAAAATTCAAATGTAAATATGTAATTACACCATAGCATGTAAAAAAGAAGTATCATCTACGTGCTAATTACATAGATTAAATTTGTCAAGTGCATGTGACTTTGATCACTTCATGGTTACTTCACATTAAATGAATTTAAAATCTCATCCCCGCCGCGCTCTGATTACTGAATCGTTTGAATGGATATTCTTTTCATTTTCATCAATCTTTTTGGAAAATTACATTGTGAATCTACCTTTTTACTAAATTATCTTAAATCTTCAAAATTGGATCTAAATATGATAAAACATGAAGTCAAAATGAATGACTAAGTGTCATTTTCTACTAATTTTACATATGTCTGATTTCACCTTTGAAGTATGTAAAAAATTTTGCAGTTAAATTAGATTGAATGATGTAAAAATGATAGACATGTATTACCATGGTTATAACCGTGACGACACGTGTTAAAGACATATATTTAATCTGTGAAGGTAACATTATTTGGCCCGCTGACGCAATTTCCAACCATTTTGCAGGTAATGATCAAAGATTCACATAACATAGTTTGTGAGCATGAAAGTCAAATTAACTAAAGAAAATGTTAAGTAACCCTTTTGTCGTATCTATAAACGGCTTATTTTCAAGATTGATTCGGGTAGATTTGTGATAAAATGTATGACATTATACTTATATATATACTTATTATCATATATATGAATGTATTATAAATGAGTTAAAGAAGATCCTGACGACAATCTCAACAGCACTCACAATAGAGCAAAACAATGAGCATCGACGAACCCCAGCAAGCTAGAGGCTGGGACCAGGTGCCCGGGAGAAGTAAGCATCCCCTGTTGGCTAGCCGCACCCGCCGTCGATTTTCATGTACGAAGATGAAAACAATATATATATAATGTATGCACTGTCTGAGGTTATGTCTATATAGAAAGTGTTATGGTGACCATGTCAGGGAAAAATAACCGTGTCCTCTTTCTCAAAATAAATCATTCAGAACAAGAATCCCCAACACACATCACAAAGTATTGAAATAAGTCTGGGAAAAGAACAGAAAACATCAAAACAACTCTTTCTTAATTGATGATGACCATTTTACACGTTACAAGTCTTTTGATTTAAATTTTCAGCACCACAATTTATATGAACATTAGAGAGTCTAAGACACTGCGTCGAAATGCTCGAAAAATCATATATATCATACAAACGAGGCCAATAATTAGCTAAAGAAAATCCTGACGATAATTTCAACAGCATTCACAATAGAGCACGTAATTGAGCATCGACGGACCCCTTGCAAGCTAGAGGTGGCACCAGGCGCCGGGGAGGAGTAAGCATGTTTGGCTAGCCGCATCCACCGTCGATGTTCACGTACAAAAATTAAAAGAATATTTAACTCAATGAATAAGCAATCGCTATCTCTATAGGACGGACGTCATCCTTACCGAAAAAATGAGATCGTCAACTGATCTGAGCGACTTACTCGTCTCCAACACCCATATTCCACTTCAGAACTGAATTTCAACAAATTGGAAATAATTTCTATATCAGAATGTATGTAACATCGTCGTGGCAAACTGATCTGACAGGACGGGGCTTGCAAACTGATCTGACAGGACGGGGCTTATTTTCACCTGGTCATTAGAGAGTTTACTTTTGACCAAGTGATATAAGCCATAAAATTACAAGTAATGAGTATGTACTCTAATTACTAACGCATGCAATTCATAGTCTATCTATCCTAAAACAAAGGAGGAGATCTCCAACAACACTAAGTTGCAGCACCCACTGCAAAACCCCAAAATACCCAATGCAAAAACACAGAGCAGACAAGCACAAAAAGAGACGCGAAAGGGACAAGGAACGTCAACGCATAACACAGAAACATCAAACACAAAGGACTACACATAAACCAACGAGACCAATGGGCAACCGGTGCGGACTTAGGACGGCCATCTGCCAAGGAAATAGCAGAAGGTGTGGTTATCTAAAATCTAATTGACTCATCTCATTTGCTTGATTGAATTAGCTCCGCCCGGTTAGGTACCTTTGCTACGAAAATAGATAAACAGAAACGAGAAACGACGTATTATATTTATACATAAGTCTCATCGTCCTGTTTGATTATTCGTTTTTGTGAGAGAGATGCGAGACATCGTGAGCTTTTAGGGTTTATAATTATCTACTCATCAAAAGAACAACGGACGACACAGAACAACATCGACCAAAAAAATTTGAAGAGAACACAAATATACCCACAAAAAGGGTAGAACACAATGAGGACACCTAACTGAAAACCGCAACATAACAAGTCAATAACAAAAAATTCCAAAACTTTGGAAGACATGTTATACAGTCCTGCAACCCACTTGTTTGAAAAAAAAGTGGATAGGATAGGATGTAGGATGCAGGATGTAGGATAGAAAGTGGATCGAATCTTATCCTATCCTATCCTATTCTATCCACCTCAATCCTAAGCATGTCTATCCTACATTCTATCCTATCCTACATCCTACATCCTATCCTATCCTACATCCTATCCACTTCATTTGTCAATCCAATCTTTCTGTTTTTAATTCTTAAGTTATTAGCAGACACTTATACTCATTTGATTAAATTCGATTCATTGAAATTTCTTGATTGCCATAATGGGTAATATAAATTTTAATTGAATTAAAAACAAACTTGGAGGATCGTTGTGAGATTTTGTTTCGTTCACTACAAGTGCAAAAATGGTATTTAATCATCAAAATAATTTTCATTTTAATAAAATAAACAAACAGCGATAATTACAGATAATTTACTACTTATTCATGAATTTGTATCAAATCATTTAGTTTTATTAATTATCTTGCTTAAGGTGATGAGAAGTAGTTAAAGGTGGATAGGAAAGGATGTAGGCTAGGATAGGATAGGATGTAGGATATGATAGGATGTCGGATAGGATGTAGGATAGAATTGGATTGAAAATAGGTGGATAGGATATGATAGGATGGGATGGGATAGGATAGGATAGGATAGGATAGGATCGGATGGGATAGGATAGGATAGAAAAGAGTGGATAGGAGGTGGATGTAGGATGTAGGATGGTGGATATGATAGGATAGAATTGTCAAACAAGTGGGTTGCAGTACTGTAGTCAACCAGAACACACCCGTTGCTGTATATCAGAAAGAAAGCAAGAAGCTGGTGAACTGTTAGTCCCCAAGGATATTGTCTGCCGTCTTTTGTGCTTGGTATTCTGTGTACAATATTTTGTCCCTTGCTCGTCTACTCCGAGTTTTCCTCCCTCTTTTGAAATGGACCATTTTCCGATCCTGTTAGAAAGCAAAAATTGTACGAGTAAACATCTTTGCAAATGACAAATATGGATAATGAGCATATCCCTGTATACAGCACAAAATCGATAATTCAGAAAATCAGAAACCGAAGGCATACAAAATCAGGATAAAACAGGAACCAAAGAAAGGAGGGGATCTCCAACAACACCTAGTTGCAGCACCAACAGCAACCTCCCAAAACACCCACTGTAAAACAAAAAAAAAAGACACGCACAGAAAGAGACGCAGTAGTACAAGGAACGCCAAACACACAAAAACCTCCACGAGATGAAAAGAAGCGAACTCCCGATATGGGAATGAGATCAGATGCCCAGGAAGAGTAAGCATCTCCTGCTTCGATGCAACACCCGCCGCTACAATTAGGTAGAAGTGTCACATCCGGTTACTTCCAATTCGGAAGATATAGAGTACAATCTTTGGTTGGATGGTTCAAATTCAGCTTCGAACGAGTAAAGGAAAATGTCGGTAAGGAATGGGGCACAATTGGTCCCCATTGGAATTCCAACAATTTAATGAAAGACTGTTCCTCCAAACACCAACGTTGTTTGAAAGGATTCCTTTGCATTATAGGCATGTAGTATAAGTATGGTAAATCTAAATCTAATTTGTTAGTGTCGAAGCCAAAGGAAGCAAGAGTTGATTTGTGGTTATCTATCATTTCAGAGGCAGAGAGGTTTATTGGGGGTGTAAGTTGGATTTCCAGGTGTCGAATTTAGACTCAACTTTATAACTAGTACCTTTTGCAAGTTAATGTATAATTATTTGAGGCTTTGTCTGCTGGTGTGATGACAGAATGTTCTTGGAGGTAGGCAAGCTCTGTAATAACATCAGGGTCTTTAAAGATAGACTCGAATCTGGTGTTCACAGTTGATTTTAATCGGTTCTAGATAAAAGTAACCCTCTGATAAATTTTATCCATTGGGAAAGGGTGTCGAGCTGTGCATCCTCTTTCTGTGCCCAACGTCTACTGTACTGTACATATCAGGTAAGTATTTCTTGTTTGGTGATAATGACAGCTTTTAATCGCAATCTAGAATCTCCTTGATTATTCTGGAAAGGGGGATCTGATATACTTTAAAAAAAAAACCCATAGCGACAGAAGAATTCAATGCTGATTTCAGTCATTGTGTACATGTAATATAACCCTAAAAAGAAAGTCACTTGTCCTATTTCATCAATATATCAACTTAAAAGAGAAATGATTAAGTAAAGAAAGCATAAAAACGACCCGTTCTTTCTCCTAACCTTTTTAATAAGCAATAATACATCCATTACCATAAAAATTATTGTGGTACATGTAATATTTGACGTCATTACAAGTCTATTAGTATTTATTGTTGCGAATTATAAACTCTAATCACAATATCTTCAATTCCAAAATACGACAGAAGTCCGTATCTTAAATTGTCGAGATCCTGTTTGCAAAGGAGAGCTTATGAAAGCAAGATTGGTGCGCTTGCACTAAATTGTAAGCTATTTTTCTTGCTAGCTTTTTTTTCATAATCTAAAACAAAAGAATTAAACGTGGGCCCATTTCTACTGAATTTAGAGGGTTAATAGTCATATACTGTCTATTTGATATTTCTAAATCATAATGTACAATGACAAATATGGATAATGACCATATCCCTGTATACAGCACAAAATCGATAATTCAGAAAATCAGAAACCGAAGGCATACAAAATCAGGATAAAACATGAACCAAAGCAAACGAACAAAAACCTCCAACATATGAAAAGAGGCGAACTCCAGATATGGGAGTGAGATCAGGTGCCCAGGAAGAGTAAGCATCTCCTGCTTGCATGCAACACCCGCCGCTTCAATTCAGTGAACTGTCAAATCCGGTAACTTCCATTTCGGAAGACATAGAGTACAATCTTTGGTTGGATGGTTCAAATGGTCTATGACAGAATGACAAATATGGATAATGCCAATATCCCAGTATACAGCACAAAATCGATAATTCAGAAAATCAGAAACCGAAGGCATACAAAATCAGGATAAAATAGGAACCAAAACAAACAAACAAAATCCTCCACCACATGAAAAGAAGCGAACTCCCGATATGGGAGTGAGACAAAGTGCCCAGGAAGAGTTAGCATCTCCTGCTTGCATGCAACACCCGCCGCTTCAATTCGGTAGAACTATCACATCCGGTTACTTCCATTTCGGAAGACATAGAGTACAATCTTTGGTCGAATGGTTCAAATGGTCTATGACAGAATACCATCAACCATTCTGGAGAGTGGGACATCATAGTGTATGACGAGTTCCCCATATCGACCGTAGAACTTCCTCAGTGACGATGTTAGTCGGTCACAAACATATCCCTGACTGAGTAGCTTATCTGAAAGACGCCTAGCCGGCGATAAAGGGATGTTGCTACTCAGAAAAGGAAAAATTGTAATGCTGAAATTGAAGTCGTCACGTTTGTCATAGAGTGAGGTGTTCATGTGACCATCAGTGTCGTAGGACAACATTATGTCCAAATAGGATGCTGAATTATTTGTCTCTGTAGTTTCTTTGACTTCAAGCTTTGAAGGATAGATACTGCTCAGGTATTTCTATAATTAAATACTTTCGCTTTTTATGTCTGAGTTCCTATGTAGTTTGGACCATATATATTGTATGTCGAATATATACCTACAATATAAATCTATGAGGTGCGACCCACGCTAAGGTTAAAAAAGGAAAATGACAAATATGGATAATGCCCATATCCCTGTATACAGCACATAATCGATGATTCAGAAAATCAGGAACAGAAGGCATACAAAATCAGGATAAAACAGGAACCAAAGCAAACAAACAAAAACCTCCAACATATGAAAAGAAGCGAACTCCGATTTGGGAGTGAGACCAGGTGCATAGTGAGAGTAAGCATCTCCTGCTTGCATGTAACACCTGTCGCCTCAATTCGGTAAAACTTTCACATGCTGTAAAGCTATATGGAGTGAAGTTTTCTGGAGGGTTTTAGTAAACATAAAAGTTATATCAAATGAGAAGGAAAGATTCATAGAACTATCTTATTAAGGTGATCACGTTAAAAATATAATATTTCGAATTATATCTAGTATTTAAGGGTTTCGATATGGGAAGGCAAACATTCCCCTCCTCACTCACGCACAACTACCTCTGCATGCTTGTATATTGAATATAACATAAAGTCTGAAATAAAATTCCGTATATGTTCTTAATCTAATTTCTATACTTACATATTTTGAAATATTACTTGTTCTCATGCAAACTTCATTATTTGTGAGGCCCTCTTATCTAAAATTGAACATCTGATTTTTTTCCAATATCTTTAACATTCAATCATCTTTCAATCACCTTTCCCTAGGAACGCAAAGTCGCATTCACATTGAATTTAATCCTTTGTTTGCTTCTAAAATGCCACAAAACGACCACATTATCATCGTTAACATTGCTGACTCAACATTGAGTTTATATTCATGATAAAAAGGTTGCGTTAGAATAGTTTCAACAAGATTCTGACACCGTTTGTAGCTGTAGAAATAGCAGTGACCAGCTGGTAACATGCATGTAACTCAGAAGCCAATATTCTTCAAATCAATATTCTAGTGACTATGTCTGTATGGCGGCATAACTTGACAATTTTTATTGAACTATTGCGACGGGTGTTGCATGCAATCAGGAGACGCTGACTCTCCCCGGGCACCTGGTCCGACTTCGGAATGTTATTCATTCCGAGGTTCACAGCCGTTCTAGTGGAAATTCTAGTAGTTTTACCTTGTCTTCTCGACTTTGATGCTGAATAACTAATAGGGACTTCTTCGATGTTTATAGTAACCACATTCATAGACGTTGGCTCATAATGTCACAAGAGGCACAAAATGTGCCGCCGACAAAACGGGTAACGACCAACAAGCAACACCACTTACTAACAAAATACTTACAAACTACAAGAAACATCATAAACAAACACACGTGTAAAACCACACACACGTACACCAAAACTGAATCTTCCATGTACAAACAACCATACAAACGAACAAAGAACCTCACTAATGAAAAAATGAAACAAGCAACACCATCTTTCAACAAACAATCTAAAAAAAAAAAGACCTAACAAACAAACAACATATCTCAGAAGCAACCTATCTCAGAAGCAACCTAGTTACAAAGATGTAATAAACAACTTCGTGCACAATAAAACGTACAAGCAGAAAGGAGGGGATTTCAAACAACACAAAACCCCCACATAAAACACCCAATGCAAAATCACGTAGCAGACAGAACACCAACTCACACCATAGAAACATGAACACAAAAGAACACACATAAACTAACGAGACGAATGGACAACCGGTGCTGATTTAGGAAAGTCATCTACCACGCAAGTAGCAGACGATGTGGTTTTCAGGAAAACGTACGCATAACCCTTAAACTTATCACCCAGAGATGTAAAATAACCTCCTCACTGTAAGATGAATAAGTTAAAGAAGATCCTGACGATAATTTCAACAGCACTCTCAATATAGCTCTAAATTGAGCATCGACGTACTCCTAGCAAGCTAGAGGTTGGACCAGATGGCCGGGAAGAGCAAGGCATACAAACGGATAGCATGACATATAGGCTCAAGAAACATACAGATGGATAGGTAAATACATATAAAGGCATACGAAATACAGTCCGTACTCTGCCGGCTGTTACAAGCACGTGCACGTGGTCACCCGAGGATTCCTACTGACATTCAGAGAAAACATGACTGTTGTTCGGGCCCCTGTCTTCTCTAAAGAGGTTTCGACTGGGCCCCGTCATAGAGTCTCGTCACAGTCAATCAGAGTGCAATTCTTAAGAATGCGCTGGTACAAGGCTGTAAATTGTTCCAGTACCAAGTCAAGTGTCCGTCTGGTGACAGAAGGATTATTTCAACGGTATAAAAGGCTTTTGATGATTCTACCACAATTTCGATGACTATTCTGTCTACATGTACCTTTAATCCTTCTTATTTTGTGAATTGTGTGGCCATAAAATAGAGGTTTTTAGATACTCAAAGTAACATACTCTGTTGCTTGCATGACTATACTATTTGTAATTTTCCAGAAACTTTTCAAAAGTTTATGAAAGCGAAAACCTTGGCATCAAAGTTTCCTGTAAATTTCTACCAAGATATCCAAGCCATCAGTTCCTGTTCTAGCATACCGGATGAACTGCTCAATGTTGTTACCGTGTTGCAGAAATCTAGGAAGGAACATCAACGTCAAGCAAGGGAAATTTTACTATGTTGAAAACAAAATAATCTCCTTTGAAATACAAGGTTGTATGAATATCTCCTTCAACAATTTTGATATTTAGGTCCAAAATTTGTCTATCTGTTTGTAACGTTGCCTTGTTTAGAGTCAACTCTTGTGGATATATCATATTTCAATATTTTTCAAAAACAAGATTGTCGATACTAAGAATATCATAAAGGTACCTAGAAGTGCCAACTAAACATTTCAAATGATCATGTTTGCTTTGCTAGATAAATTCATTTCCATACGTGTTTAGAAATAAATCTGCTTCAATGAGTTAAAGACAATCTCAACAACACTCACAATAGAGGCGTACAATTAGTACTCATAGGGATACCTACAACCTGTATTTAGAGATTCTCACCAAATCTTACATAAATAATGTCCAGGAGGAAGGACAAGGCAATACACAGGTCACTTCATGTCTATTATATGGTTTGTATGATTTATATTCTACAGTGGAAAAGAAACCTTTTTATTAAGATGTATACATTTAAGATTTCCCCTGTCGATCAAATCACAATTTCATGAGTTTGGACGATCACACTGTGAAACAGCTACACGAACAAACAAGCACACCTACAAATGTTCACACCTATTTAATAGCCTTACTTACAAACATATCATCAACCAACAATTAATTATTCGCTACAAATGACGAAACAAAAACACACCCTTATCTTAAATGCCACCAAACATGCACTGGAAAAGGACGAACAAACCAGGTAAATTTTGATGACATTCCATACATGTGTTTATCATGAGGAAAACCATGGTTGCACCCTAACCAATCAAATTAAGATTCAGTAATACATAACAGGGTCTTTACAAATTAGCAATTGAATCATGCTTATGTAGATGCAATATGAATAAATCATAAAAAGTAAAATGTCCAAAGTAAAAAGATTCAAACTTGATATAAAACCGGATTTTCCCGAAGAATGAGTTCGATTTAACTAATATCAATTGTGACTTTTCCTTGATTATCAAAATATAACGAAAAATGACGAATGTGATTTTGCGTAGTAAAGTTTATGATCCTTATTGGTAATTACCCAAAAATTTACGCAAACTGTAATTTCTTCCGAAAATTCTGAAATTATTCTGCTCTATAAACTTTCGAAAATTCTATATAAGACAAATTAGTTTTACAACACATTTAGAATCAACTTTATTTTTGATGCCATATTTTCTCCTGATCATAACCGAAGCTATCAACGATTGCCAAAAAGGGTGAGTAAGAAAAGATAAACAAAGGCTTACATGTTTGAATAAGATTTCAGCATGGATGATATAAAAGAGATAATCATTGAACTACAAATACAAGTTCACTTTATATACAGAATATGTTTATCTGTTAAGAGATAGAAAATTATAAATTTGACTTATTATAGTCAGATATTGAATTGAAAAAAAATGTTTTCCTTTTTAATATCAATCAAGTTATAAATTGATATTTCTTATTAATTCAATTATTCTTATAATATTAATGCATCATATATCTTTTTTTATTTATATCTATAGATGAATCTTAATATGATATCATTATACTGTCAACCAGTCCTTGCGGTCGCTCGTTTTCTACGGTAACTCCCTATCAACGGCCACTTTGTGCTCTCCTAACACGATTTGCTATATAAAATTGCCTAATTCAACGGCCACTCTCGTAACGCGGCAAGCGGTCAACAAAATGCTGACCGAAATTACTTCCAATACTGTTTTCTTTGCTCAATTTTTTCCAAGAAAGAAAATTTGTATATTTAAGTAATAGAAATCTACTTGTAGAAATATTTATTTTAATGCATTAATATGCATAATCATTTACATATTGCGGTATTTGTTCAATAAAAGATCGGAAATTCAACCTAGTCGTACCTTGGTAAGACGGTAAGTTCAGTTTCGGTTCCGTATATCGCCAACCTTGAATGAAAGGTCACCTGTTTTAAACAGCCATGTTTGGTTTTTCCCAAAGCTGACTTTTAAAGCCTTGTGAAAATGAATTATAAACGTTTAGAAGCGTAGTTGTATATTTATCCAGTAGCATTTACGAGCATTCTGCTTTTATTTTGTTAAGTACAATTATTCTTATCACTAAAAATGAACATGATTGAATCTTTCCCTACGTGTGACTATAGTATTCTTAATTTTCAAAAATTTAAAGTAGAGCTATCATGAAAACTCAAGCTATACAGATATGTGCGCCTTTATTCTTAAACTTTTTTTCACCTATGACTCGCCTCTTTTACTTTACATTTTTTGCACTTTTACAAATTTATGCTTATCCACAGTACTGTGTAATACGTACATATATTTATGTAGAACGAAAGGTAGGCCAACCTATTGTCTATAAGGTCGATCGGCCTTTCAGTGTAACAATCGTTTCTTTCGTCTCTTGATGAATGTCATTCTCTTTTCAGTTCTTTACTCAGTTTGTCAACTTTTATAATTTCAATTTTCAATTGGACTTTGTTCATACAGATTATGTGGTTATCTCGTCCTTCTACGGTGTGATGTTGGTGTTTTTTATCTGTCTGTCTGTTTGTCTTTTTATTGTTATTTTTGGATCCTTAATTTGAGTTCTGAGTTTGACTTTCATCCATTGAATGATAACTAGTAATATCGTATTAACTTGTGCAAATAAACATATAATTCGACGAGTTTTATGATTATTTTACAATCCAATTCATGTTTAACTCAATGTTTTTAAAATGACATCGCAATAGAACATGTTTTAAGAAGAAGCAAACAATAATTATAATATTCAATGCCGAAATATGTTCTGTTATAAAAACTAAGCGCACTATATGCGTATTTTAACACGTAATGTCTCAAAAGTGATGGTCAATACAAAAAATAGGACGGAAATCCAAATAATATGACCGTATGTAGATATACCCAAAACCTTGTTAAGGACTGAGCTATGTCATTAAGAAATGACTGTAATAATTTTTCTGTCTATCGATGTATAGACAAAAACCGATGCACAAACTATATAATCCGCGAAGCGGATTATATTTTGTTTGTGCATCGGTTTTTGTCTATGCATCGATAGACAGTAAAATTATTACAGTCATTTCTTAATTCTTAAAAACCGATGCACAAACTATATAATCCGCGAAGCGGATGATATTTTGTTTGTGCATCGGTTTTTGTCTATGCATCGATAGACAGAAAAATTATTACAGTCATTTCTTATAATTTAATTAAATCACTATTCAATCATCTAGTTTATTTTGCAATTGAAGTCATTTTAGCGTGGTTGATTTTCAAGTTCACAACTTGCGACGTGATATTTGAACAGGCCTAACGTAGCGGCGCTCGCTGTTAGTGACGTCATAATAGGTGACATTGTCTATACAGCTATAGATAAAATTTCGCGCCGTACGTTTGTATAGGCGTTATACAGACATTACGGGAACAGTTAAATTATTTCAGGATAAACCCCTCAGTTTTAGATAATTTTTATTAGACTTTGCGACGGATAATTTGTAAATAGGTTTTTCCGATTTCAATTTGACACCACACGGTAGATATACAGTATAAACTAATGAGGCGTCAGTACATTGTTAACACGGAAGATCGCAAAATTAATACTTCTAACCAAGACTATACGAATTTTCTGGCGCATTCTTCGATTGTTCTCCATTGTTATGACGTCATCAATTTACTTGGGCAGAAAAGGTGTCAATGTTTTGAACAATGGTTTAGGTAGGTGACTAAATGAAAAACCAGAACGGACACGCTGCACGCGCTGCATTTGCGATCTTGCGTATTAATGAACATCTAGAAGTCATTGACATGAAAAGGGTTGAAAATAAAGCATAACCATATATAAAACCCGCGACATCGGTAATGAAGTATCATCTAGATGTTATTTACACGGAAACAGGATATCATGGAAAATCAATATATAACATCAAGAAATAATGCGTTTTTAAAACAATTTTTTAGCTTAGTAAAAGAAGGGAGATGTATATGTTTATACAAGAGCTTAAAAGGAGTTTAACTATTCCTGTCAACAAAGAGAACCCAATGTGTATATATACTTTTTACTTTAAGGTAACTCGTACCTCTTGTCGTGTTATCTTATATTCTCTCTATAATTACTTTTTCGAATCTCCGTGCTTATCGTCTTTGAACTTTTTTATAAAACTTTCCAAATAGACCCTAGATTGTAGGGATATCTTATCGTCTATAAATTCGAATGACTCTTACATTCCACCCTATGGAATGATCCAAAGATTCACATTTTTACATTTCCTGAAATATTTTTAATCAAAAAATATTTGAATTATGCATTTGCTTTATCCTATGTGCAATAATAAACAAAGAAAATATGGGGTTTCCGTGCATAATATTCCCCGATTTTTGACCAGAGGTACGATCTACCTTAACTGCGTTATTTTTGGGTACTTTCTAAATCAACTAAGTATTTTATTAAATTTATTTCAGATTTTCATTCACATTTTTAGAATTTAAGATTTTTGGTCGTACTAGTCTCCCTTAGGAATCGATCTGATACGGCAGTTTATGTGAATTGGGAGCCAGGTTGTTTTATTTTGATTAATGTGTTTACATGTTTTATATTTTTAATAGATTTGCTTAAGAACTGAAACAGAGGTCTTGTTTTTCGCAATCTAATGTGAATATAAACATAAAAGAAGTAACTATCAGTTATTCAGACTCAAAATTGAGAATGGATGACAAAATTATAAGAATTTCCATTGGAACAGTTGCGAACCCTTGAATGAACACCATTCCAGAGTGATACCAGGTTCTCAAGGATCGTTAGACTATCCTTGTATCATCCAATCATGTGTAAGTTTACCAAAGTGTTTTCTGAAATTTCAGGTTTTATCACCCCTATATCTCCCTCTTTCCCTCTCTTTAGTAATCAAATATCTATTCATATTATTAATTTTTCGCCTCACATTGATCAATTATCTAGTTTGAAGATTTTGTTTTCTTTCGGGTTTATAAATATATCATATAACATATATCAGACTACAATGTAACTCTTTATCATAATTAATGCTTATTAGTGTCTGGTGCATTGTGGTATCCGTTGTTCGATAGAGTAATTTAACATAGCGATTAAATCGTCTCCATTGTAAAGTTTGGTAAATTTTATGCCTGGTAAGGTATTATAAACTATATATTTTTCTGAAAGGTAATGAAGCCCCGAGTACAGGTACATAATACTCCCAGGTCTTGAAAATCAAAGGGGAAAAACTCTTGTACAGCGAATGTATTTTGTACATGTTATATAGAGAAAATAGACAAATGTTTCATAAGTTGTTCCCCTTCGTTTTGCTAGCTCTTAGCCCCAACATTATTATTTTCGAGCTGCAGGCATTATTTCCTTTCCGAAAATGTATAGATAATTTTGTAATGTTCATTATTAAAAGTAAAAAAAAAAGGTAAAGGTAGGGGTTTATAGTCTCGCTCGCCTGAGCCTCACGCGACTTCTACAATCACCTCCCTGGCGAGACCTGTACAATCAGTGCATTCTCAACTCCCTTGGGAGTATACAAGCAGAGCTGCTGTTTAGACGCTAATTCTTTTCATTCACATTACAAGCTCGTCTCATGTACCAGGTACCCGGTTTACTCCTGGGTGGAGAGAGTACAACGTAGTGTAAAGTAACTTGCCCAAGGTTACAATGGTTTGCAATGATCGGCGATGGTGAGGCTCGAACCCACGACCTATGGATTTCTAGTCTACCGCGCTAACCACTACGCTACTAGCACTATTATTATAAATAAAACCTTTCCATGCATGAAAAAATGCCCTGTTGTATATCGGATACCTTAAAATATATTTTTAATTCTTCGAGGGTTGGAACACTTCCATATTATTACGTGAAATTTTAATTTTTTTGGGGGGGGGGGGGGTTACTTATTTCTTTTAATTTCATTTCTATATTTGGTCAGTTTTCTTTTCAAATCTGATCGATCACGGTACAGAGGCATAAACCGTGTGTGTTTGGTGATTAAAATTTGATTTATTTTAAAATACATGTTTCCATTCCTTTTTCGGATATATAATATAATTACTTTTCCGATAAATCGGAGAAGGAAAAAAAAAACACTTGACATGTTCATTGGGGGATAGCATTTAGTGTGATATCAAATGACAGGAAACTGAATGAAACTACTGGAAATAAAGTTTGCTAAAGATGAATTTTAGACGATTGATTAAGCCAATAAACATGTATTACGTAAGCGTTATCGGAAAAAAAAGATCAAAGGGTTCTTTGTTAAATATTGAAATATTGAAACGGAAAATACTAGAATATGAATGTGATGAAGGCAACGGTAAACTTGCTCTGAATGTTACACTCATTTAGGTAGTTACCATATGTCTGCACACGCTTAAACGATAGAAGCAAATGCGCTTTCTACCCCTGTTTAGTTTAGTTTAAACATATTTTATTTCCGAAAACGAAATGGGATCGGGCAAAAGTTTTAACAACATTACAAACGCCCTCTCCCTACCCCTGTAGTTGGAGACAGAAATTTGTTTAATTTAGATAATAGCTATATGAAAAAAGAATTGAAAGACATTTAAACATTATAAATATATCTCAAAGCACAAATAACAAGATATATTTTTTTCTTAACAAATATGATGTTGTTAGAGGTTTTGAACAATTTTATGCTAATATTTTTTGCAGAAGAATATGTCTAGTTAGTGTATTCTTTTTTCTTCTTCATATTTAGATGGTTTATTTCGTATTTTCCCTTAATATTTAATTTGATTAAATGTACTAATCATAATGATTCGTTAATGATTTATCTTATCTATTCTTTTCTATTCTTGTTCTATACTTTGATGGGTTTATTTATTATTATTTTTTTGTATTTATTTATTTGTTTTATTTTTATTTTTCTCATTTGTATAAATAGTAAGTCTGATACGTTCTAACTATCGTTTTCTACGACTTTAATTTTCACTGTTAGATCCCGATGCAAAGGCATAACAGGTAACTATGTGTTCCTTAATTTCAACTGAAAATTCTTGGTGCATAATAAATTTGTTTCAAATTTTCTTAGGAAGGTTTAGAGTTGGAACACTTCCATATTAATAAATAGAATGTTTTATTCACTTTCCCGACGTATGATAGTTTTTCTTGAAGTAAACTTTTAAGAAGTACTTATCAGTGATCAAGTCTCAAAGTCGAGAAAAGAAAACAAAATCAGTAGAATGTTCATTGGGACAGATGCGAACCTCGGCATGAACAACATTGTGCCGACAAGGGGAGACTAGGTTGCCGGAGAAGTCCGTGTCTCCTGTTTGCATGCATGAAAAACCCGTCACAACAGTACAATGAAAACTTATGAAATTCGGTTAGTGTCACGGTGTTAATTTTACAAAAAAGTTTACAGAAACTTCACAGAGCTACAGGGAATTTTACAGAAAATTTAAGAAAGGTTAAATAATGTGAATATGTTCAGCGGGGGGGGGTGGGTTATACTCACCTAAATCAGTATGTATAGGGTCGCAGTTAATAACACTGGTCGAAAGAAGACGTGATTAAGATGACCTTAAAGATATAATTCTACGGAACCTTTATCAGATTAAAAAGGAAAATAAGGGTTCTTTATTTCTTTGCTGACGTAATCTTACTTTCCTTAAGAAATTGAATTGAATAAGGTATGAATGTCCTTATATGCAGCACTCACGTAAGGCGGTACTTTGTGTCTTATGACACTTACACGATACATGGTTAGACTGACATCTTTGAATATGATCATACCAAGGACATCAACTGACACAATCACAATGAGGTTTTATCTAACTGGTTGTATAATAAGACATCCATATAAAGCATGTTTATATTTATATCAGGTCATTGATTCTTTTATCTTCTTATTAGACAAATTTAAACTTACATTTGTATCTTCATTTACTGTGACAAGTTTACAATTAAATCTACAAAAATATCAGCATGTACATGTATCATCGATAAGTAAAAGTGTCTTAGTCAATTCAATTGTTATTACTTGTTTAAGAAAGTTTGCATGAGAATATCCTATATTAGAAATATTTATCGGTATATTAATAAATAAAACATTGATCTGTATAATGATTTAATAACCAGTACACAATTTTAATTGCTGGTAAACAATGTTTACAATCGTCTCCTTATGGTGTGTTCATATCAAACTTGATAGGATACTGTATGTGCACTTATTTTAGCGGAGTTAGCGCTACTACATGTAAGACTGTGCTAATTCAAGAATACGTTAAATCACGAATCTCTTATAGATTAATGTGGAAAAAATCAAAGTGCTAATTCATGATTACGCTAATATGTCAATTTATCCGATTCCGCTCTGTTTCCACTAACATTTGGTTGCGCTAAAATGAGTATACGTACAGTATACAGAGCAAGAGCAAGTACTACATATACATTTTTCTGAGTGCCAGGCGTCTTTCAGATAGGGGTACGTTGGTGACCGACTAAAATGGCCACCGAGGAAGATCTACGGTCGATACGGGGAACTCGTCATACATTATGATGTCCCACTGTTCAGAATGGTGGATGATATTCTGTCATAGACCATATGAGCCATCCAACATCTGAATGTACTTGTATCTCCTGAACTGAAAGTAACCGGATGTGATAATTCCACAAAATTGAGACGATGGGTGTTGCATGCATGCAGGATATGCTGACTCTTCCTGGGCATCTGGTCTCACTCCCATATCTGGAGTGCGCGTCTCTTTATTTGGTGCAAATTTGTGTTTGTTTGCTTTGGCTCCTATTTTATCCTCATTTTTGCATGCCTTTTGTTTATGATTTTCTGAATTAACGATTTGTACTTTCTTTTTTCCACGTTTTTGTTGTTATTGTTGTTGTACTTTATTACCGTAAAAGTTTAGTATACCGAAAATAGAAAAGAGAAATCTTTAGGAAACGATGTAGAGGACATACATGATACTTTTAAATTCATGAAATGGCACAACTTAATACAGG
This sequence comes from Pinctada imbricata, assembly GCA_033119305.1. NCBI lineage: Eukaryota > Metazoa > Mollusca > Bivalvia > Pterioida > Pteriidae > Pinctada > Pinctada imbricata. Next base: position 26,354,891 of record VSWD01000001.1, on the reverse strand, counting down.
AGCTTCATGCATATGTCATCTCGATGGAATGTCTGTTCAAGAACCTAGTTTAAGTTGTTTACCCTATATCCTAGGTTTTTATTCAATTTTATCATTTTATAAATATACTCGAGTGGTAAATAAGTGAGCTGATTGCAAAAAGCTTTAAGTCACCTTTCATTTCATCATGTCTGCAAAAGTTTTAGTGTTCTTTTTACTACCTTATGATTTATCTTCTAAATTCCAACCTTATTCATCCTATATTATGTAGAATAATATCCTATATTATGTAGAATAATCTATGCCGTCTTTATTTTGAATTTGTATCGGGAATTTCCATTTTCGTTGTAAATGTAGTTTTTAGTCGAACACAGGTTCTACAGCTTTTAAAAAACTTATGTTTGGTTTTCGAGAAATTTATAAGTGACAGCTTATATCTTTTATATCGCTTTCGGATGAATATGCTTTGCAACTTTCACTCTGAAAATTGAGTAAGGCTGTCACGCAACCTGGTACTCTTTGACATCGCTAACAGAAAATATATGTATATCTGTGTATGTCTGTTTGAGAGAGTGCATGTGTGTGAGAGAGAGATAGAATGTGACAGGGAGAGAGAGAGAGAGAGAGAGAGAGAGAGAGAGGGGGGGGGAAATTGAGAGGCAGTGAGAGAGGGAGAAATTGAGAGGGAGAGAGACATAGAGAGGGTGGAGGTTTGGAGAGAGAGACGGCGGGAGAAAAAGACTGGGGAGGAAGAGAGAGGAGATACAGATAGAGGAGGGAGAGATACTGAGGGGAAAGAGAAAGGAAAGTAAGGAAAGGGAAAGAGAAAGGATGAGAGCAAGGAGGAGGAATAGAAAGAGGAAGGACAACGTAAGAGTGGAAGAGTTTGAATGAGAGACGGGAAATGAAGGAAGAGAAAATGGAGGGATGGAAAGAGAGGGAATGAGAGAGAGGAGGAGAGAGATGGTGATGAAGAAGGGTGAGAGACGAGAGGAGGGAGAGAAGGTAAGGTAGTATCAATCCGAGAAAGTTCGATCCAGTTTTGCAGGACATATTCTTTCTGCACATTTCAATTCATGGTGACATTTATAAGATGAAATTATCAAAAGATAATGATCTTTGCTGAAAGATCCGTTGTCCTCTCAGTACGTGATGATCACAGATATGAGAAGATCAACTTCTTAATTGAAAGATAATTATATTTTAATCAGGTAACACCGAAATGATAACGACGCAAATAGGAGTCGATAAATGCATCTTTGCAAATATCTATAAAATAATTTACCCAATTCAGCAAATTTGGGCCCGTTTATTTACAATTAAAAAATCTATCACCATCACACCCTCACTATTTTGCATAAAGCTGTCCATTTAAATACAAACTGCAACATCATTTTGGAGCATTTGGATATTTAAATCATTTAATGCTCTCACGTAAGTGCATAATTTTTTGTTCAGTTTCATCCCTTTAAGTTTCTTTTCTGGATAACTTTGAGCTAAAATATAAAGTTGTTTCCATGTTTCGTACTTAAGCTATAAAAAAGATCATTTCAGCCAGGTATTTCATTATGATAAACGTCGAAAGTTTATACGAGCATCAGGCTTTTCAATCTTAATTACAGGGATGCATTATAAATAATCTTATATTTTGGCCACATTTTCTTTTTATAACGCTTCGGAATACACTCTTCACAAAGTTTGAGACCGCATACACTTTACAACACAAATGCACTGAAGTTAGAAAATATTTATGTACATTAGGGTACGATATTTGATATTTTTCGTCTCAATATACAACTGATGAGAATTCTTTACATCAAGAAGAAAGGGGGGATCTCCAACAACACTCGGTTGCAGCACCCATAACAAAACCCCAAAACACCCTATGCAAAAACATAAAGCAGACATCCATAGAATGTTAAATTTTTTTTAATTCAATAGCATAATTTAAAACCTGATAGATTTACAGCATGGACCAGACATGCACGTTTCGGGTACTAAACCCTCGTCTGTGATCCTCTGTCTAAACAATGTAATATGGCCAAAAAGTTTGAAAATTATTATGATTGTCCAAAAATTTACCAAAAGACGTAGCAGAATGGGTGGGATAAGATGCTACAGGACCCACGTTTTAGAAATTTCACGAAATTTTGTAACAGAAAATTTCAAATGCGCTGAAGAGACAGACGATCAACCAAAGCTGCCCTCGGGGACTCTTGGTCATCCAGCAGTGACACTCACCAAGTTCAAATGTTAAACGTCTTTAAATTCAATAGAGCTCACACCATAGGAACACGAAATGTCTAAACACAAAAGACCACACATAAACCAACCAGACCATCCATAATATCCACAACATGCCTGTCAACACATAAACCAACCAGACCATCCATAATATCCACAACATGCCTGTCCACACATAAACCAACCAGACCATCCATAATATCCACAACATGCCTGTCTTGTGCACCACATTTCGACATTTCTGTTCAGAAGGCTGCTGTCTGGGAGAACGTTCTGTATCTCTCATACATATGTATTCGGCAATGGTCGCTCTAATTTTGCTTTGTATCATCATAATTACATGAAAGTCAAGCATAAAACAATATGGAGGAAATTCATTAATGTATACGTTGAGAACGAAATTGACCCCTCCGAACGCAGGACAATCTTGAGAAATTCCATGACGTCACAATGTAAGTTCGATGTTTGACCGAGGTTCGAAGCTTGTTTGTCCGAGGTAAAAGCATTGTGACGTCACGAAATTTTGCATTTTTTTTCCCGCAATCGGAAGGGTCAATTACAAATACCAACGGGTTTATTTTGTCCTCGTTTTAAGAAAGAAACACCGGATTATTCCGGGGTTCTCAACATCTAATGACTTTTCCTTACCTTTTCGACTTTGAGACTAAATAGCTGGTGGGTACTTCTTTGATGTTTATTTGACGTATTTGATTACTACCTGTGTTTGACCTGTTTGTTATCATTTTTTCTTTTATTTTCTTGCAGGTGGAAACATGTTCCGACGTCCTGTACCTATCTATATTTTAGTTCTTGTCTTATTACATACATGTAATTGTATGAAGTTAAAATGCTTTCTAAATGACGAAGAAATCGACGAAGTGATTATTGAGGGTATAAAGCAGTATAAAGAAGAAGCAAAAATCGTAAGGGAAAATTCACAGAGTAAGTATAATATATAATCAGACCTTAACATTATACGAATATACTGAAATCAAAAGTTCAATAAAAAAAATCCTTACGATTTCTCACTTTAAAATGCTTATCAAAGACATAAAATAAAAATATAAATAAACAGAAAAAGAAAATATAAAACGTTTCGATCATCTTTATCCTTAAGCGTTGTGAAGCTATATTTCTAAATAATACCGTGCATTTATTGTACAACTTTTCAAATAAGATGATTTCTTGAACACTTATCACAACAAAATAAAACACAATCAAATGCAAAGAGCATCTGATAGAAAATTAATACGAGCATTACAAAAATGATATTTTTTCATTCAATGACATCTAGTTTAATTACATAATTTGGCTCAGTCAGAAATTTGCAATTTTGGCACAACTCTTAAAAGCAAAAAAAGAAGTTCAATTGATCTATTGTCATAGTGAATTGTCCATCGTCAGTCGTCGTAAACGTTTCACATCTTCAACGTCTTCACCAGAATCATGGAAGGGATTTTGATAAAACTCGGTAGTAATAAAGTACTCGTAGTTCCCTACAAGTGGTGTTGTTCATCGTCCGAATCCATCAATAGGTGGCGACATCAGAGGTAAAAGTAGGTCACAGGGGTATTCTTTTTTTCGCAAACTTCTTTTTTTTTTCAGAACCGACCCTTTTATTGAAAACTCGAAAGCATCAGGATGTCTTAAAAAGTGTTGTTATTTTTGTTTTCACTCCAAGTCAAATTTTTCGACGCGTTTTGACGACTTTTTGGACTTTGTCAGAAATGTTCATTTTTTAACTGATTCTCAGAATAACTTTATTAATATACGCTCATTTATTGCATATTTGTCATAATTAAGTTTCGATGCATCAATTTAAATCAAAAATAGTTCTCATCACTGAGCATATGAACCCAAGGGTTGTGGGGTCAAATCCAAGCTACGGTAGCCCGATTCTTTTCTTCCTTTCTCAATTTTGCTCATTTTATTAGCTTTTCATGCTATTTTAAATTATATAGATACAACTTATTTCATTCTGTATTACTGTTTCTTCCATTTTCATCTTGTTCCATTTTGTGCATTCAATTTGATTTATTGGATATTTATCGTATTTAAATTTCTTGATGCTTAAATTTTTTTCGTATTTAGATATAATTTTTGGGAAGTTTTCTGTATCATTTTCGCTTACCTGGCCAAAGCAAACAAACAAAAGCCTCCACCATATGGAAAGAAGCAAACTGCCGATATGTGAGTGAGACTAGGTGCCCAGGAAGAATAAGCATCACCTGCTTGCATGCAACACCCACCGCTTCAATTCGGTAGAACTGTCACATCCGGTTATTTCCATTACGGATAACATAGAGTACAATCTTTGGTGGATGGTTCAAATGGTTTATGACAGAATATCATCCACCATTCTGGAGAGTGGGAAATCATAGTGTATGACGAGTTCCTCATATCGACCATAGAACTTCCTCAGTGACGATGTTAGTCGGTCACAAACATATCCCTGACTGGGAAGCTTATCTAAAAGACGCCTAGCTCTCAGAACAAAAATTCGTATATTTGGTACTTGCTCTGGCATATCATTTCAACTGAGATATGGACACGCCATAAGCAGGCGATGAAGGGATGCTGACACTCAGAAAAGGAAAGTTTGTAATGCTGAAATTAAAGTCGTCACGTTTGTCATAGAGTGAGGTGTTCATGTGACCATCAGTGTCGTAGGACAACATGATGTCCAAATAGGATGCTGAATTATTTGTCTCTGCAGTTTCTTTGACTTCAAGCTCAGAACGATAGACACTGCTGAGGTAATCAGCGAATTTTGGATTATTGATTAACCTGTCGGCATCGGTTAACTATTGGTCTCGTTGCTTTATGTGTACTTTTTGTGTTTAGTGTTTTGATCTCGTATTCGGTGTTCCTCCTTGTCCCTTTTGCATCTCTTGCGTTGTTTTACTTTGGATGCTGAAAATATCTTGCTGGATCGAGATCCCTTCCTTTCATTCCTGTTGGTAACTAATGAGGTATGAAGAGTTTGCAATGCACCTGATACGTCGTCTATTTACAAAGTTTTCTGAATATAGGGTATATAGACGTTCATCGGATCTCCAACAACACTAGGTTGCAGCACCCACAGCAAAATCCCAAAACACCCATGCTGAAAAAACAGAACAGACACCCAAAGAAAGAGACGCAAAAGGGACAAGGAACACAAACTCACACCATAGAAACATGAAACATAAAAGACTACACATAAACCAACGAGACCAATGGGCAACCGGTGCTGACTTAGGACGGCCATCTGCCATGTAAATAGCAGACGGTGTGGTTATCCTGGATTACCTGCGCACAATCCTCCTATTATTCCGATTTCCCAGAGGTCTCGAAGAACGCACAATTATGGTGTAAAACAACCTCCTCACTGTTAGATGACCACACACAAACAAAACCGTAAAACACAGGGGTCCAATCAACACAGATGAATATGTAAATGGATATAAAAAGAGGACTTGCGTAATACAGTCCGTGCTCTGCCGGCTGTAGCGAGCTCATATGTGTTATCACCCGAGGAGTCCGACTGACATGACAGGACAGGTGGTCGGGGTCTTGTCTTCTCTAAAGAGGTTTGGACTGCTATTGCTAAAGTGTATAACTTTGTTCAAGAACTCATTTACATATACTTCGAGTTTTTAGCTCATTTGAGCGAAGCTCAAGTCAGCTATTGACATAGCGCGACGTCCGTCCGCCGTCCCTCGTCGTCCGCTAGGGGTAAAGGTTTTAGATTTTCGACTTCTCTTCTTCACAGAATTTCAAGAAACCCTATTGGAACCAAGAACTCAAGGGTTTTTTTTAACAAGTTTTTCGTGCCGATCAGTCAACAAATATGGCCACAGACGACTCTGGTTGGCTCACACATTTTCGACTTCTCCACCGCAACACCATTAACACAATTACAAGACACCGTACAGGAAGCAAGTATTGAAGGTCATCTACAAAGTTTGTATTTTTTTTGTGCAGATTGGTAAACTAATATGACCATTGAGGGCTCTGATTGGCTGACACATTTTCGACTTCACCTATGCAACCGCTGCACATAATTTCACGAAACCTTACGGGTGGCAAGAACACAAGGTCCTCTACCAAGTTTTTGCTTTTCGTGCCTATTGGCTTACCGATATTGCCACCGAGGTGTATGATTGACTAACGCATCTTCGACGAAACTGATGCTCATAATTTCACGAATCCTGGAACAAAGCAAGTACTCAAGGGGCTCCAACAAAATGTACACTATCATTCTTTTGTTTGCAACTGAGTTGAGCGATGTGGCCCCCTTGGTCCTCTTGATCTAGAAATCATACATTTAGCGGGAATTGAGTGATAAACTTAGCATCATTGTTTATAGTATAAAATTGACCGTGTCTTTTATATTCTTACAAAAAAAACCCTCTTTTATTGCAGGTGCACATGTATCGAAACCAAAATGTTTCCTTAACAGGAACAGCAAGATGGATGATGATATGAAAATCAAAGATCAGATTGGACTAATTCACGAATCCATCGAAAAAGCTGCTGTGGCGAAGTAAGTGATTTTTACGTCCTTTCAGGGTGTGATGTTGATGAAAAATTGGAATGAATTATTCCTCCATTTGAACGCTTTATCATAGGGAAAGGAGAACGTCGAATTTCTTGAATAAAAACATCAACCTGAATTCAGAAGAATAGTATCATTAACATTTACCTTTTCAAGTTTGAAATTGACCACATCAGCTGCCTGATGGACTGTATAATCGATTGATTGTTTATGACGTTCGTATTGGACGATACGGCAATCGAACACTCACGACACTCATGTTGCGATACATGTGAAGTCGTTGCAAAAAGTTCTACCATAAAGCATAAAACAGTTTCTGGTAAATAAGAACTCACATTAACCTTTGCCATATATATAAGAGTTATCTGTGGAGTAAACATCACTTGAACAACATTCTTTTTTGTCAAAACATCTGTACCGTCTATGTAATCAGGTAGGTCCCAAACACAACAGTTGCCATCCCGCATTAACAAACGTATGTGACGTTACGTATTAGGCAGATTTATGTTATCAATTGATCTTAAAAATTTGTTAATATTAATTTTTCCTCGCCAAAACGTTTAGAGACACAAAGATAAATGTCAAGATCTCCGCCGGAATCATTTCGCCATATTATACCGTTGGTGTTAGTATTGGTCACCTCAACAGCAGACCGTTTTAGACAGGACACATTATATGGCACCAGGGCTTGTTCTATTACATCATTATTGTTGAATGAGCATCTGCAATGCCCGAATACTAAGCTCGGATTTAGTCATACTGATATTTAAGTGTTTATATCATCATCTGTGTACCGATCCTATGCGTGTGTAATCCAAAATACGCTCTTGACCTATTTACCCTCCTTACCATTTCCGTTAGCATTACCAGCGTACTCCTGTACTTGTCTGTTTAAGTCTGTATCCGCCCCTCCCTATATGTTACCTATTACCGAAACTTGTAGTTTGACTACTTTTCTATTACCGAAACTTTTTGACTACTTTTCTTGTCCATTTAATAGCCTTTCCTGTGATCCACAATGTTATCCTTTTTATCACATGATACACCCGTTATGCAGTATCATAAAGCCATGTCATAAATATATGATATGATAACACGTTATATATCGATCTGCTTGAATGCGATTGGTCAAGTTTGGAACCTAATCACATTAACCTTGACAAATGTGACCTTTCAAATATCGGTCAGCTATTGAATTCAGACCCGAAGTCAATATCAATGATTAAAATTGTTTTTGTTGAATTATTTCTTGCATTAAAATACTATTCAAAATTGAAATACTTTTCTCTTACGCTCAGAATATCTACATGATGGGGACACTACTTCTCATTGCGTAGCTGACGACTTCTATATCACGGCGTGGTTCGCCTCTTTAGTTCTCGGAAACGTTGATTTCACGTTAGAAATACACATTTTTAGGCAATATCATGTGATAAAAAGAATCTCAAATGAATTTTCATTTCATACGATGTATTATGAAACTCGTTGTCCGTTTTATATCCCCTCGCCAAGGCTCGGGGATATAAAACACACAACTCGTTTCATAATACATCGTATGAAATGAAAATTCATTTGAGATCCTATATTTATAAAAGCCCAATTTACACTACACTTTGAGCAGCCGACGATTGTTTTAATTTACTACTTCTATCTCACTCGGAAGTTCACTTTCAGCATATATATCTGCATAACTATTTGTGTCTATCCCGCAATACGGTTCATTATTCATCCAGCGAAATCAATTCTACAGTCACCAACTCTGGATACCTGATTTCACTTTGCTTGCATTTCCATTTTACAATCCTTTGACCTTCCACCGTCATTCAACCAAAACATTCCAAAGATCATGACTATAAATGCCCGTGGTTCCTAGCAGTTTTGAAGTTCTAAAAGAAAGGATATATTTCAAAGAGAACTCGATAACAACACCGGCAACAACAACAGTAAAACACCAAAAATATAAACTGAGTGGACTATCACAATAGGAGCCAAGAACGGGACAAGTTAGATTTAATATCAATAATACGGAAGTGTTCCAACTCTATACCTTCATGAAGAAAAATTTCAAACCAATTTTTTCCTACACCAGACACGTGTTTCGAATATTAAATGGTGAAATCGAAGCATTAATGAAAAAAGACTAAAGGTAAACCAACGATGTCAATGGATCTGCGGTTGCCATCTGCAATGTCAATAGTAAATGGTGTTATTTTCCGACATACTTGCGCACAAACTTCCCTCTGTTCAATTACTCGGCTTTATAGATAACGCACAATTCATGCGTATATAATCTCTACAAAGTTAAACACGAAACGTGGTGGCATTAATTAATTCATTCATATTTTAGGTGCGGTTGCCATTGGGATGAAATAGCAGAATCAACTCGAAAGAGTATTGAAGATGAAACAAAGAATGTACTCGAACAACTTCATACCCAAATTCTCATGAATGATGTAATAGAAGAAAGAGAATATGAAATCCTCAGACGGTAATAATAATATTATTATATCAGCCTTTGAAACAAAGATTGTGATATAGACATAAACACTTTATTTTGTAGTGTATGTAGGGTATTGGGGGATAAAAAAATTGAATTGGGTCTATGAATAGGTTGTTTTGGATAAAACAGGACCTTTATAGCTTACCGGAACAATCTCAACTTTTTATGCTTCCTAAACGTTGTCAGAAATACCCACATTTGTACAACTTCTCAGAATAACTCAATATAAGTTGGCTTTTATGCAAATTTTTATTTCTTATCATTTTAACAGAGAAAAGTCGTTCAATGTTTAGATACTGAGTTAATGTTCAAACTTAATGCAGTTAAATTTCAAACAACAACACCAAGGAGTTTCAAGTTGAAAGTATAGGGATTTAGAATACTGTTATTTGCCAATGATTGCATCATTTCTAAATATAATGATAATCTATATTGTTTTATATGTGCGTCTGATGAAATGAGCAAAATGACAAATATGGATTATGACCATATTCCTGTATACAGCACAAAATCGATAATTCAGAAAATCAGAAACCGGAGGAATACAAAATCAGGATACACAGGAACCAAAGCAAACAAACGAAAACCTCCACAATATGAAAAGAAGCTAACTCCCGATATGGGAGTGATACCAGGTGCCCAGGAAGAGTACGCATCCTCTGCTATGTGTTATATGCATATAGTTAAATGAGTATATGTAACATCTGAGTGCTGTTGAGACTATCGTCAGGATCTTCTTTAAGTCATTTTCATTCCTAAAACAACTAATCCCTAGATTTAACTATCAACCCTAACATGCCTTATGCTTCCATTAAAAAAGAATGCTATACACATATTTTTCTAGCTAAAAATAAGGATTACACATATCATAAAATTCTCATACTCCGTCATTCCCGAATATTCCCGATTCATGAAGTCATCGGCGTTTGTCGGTAAATTATGAAAATGCGCATAAATTTTGACCGGAAGTAATTTACTAGGGTGCGGAATCCTCAATAATCATTATAATTGTTTCCAAATATGAAAAAGCACCATTTCTACATCGATTCAAATGCATAAGATTATGTAGTATAAATTGAGTTAACATAAAGCTCGATTTTAGCAAGGAAAATACAGTTCTACTCTATTGATCCGTCTTTGGTAATTCGATAATCATGTTTAGGAAAGAATCTGAGGTAGATTCGTTTAAACTTAAGGTATTTGTACAGTGCGAGAGTCATAAACGAACGAAAGGAAAGAAATCGAAACGAAAAGAAACAAACCGAAACGAAACGAAACGAAACAGACCAATTAGAAATGAAATAAAACACAAAACTTGAGAAAACAAGCCACATAGATTAAAAACGGCCGCGAACATATGAAAAGATATGTATCGATTATAGTCAGTTCTTAAAATTATTTCTATTGAGTCTTTGTGGAATACAGAATTTTTTCCCCTTGCAGACGGTATCTGACGTAAAACCATTGTGACGTCATGAAAATGGTATGGTAACGTCGATTTTATACCGTCATTTCCCAGACTTTTAGGACTGTTTCCATAGAATTTAATGACGTCATAATCAGTCTACGTCAGACACCGTCTCAAATGGGAAGTAACTCTGGTTTTCGAAAATAGCGAATAGTGTCTAGAGCGTTTCAAGAGTCAATGTTGACAATTAAAAACATAAATGCTAAATGTCATAAATGTAATACAGATGACTGAATGGGAGGGGGTGTTATAATCTCGTTCTAGGCGAATATAGGAGGAGTCAAACACAGAAGAGACGGGCTGTTTTATTTATTATTGTTTGATACTTTATTAACAAAGTTGAGACAATAACATTTTTCGGAGAAGAGGGGGGGATACGACTTTCTACTTTTCAGGATAGAACTTTATCCCTCTCCAAGCCTTTCGTTTTCATTAAGACCCACACTGCTTTAATATAACCCTTTATATAGTGTACTGGTGAACACGCTTTTTAATGAATTCCTGGTGATAATCGTCAACTTTGACTTTTGAAACCCCTAGGTACTGGAATTGTTGGATAGAGACTTCAATGCATACATTCGACCTTGATCCCTTTCCTTTATGAGCACCTTTTTTTCTCAGGAATTGTGTAAGGTTTAGGTTTGATTTTCATTCGTTTCGTTTCGGTTCGTATCGTTTCATTACCATGTGCTCTTTTTTTCTATTTGTTTCGTTTCGATTTGTTTTGATTGTTTTTGTTTTTGTTGTTGTTGTTTTTCGTTTCGTTTGGATTTTGTTGCACTTCACGCTCTAAAGTTACCTTGAACTGAATGAGATTCTATGAAAACTAACTAAACATAAAATGAGGTTATAAATTGACGGTATCATGCTCATTTTTTGACGTTAAAATTGTTTTAAGTCTGACACCTTATCAATTCGGTTATAACTACGAAAGTCGAAAACAGACTGAATAATAAGACACAAATAGCATTGTCAGGATTCCTTAGAGTAAGCACTGTTTTGTAGATATTGTTTTCATTTTTGTCCGTGAACATCCACGGCGCGTGCAGCTAGCCAAACAGAAAGACAAAAGTCCCTCAAGGGGTTTGACAGTACGTGTTTGAATGTCTTTCAACCCTGCACTCACCTCCGCGAAATTCACTCACCATTCACTCACCACTCACTCACCACCGCGGAATTGTATAGACCTTTTTCATATTACCGGTAGACTTGCATTTGAGACACTCGAAGACCAACATTGCTACTTTTGACGTTATTTCTAATTATGACGTCATAAATCGGATACGACGTCATAGTTAAATGTTACGTCAAATCATGTTATGTCAGGTATTAGGATGTGTAAAATACAAGTCAACGGCGGTAATGTGAAAATCGTCTATTGAAAAAAAAATAAATCGAAACGAAATCAGCTTTTTATTACGATATTATTTTGATTTTAATAACCTAAACCAAACTATGTTCATAAACATAAACCTTGTTATTTGTACTGTGTGCAACGTTTAGGTAAATTGTATAAAAATTACCACAAAGTCAATGTTTATGAGAAGTAATACGTCCTCGGGTTTTATTCATCAGCTTCATATATTAATTATTTATATTAATTCTTTAGTTTTCCGATAAAAGAAAAGTAGATTTAATGTTTAATTCTATTTAAAGAAAACGTCAAGCTGATGACACTAATACAGCGGATTTACTCTGCCATGACAACGTAGAATGTAATCAGCCCAATTCCAAGTATAGAAGCATTGACGGTCTCTTGTAATAACTTGGAGAATCCGAAATGGGGTGCACATGGCGCAGTAGAGCCTCGGTATGAGCGACACGGCTGTGCGAATGAATCCTGTGTTTTCCAACACCGGTACGTACATTTGAGATTAATGTGTTTTCACCCCCATTTTGCTCCTATGAAGCTGACAGAAAACTGCCCTATTATATTATGCTCAAAAAATATAATAGCTTATATCTCTCCTGTTGTAGATGATAATCTGTAATGGAGACAGAAAGATGGATTCGAAACCAATTCATTTTTCCCTTTCATAAATCAATTCTGTTTCCTTCCACCAAAAATATAAGAAGGGAAAATATGTGTTGATCAAAATAACTCACCTGTATATAAATCAGTTGCACTAATGATGTCCAGAATGATATAGATGCCTCTCATTCTGAGGTTTAAGACTTGCCAAGACTCTGAAATATTTTGTATCTCACGTTAGTAATGAAATGTATGTTAAAAGAACGAGATATTCAGGACGAAATATATTTCATAATTTTCTTTACAAATAATTATGAATACAAACCAGTCCCTTTTAAATCTAATCTAATAATTTTACCTTGCCTTCTCGACTATGAAACTGGATAATTGATGGGTACTCCTGTACTGTTTATTCACTTGCTTCCAGCAAATACCCATAAAATATACAAGACTAGCACCTAGGTTGCTGCAACAGAGTGTTCTTTTTGAGAAACATATTAGGCGTATCATACAAGATTTGTATATAAAATGCCTAATTGTTGAAATTGTTTTAAAAACAGGTTTATATATAAATCTTGTATTTACAATCTATTCAAGGCATTCTGAAAATGGTGTAGCGTGCAAACAGGAGACGATCACTCTCCACTGGGCACATGTTCTTATTTGGAATACGGAAGTGTTTCAATTCTATACCTTCCCAAATCATTTTTTCTGCACCAGACAGGTGTTTCGAATATTACATTCCCATCATTGATGCTTACAGCGGAGCCGCCATAATTCATTTTAGTAGCGCCCTCTTCTTTCTTTTCTTGAATTTAAAGTTGTTCATTTGCTTTACAGAGAGTGCGCGGCTCCGAATTTCCTGTAAGGGTCGATTCAGTAGCATATCCAAATAAGATCTGATGTTCAATATAACATTAGAGGAATGGTGCTAAGATGTTTATCTCCTTTAATTTCCGAAATAGGAAAATTATATATATGATGCCAGATCGATAAGGGCTAAAAACGAAGCTTCTTTCAGGCGACAGAGCTGGAAAGAAGTAATTGATACACTTCTAAACATCACGTCACGCGGAACGATTTTTTTCTGCTCCACACTGAAACAAGAAATAAGTTTGAAATATTGATTACTCAAGTGTTCGAAGATCTTCCAATGGATATTATGCTCTTTGCCTTATCTTCTCGACTTTGAGACTGAGTAGTGATGTTTATTTTTTGATGTATATTCAAACGTACAGTTATTCTCTTAAACAGGTGTTGATCAACCAAGGAAAAGTGAAGACGGTGAAGATTTACCAAGCGCCCGTACTATCAGTAATATCTTATTTAGTTTCCAAGCAGATGAAAATGTGACAAAATCGGAAGACTCAAATACTCTTATGGCCTTTAATTGGGGACAATTTTTGGACCATGATATGGTCCTTACCCCTGTTCACGGTAGGTTAATAATGTTCACCTTTTCGTTCTTTGAAGTTTCAGAGAAACCTCAACTTCGGAAGAGAATGTCCATTTCAGAGTTAAATGTCAAAGTAACACTTAGTCTTGCAAGTTTGTTGCTGTTATTGTTTGTATTTTTAATTGCTTTCAAAGGAGCAGGTTCGGTAACATGGAAAATCGGCCTTGATTTTAGAGTGTTTTAGATTTCGATAGTATTTCGTATCAAGGAAGTTAAATGTGTGGTTGTTTGAAATACCAAATAAATATTTATAAATACGTGCAATACACCGAAAGACATGGCTTCAAAGTCGGCTTATAGTCGTAAAATGCAGCAAAATCGTAAGAAATTGGCATAATTCTGGTCAAAATGTATAAAAATAAGTAAGGCGCCAGCCTTCAACCAAAATAATTTTCTTATAAATAGTTAGATTTGCAATTTATCTTTCGATCTACATAAAATTTATGTTGGGTAAGGGTTGGCGCCTATACTAATTTCAAAGATTTATGCACAAAATATGGCAATTTTCCTTCATTTTCCGTCATGCAGAGCAAATGACGTCAAAATGTGACGTCATAATGAACGCACATGACATTTTGACAATGAATAATATTAACTTTCTATTTCGCCAGGTATTTGAGATGAATATAAGAGATGCTGAATCATAATTTTCATAAAATTATTTTCGCAAAAAATTAGGGCCGATTTTGGGTGTTCGTGAACCTACCCCTTTCAATATTTCTCTATCAAACGATATTATGATGTTAGAAATACATGAGAGACGAATTAAGAAACAACAACAGAATGAAGATTGCTAGACATAAATTACATGATTTTACCGAACATGTATATTTCGGTAATGAAGAAAACCTAAAATGATTTGAATAGTGTAAGTGAACTAGATGCAAATATAGATTATTGATATTTTAAGAAGAAAAATGAGATGACCACAACCTTATTTTACTATAATTCATCGTAATTAAAACCTAAGTTTGTCCAGAATCATAAAGGATTTTCTGACGTAGACCTTGCATACCAATTGATACGGTTGCCTTCCCTTGTGGGAGTTACCAATTGCGACCTTCTACCGAATTGAACTGGCGGGTGCTGCATGTAAGCAGGATATGCTCACTCTTCCTGGGGACCTGTTCTCATTCCTTCGCAGGGAGTTCACTTCTCTTCATACGCTTGATTTTTTTTTTAGTTCTGTTCGTTTGCCATAGTTCTGGTTATATCCTAATTTTGTTCGCCCTTGGTTAGATGATTTTTCGATAGGCGATTTTGTACTGTTCATAGTCATTACTTTTTAATGGTCACTTTTGCATCATTGATAGCACAACTATTTTTATTATTTTTTTTTTTCACTGTTTTTTTTTTTTTAATTTAATTTTTTTTCTTTTTGATTTGGTCAATGTTGTTAACATACTAGATTAATGTATATTTACAACTTACATAAAATGTGACACTACCCTACAGAAATAAATGCTCTCGACTTAAATAATTAATGGTTGTTAACCAAGAACTGTCATCTCCCGAGTTGGTACCTATTGCGTGAGCTCAATCCACCAACTTCTAGTCTCATATTACGTTTTGTGTATTATCAAAACGAATCAATGGTATTCTGCTATATCACTGAAATCGTCACTGGGACAAGATAGTCTGAGCACAACATCGAAACACCAAACAACTATAATCTCACTGACGAGAGTAAAGTACCCGAAGCGTGCGTGTCTTGTCAAAGCTGCTTTATCTGTTCTTAAATGATGCTCTTGAATTTAAAGACATTTAACATTGATATTTTCGCAGGTGGCGAAGGGGGTGACATAGACTGCTGTAGTGAAAGTATGAGCAACAGGTTTGTTCATGAACTATTTAACTTCTTAGCACTAGAATCCATGGCTTTGCTTGAATCTATTACTAATTGGAAGCCAACTTTAGAACTTTATTCTACTGAAACAGAAAATTTTACCGAAATGTTTCCAACATATTCAAAAACCAATCCTAACAAACATTTAGTTATTTCACTATCCCTCATATTAGAAACGAAGGTAAACGTGCGTGCATTTTTAAAATACGCATAAATTGAACATTCCCGCTAAGGTATTCCATTCCATTTATTTTGTTTTTATTAATATGAATATAGAATTTTTTGGAAACGTGGTTTTTCTGTGCTGTATTTATATTTCTTCTAATCGAACAAACGGAATCTTTGGAGGCGTCGTGTTTTACGGACGCAATCAATAAGTTCGAGGCGGTTCATAAGAACAAAAGAGAATGTCATGTCCAGTTAAAGGCTGCTCGAATATTTTGTGATATACTTTCTTTAATTTAGCTTGTACCTCTGGTCATGAGAGCTTATATTCTCCCTATAATAACTATTTTTGGAATTTTTGTGCATATCATCTTTGAACATTTTATGCAAAAAACCTACAATTAAACCCTAGATAATAGGGTTATCTTTATTGTCTATAAATCTGAATAATATTACTTTTGGAAAATTCAAAAATTCTCATTTTTTCATTGTAGAAACATTTATTAATCAAAACTATATTTGAAACCTATATTAGCTCTACCAAATATTTGGAAGGCATCAAGATATCATGTCCTTCAGACGTATATGCCATTGTTTTCTTCTTTTCCTTAAATTGGATGTAGTTATGAGTTCATGATTATTAGAATATTTTTGCTCATAAAAATAACATATACGTGCCGCGTCAATGATCTTCATCTAAATCTGTCAATAGATGAACTATATCTCGATCGAATACTTCTTACTAATGTACAACTCAATGTCATTGATTTTTTTTTTCAGATAAAGTTCGCCTATCTATTTTTTATTCAGTATGCCATTATACTTGTAATGAGGTCGGAGTAGTCCTTAAGCATATATTACTCTGACCTCTTCGAAGGAAAATAATGGCTTTTATATACATACATGTATAATGTAATAGAAGGATCAGCAAAATTTACAAATTTGATCCTTTCATCAAACAAGGACGCTTTATAGATTATCCTTTTTAATGTAAACTCTTTTATTTTCAGTGCAATATGTCTCCCAATAACAATTCCTGAAAATGACCTATTTTTTCAAGGAAGTTGCATGCATATGGTACGATCAGTTAAAGCGTTAAATGAAAGCAACAAATGTCAAATTGGTAAGTTAAAAAGTTATCATAATATATATAATATGTATAATTATGGGACAATGATACGAGGGCTGATTGATATGTTGTGAGCCTTCTATTAACGAATTTGAATTTTATCAGACATTTTACATGATTACTTTTCTAGATATTCCCCTTCAGTATCTGTATATTTAATGGACCTCAATACAACTTTTAAAGAACTCCTTATCTTGACTGTTCAGAAAGCCATCCAATACAACCATGACGTCATTATCTGACTGACAGTGGGTGCTAGAAATAGCTGCTATCAGTTGTGAAAATAGATTGAAGTCTGATGAAGTAAGATCAGTTGAATAAGGCGAGTTCATTCAAATTTAAGCCGCAATCATGAATGGCAGTGACCAAGAGCATTGTCCCGATGGAACAACACACCCTTAGTGAGCTTTCCGCGGCGCTTAACTTTAATATTTTCCCGTAACTGTGTCAGAAGTGAATCACAGTATGTGTCATTGATTGTGTCCTTTTTGGAGATAATCTATCAGCAGAATACTTTCTGCATCACAGAAAATCGAGGTAATAACCTTCCCAACTGAAGGAACTGCCTCTGCCTTCTTTGGCCGGAACGAGCTTGGGTGCTCCCACTGTTTCGACTTCTTGTTAGGCTCCCGGGGTAAAATGATTGACTCATGTTTCATCCATAGTCTAAAATCTTTGAAGAAAATTGACAGGATCTACCTAAAAAAAGGTTAAGATAAGAACGCCATAAAGTTCACCTGGTGTACTTCTGATTTACTGTCAGAAGTCATGGTACCTAACGGGCTGAAATCTGTCTCATTTCAAGGTCCTCAGTCAGAATGGAATGTACTCTCTCCTGTGAAATAACAACTGTACTAGCTGTATATCTTTCTGTAATTCGTCTGTCAGTCATGACAATATCATGACCTTTATTTATCATTTATGGAGTTGCAACAGTGGTAGACCTTCCAGGACGTGGGGATTATCCTCAAGGCTCTGTCTGCCGCGCTTACTTTAAATTCCGCTATTCACCTTTTAACTGTAGGATATGAAGGGGCATCTTTCCCTTGTGTTGTTACAATATCATAATGATTATGAATATCTTTAGGTGTTAACCTTCTTTATGCATATATTGGATCCGTGTCCTTTCATCGATTTCGTCATTTTTGCAAAAGCAACTTGTCTTGTTTACTTTAGAATGCTATCTCGTCGATTTAAATTGACGAATTGGTTCCAGGTCTTTGTTACGTGAACTTATAAGGTCAGAGGATAGCAGGACTCCAAAAGAACAATCCTTTGATACGAGGCGCACAACATATCAATCAGCCCTCGTATTTTACATATTGCTTTAGAATTATGTTCTTGTAGATATGTTGTTAATAGGTAATGTTCATCTTGACAGTATGTCAGAATTATATATCTTTTTACTGAATAATTTTCGCCATATTACGATTCAAAAAGCAAGAGACAACTCTTCCTGTTTATAGAAGTTTTAATTTCATATAATACTAATATTCATTGAAGGTTTTAAAGAGGTTGCTAACGAGCTGACGTCATTTATTGATGGCAGTGCCGTATACAGTAGTACAAATGACATAGCCAGAGACCTACGCACCGGAACTGACGGTAAGAATTCTTATTATTCATATTCGCTATTTTCGAAAACCAGAGTTACTTTGAGACGGTATCTGACGTAGACTGATTATGACGTCATCAAAGTCTATGGAAACAGTCCTATAAGTCTGGGAAATGACGGTGTAAAATCGACGTTAACATGATAACATGACGTCACAATGGTTTTTACGTCACATACCGTCTGTAAGGGGAAATAACTCTGTATTCCACAAAGACTCAATATACATTTGTACATGTAGTTTTTGTCAGTAGGTTTTGTTTTTACCTCCGTCTATTTGTCCCGTGTTCATTTCTCACGAGGAAGTTCTGTATTACATTTTTCAAGAATCTGTAAATCTTCTGACTCTGATATTTAGAATCTGATTGCGGGTCTTGTGTTTGACATTCATTCATCAATAAAATGTAAAATTCTTAAAGAAAATTTATAGGACCTCCATTTTTCACATCCTTGTTATATTTTGATATTCTTTACTCCTTTAAAGGCCTATGTTGGCAACCACCGGGTCATTCATATGCATACCTGAGTGACATAGGCTTGGTATGCGCGTAATACCGTCTCTGAAGATAACGCCGTTTGCAAGCGGCGTTTTACATCAAAAACATACCGACAGGTAATCCTTTATTGTGCTAAAGAGATACCCGAGTCTCGTCTGTTTTAAACTGTCAATCAAAAATCAATAGGGGTAAAAGGATTAAAACGAACCAGTCAGATACCAATTAGAGATGTCAACCTTATAGCGATCAATGATGAAAAGACAGACAGTTTACCTATCCCTTTATAAAGTCCCCTGTCGGCCTTTAACTTCATTACTTGATATAACGAAATTCAGAATACGCACTGTTCAAGACATTATGACCTTCCATACAGGCATACCTCCTTTCAATTGAAAAGATGCATGATCACATTCTTGTGAGATTGCCAATATTGCCAATTTTAGTGTACTAGACACGTGTTTCTAATATCGAATCTTTGTCGGAAGTACTTCATGTCACAAAGGTTGAATAGAGCTAAAGTGAATTTTCCTAGCGCCATCTACAATATACACTTGCCTTGAAATTCCCTGTTCCCAAAATAGAAATAGACATCTCTACAAACAAAATATTGATACTTTTTTATAATTGAAAATTCAACAAAATTAACAATATTATTGACTAATTTACTGCATATTTGTAAATTAATGCTTACTTTTAACAAGAAAATTGACATTTCTCTAAGAAATCTTTCATAAATTCAAGTACAAGAAATTAAACTCAATGTCGTGAGGAATCAAAGAAACCAAGACAGACTGCCGTGATCCCAGTTAATTGACCTGAATGTTCTTCAATTAGTGACAATGGTGAACAGCGCCTTTCCGGTCAGCGGGAATGGCAAGGATACAAAGAAGTGAAACCCCTCTATTTGCCAACGACCTTAACCATGGTCAACCCTTTTGTAAACACAATAAACGGTGCAGCCTCCCAGTTTGTATCAACTACGGAGAGACACCCTATGGTCAGCATGGATGGATGAAGACTGGCCCTGATGACGTACATGCATGTCATGTAGGACCGAAAAATATATACACAGGGCGAAGTGGGCTTTGGATCCATGATGGTTTCCCAGAATTCAATCCTGCAACGCAAAAATTAAACAAGATTAATAGATTACTTAGATTCAAAACTCCGAAAGAAGTAGGTGCGGTAACCTGCCATATCGGCCCTATTTTCAAAGTTGTTCATATATCCATTATATTAGAGTTTTTAAAATGTCAAATGTATGGTGAATCCAAACACTAAAGCTTATTTTGATTTCAAGTCCTGTATTGAATAATACGTCGCTAAAATCGTCTTAAACGTTGAAATCATTGTAAGAAAGGAGGGGGTCTCCAACAACACCTAGTTGCAGCACCAACAGCAACCTCCCAAAACACCCACTGTAAAACACAAAAAAGACACGCATTGAAAGAGACGCTGTAATACAAGGAACGTTAAATCACAGAAAAACATAAAACACAAATGACTACACATAAACCAACGAGACCAATGGGTAAATATCAATAAATGAGCGAAATTTCGATAGAAATTTATGAAATTAAGTATCGATCCAGGCTATGCCCTTGATTATTTTTGTACCAATCGATGGATTTCTGATCGACCTTGTAATCTGCATAAAAAAATTGTGGGCGATGCCTGCATCATAGATGAATTTTGAAGATTTGTATGTAAAATACGATGATTTTCCTTTGTTTTGCGTCATTCAGGGAACATGACGTCATACATCACGTACATGGACGTTACGAGGGCTCAAAAATATCACGCGGTATTTTCTCAAACATTCAACATTGCGAAAAAGTGATACCGGTAATTAATAGTTCGTTTATCAAAAGCATTTTTCGTCAAAATTATAGGGCCGATATAAGGGGTTAGCGCACCTAGTCCTTTAATAGTTAGAAGAAAATGCCAACAAGTTCACGAACACACGTACACTGTGTGCCAAAGTTAAGGATACAGAGAAACACCAATGATATATACACGGCACAAACAACGTCAGGTTACAAATGAGTTAAAGTTACAAAGCAGCACAGGTATCGCGGCAAGCATTGTCAATGGAGAAGCTGTAATAACTGCTCAAACTGGACCAAGAACTCCAGGGTACAATGCAGAGTGACTGAAATTACAAAACTTAGGCAGCAGCATTCAATTCAAGGGAGGGAGGGACATTCAATTCAAGGGAGGGAGGGATGGAGGTAGGGATGACAATTTTTGGAGACAATTTTGTTGCGCCTAAAATTCAATGAAGAAAGGTGCTTTAATAAAATGAAATGAATCAAGCGTTCAAGAGATTTGACTCAAATTTAGACTTTTAACAGTCAAAGCTGGATAACTCGCGTAATTGTTAAACCATAATTAATGAAAGGTTATCATAAAATTGCTAACTTTAAAGTAATTCACTGCTTTGATATTGATTTGGTGTGAAAATTTATTATTCTACATTTTTATCGTTTTCCCGCTGTAAAAGAAACAGGAGGCAGGGATGAGTGGTAATTAAATACATGTTCAACTTTTTGTCTGAAGATATATATATATGCTTGAATCATTTTGATGAAACTTGGTATACAAGGTGTACTCAAGGTCCCCTAACAAAATCAAGTTGAGGATCCAGTTCCGTTCAGGGCGGGGCAGAAAGTCTCCAAAAGGGTAACCTTATTTAATGTTATTTTTCTCTATAGCTACTGTTTGGATGAAAAAATATGTATCTAGACAATCCGTAAAGATAGATTATCAAAATTGTGCTTGGATGAAGATAAGAAAAATAGAAATTTACGCGTTTTGACGTCCTTTCGGACTTAGTCAAAAAGGCTAATTCTATTATTATTTCTTCGAATAACTCATTAACAACCCGTTTATTCACTTGTTTAAAAGAATATTTATTACATTGAAGTTGGTCGATGGTTTGATGTTGATTTTGTGATACATATTTTTCTTATTAATTTTGACATGATTTTATGTCTTTTGTAAGTAAGAAAAAGGTGCTTGATAATTTATACATTTTCAGCTTCTCCTGCTTAGCCATTTGAATGTATCGATAGTTTAGTTTAAACATATTTTATTTCAATAGATGAAATGGGATTGGGCACAAGTTACAGAAACATTATGAACGCCCTTTCCCTAATGATCCCTAATGTATCGATAACTAATGAACTAATGAAAAAATACTCTGGGATCCAGAACCTTGTATTGATCTACTGGATAATTGAATACCTTTTCATAAACTTGTTAGTTAAAGTTGAAAAGATGATTGCCAATGATATGTTTTCGACTACTCCTCGGTGTCTATATGAGGTTGATTGAAAAGTTAAAAGAATCAAACCATTTATTATTCGTCGGCTAATAGAAGCGATAAAAAATAAGAACATCATTCTGTAGATGATATATCAATCACTATTCTAGGGCTGCATTTGGTACTGAGGTTAGCGTTTTTGGTATCTTGAGCCTATTAATTTTTAATGACATTGACTTTAAATGTCTCTATCTAAATTGCTCCGATTCAGACAATCTCTCTCGTTATCAAAGACAAATATAGATAATGACCATATCCTCATTCACAGTGCAAACCCTTTAATTCAAAAAATCATAAGCCGAAGGCATACAAAATCAGGATAAAACAGGAAACAAAGCAAAGAAACAAATACATTCACCATATGAAACGAACTTCCAAAATAAGAGTGAGACAAGGTGTCCAGGAAGAGCAAGCATCTCGTGCTTGCATGCAAAACCAGTCGCTTTAATTCGGTGGGATTGTCACATCCGATTACTTCCGTTTCGGACGATACAGAACATTCTGTGGTTGGATGGTTCAAATGGTCTTAGACAGAGTAGCATCCATCATTCTGGACAGTAGGACAGCATAGGGCATGACGAGTTAACCGTAGATCGTCCGCAGTAACAATGTTAGTCGGTCATAAACGTATCCCTGATTGAGAAGCTTATCTGAAAAACGCCTAGCTCTCAGAAGGAAATTACATCATTTGAAATAAATTTAACACAACATGTATAAAACTTGACGCTTTTTCATTGCCTATTGTTATTTCCTGCAGGTTTGCTTGACGTACGTGTTGGTAAAAAGAATCGGACCTTACTACCCATTCACGAGGACGAGGAAAAGGGTTTATGTAAAGACAAGGGTCGCTGTTCAAGAGCAGGTAATGCCGAAACTTTAAAAATATATATTTATAAATGTTAAATGTCTTCAGATTCAATATCATCATTTAAGAATAAATAAACTGACAGCATGGACCAGACATGCACGTTTCGGGTACTTAACCCTCGTCAGTTATCCTCAATCTAAACAATGTAATAGGACCAAACAGTGTGAAAGTTATAATGTCCAAAAAGATGTACCTAAAGGAGTAGCAGGATGGGTGGGATATGATGCTACAGGACCCACGTTTTAGAAATTTCGAGAAATTTTGATAACAGAAATTTTCGAATGCGTTGAAGAAACGATCAACCGAAGTTGATCGAACTGGGCTACATGTGTTCTCGGGGACTCATTGTTCACCAGCAGTGACACTTGTGGTACAAATGTTAAAATTACATTTGGTCTCGTCAGGATCAAATCATTAATTAAGTATTTTGTCAACTTGTTAATGGAAGCGAGTCTAGCATACTTAAAAATAGCATACTTTCCTTTAGGCGATATACGGGTCGACGTTCAACCGGGACTCACTCTGCTACACTTGTTGTTCGTGAGGGAACATAACAGAATTGCAAAAGAATTGAAAAACATGAATGCTCATTGGAACGACAATAAGATATACAACGAGGCGAGGAAAATCGTTGGAGCTATAATACAGCATATTACGTACAAGGAGTACTTACTGAGTAAGATCTTAAAGATATATACACCCAGACAAAAGTTAAGCAACAGTGGAATTGTTTTTAAAGTAAAATGCTGGTTTGATAAAAAAATATTTGAAAATTATGCATCATGATATAGATCGGACCTTTGACGACGATAATATTACTTTATTTAACATAATTGTATGATGCAACTTATTTTAAATCGGGATCTAAATGGGGACGGGTATGGTTTTATGATTTTTAATTTTAAACAATTCAAGTTAGATATCAAGTTCATGGAGTTGATTTATCTCGTGAAAAATTGGATCAAATTGTTAATGTGATGAAATTCAAAACTGAATATGTATTAAAAATATTGAGATAATGAGAATTATCTCTTCAGAATTGAGAGTTTTTTTTTTAAACTATATCGTGTTAAAAAGTGAAGTTAAGCACCTACGTACCGGTAAAACTAAATTTATTATCAGACACACTTTTTTTTAGACCATGAATTAGATACTTTGATGTTGCATTTTTATTAATATCGCTTTTATCAAAGAAGTTAAGTTTGACAACGATATCTTTTTGGGTGCTTTTTCTGTACTTTTTAAAAAATAACACCTTCATGACCACTATTTTCTTGAATTTTATAATGAAACCTAGTTCGACCAATATCAGTCTTCGTGTGGGACAACCATTTGCCAAAATGTCACTTCCGGTTAAGAGATTAATCCGTCGAATCGTAAAATTTCTCATTTAATGACAAAATTAAAAACCGGATGTGCATCCCTTTCGACCAACTTGCGACATCATTTGGCTGAAAGTCATCATTAACATCGGTGAACATGGAATATAAAGAAACTTTGAGCAACAAATGTCTTTAACGGGAATTATCGGCAATTTATTAACAATAGCGATTGAAAGAGGGTAGTTGGAATAAACCTCAACCGGAAGTTCACTAAAAGAATATAATACTAAAGTTTTGAAAGAAAATCGTATTAGATTTGTGAATCTTGAGGCTAATGTTGTTTATCTGTTTTTCAAGTACCTTTTACCTTAATTTTTTAATACTTCACTTCAAACTTTACACTACATTATTTTCTCTTAAAGATACATTCTTTCATTTGAGGCTCTATTCAACGTAATAGCTTCAATTACGATATCATTTTAGTGTTATAGGTTAACAAAAGGTGTAAAGTCATCTACAAAAGAATTGGTATCTGATATATTTTACGAGAACTTCTTGGTGCTATTGTTTAAAAGAAAAGGACTCCGAAATAATGGGGTGTTGCTTAACTTTTGTCTGGGTGTATATTAAGTTTTGTATTTAAAATGATGTTAGATTTTCATCAAACTAGTTCCACTCTACTTGGCACGTTAGAACTGGTAAAATTACTACGCGAATTAAAAGAGTATTAGTAACCTGCAACACAAAGAAGGTTAGCGTTCATATTAACATCTATGTTACGTGTTGGAATGAATCCTTATAGGTCTCACCATACACGACTTCTTATATCAAAAGAAAATGAAATTATCACGTACGACAGGAGCAGTATATTGAAAATAATTTTATTCTTGTGCAACTGTAGGTTAATAAGCGACAACAAGGTTCAAGCAACCATAGGATATTCTATCGCTAAGGTGGTGATGATGTTCATATGATAGGCCTAAAATGTACAAATATAAGATTAGATTTTGAATGCATTTACCTGAAGTTCTTAAATCGAAGGGGATTTCTGTGCACTTGGTTATTTGTGTATAATGTGATATGCTACCGTAAATTTTCTTTAGACCACTCTTATTCGTATTGAATATGTTTTCAATATAAATGTACCACTGTGTTTAAATTATTTTTCTTTTAATGCAGATGTTCTAAATGACCCAACACGTGAAAAGTACGGCCTCAAATTGAGTAATACAGGTTTTGTGGACGAGTACGAGGCCTCTGTCAATCCAACAATAAAGAACGCTTTTGCAGCTGCAGCCTATAGGTTTGGCCACTCGATGGTGAGTGATAATATTCTACAATAGAGTATTGCACAATTTATGTGTGGCTATTCATGGCGCTGCTGAAAGATTACATTGTCCAGCGGTTGTCTTGATATCCTCATGTGTGTCGTTATTTTTCTTTTAAAAAACTGAACTTCGTCGGCGGTAGCGACTAGCCAACAGGGGATGCTTACTCCTCCCGGGCACCTGGTCCCACCTCTAGCTTGCTAGGGGATCGTTGATGCTCCATTTGGTGCTCTATTGTGAGTGCTGTTGAGATTATCGTCAGGATCTTCTTTAACTCATTTGTGTCACACTTATGCCCTTTGCCGTGTGGAGCTCGTAAAAAAGTTCCCCGCGAGGGGTTTGACAGTAAGTGTTTTGAATATCTTTCCCTGACATTGTCGCCATAGCACTTTCTATATAGAGAGAACCATAGACAGTGCATGTATGTAATATATTTTCATTTTCGTGCGTGAACATCGACGGCGGGTGCGGCTAGCCAACAGGGGATGCTTACTCCTCCCGGGCACCTGGTCCCACCTCTACTTTGCTAGGGGTTCGTTGATGCTCCATTTGGTGCTCTATTGTGAGTGCTGTTGAGATTATCGTCAGGATATTCTTTAACTCATTTCACTTGTAGATGATATGCTTTCATCTTTCACATGTGACGATGTATTCCCTTGTGATATTCATATATATACATAACGTAATATTGAACTTCAGAACTTCAACTTAGACCTTTGACCTACTTTCCTAAAATATAAATAAATAATTATAAGTCGAGATGGAGAGGTGATCATGTATCAAAATGCCTTATGCTAGCCAACAGGGGATGCTTGCTCCTTCCGGGCACCTGGTCCCACCTCTAGCTTGCCATGGGTCCGTCGATTCTCAATTTGGTGCTATTGTGAG
Source organism: Pinctada imbricata (assembly GCA_033119305.1). Lineage (NCBI taxonomy): Eukaryota > Metazoa > Mollusca > Bivalvia > Pterioida > Pteriidae > Pinctada > Pinctada imbricata. The sequence continues at coordinate 26,327,752 of VSWD01000001.1, read as the reverse complement.
TGCTGTTGAGATTATCGTCAGGATCTTCTTTAACTCATTTATGAAAACCAAGAAGTACTATACATGGAAAAGGGCCTGTTTTGGCCTCTATATATCAAAATTTCTCTGAGGAATTCAACATTTTTTTTCCCGATCTATTACATAATTAACTCAAGTTGTCATTTAATAAGAATATGTTAGGTTTCACTAGATTTATGTTAAAAAACACAAATCAAGAAATTCACAGTCATAATAAAATTGAGTTGATAGATTTGAAGAAAAAGCATCAACATTATGCAATATCTATTTCATTTTCTAATTTAAATTGAAAAGATACTTTGCTTCTACAAAACCAAAGAATCATATGTTTTGCAATGTTCATTTAATTTCAGATTCCACCTGTTGAAGGATTAAAAAAGAAAAATAATAGATTAGTCGAAGATGAATTTTTGGAGCAAATATTTCTTGATCAAGATTTTTTACTCCAAAAGAGTGCTAGAGCAGTTGAAATGTTGGCCCAATATGCAATAACCGAACCCTCCCGAGAAGTTGACAGGTAAAATCAGTTTTACAATGAACATAATTTATACATGTGATTGAATTTTGTTTGTTTTTGTATTGTTATATTTTAATTTTCGCTTTATTTATTGTTTACATTGCATGTATGTACCAGCACCGATAAGGTACCCTTGCAACGTATCCAAGAATATCAGCTTCACTTTGCTACATATTAGTGAACCACATGAGAAATCCTTGGAATTCTATTGGTTGAGCACCGAGGACTATTTCTGTTACGTTGCTTGGAGACTAATGCTCTTTTTATAATTATGTCACCTCTTCCTTATGAAAAAAACTGAATAGCAATACATAACTGTCGAGGTCATGTGATGCACTGAACTTAGTAATGTCCGTTTATGTGGGTACTATTCTCTCATAGTGTTGTTTTTCGAAGGTAAATAGAATTCCTATTCCTTCCAAAAACAATAATCTGAGAGAATAGTGCCCACAAAAAAGGGCATAAACAGGTAAATATGCTACTTTTTGTCCAGCCTCATTTGTTTGGTTCTAAACAAAACTCTGCACGCAATCCTTTTGTGTTTTTTCTTTGTGGCATATCTTCATCCTGCGTTATGATACGGAAGTGTTCCAACTCTATACCCTCATGAAGAAATTTTCAAACAACTTTTTCTGCAAGAGACACGTGTTTCGAATATTAGATTATCATCAGTGATACTTCCAGCGGAGCCCCAAACTTCATTTTAGTAGCGCCCTCTTGCTTTATTTTTTCATTTGAATATGTACATTTATTTTACAGAGAGTGCGCGGATCTGAATTTCCTGTAGGGTCGATTCAGTAGCATATCCAAATAGAATCTATTTTCAAAATAATTTTAAGTGTTTTGCTCATAAAATTGTTTTCAGTAATTCTAATATTTTTTCAACTAATAAAATAAAATCGCATTAGTTAGAATGTGTTTCATACGATAAACTTGAACTTTTACGTTTTTTTAAATTTCAGATTAAAATACACTAAAGTAAAATTTTCAATAAATTATATATTATATTTACATAATTATATAAATCATTCTTATTGATTTCATAAAAAATAATACAATATCCTCAACTTAATATGATCAATTCAAATCTAGGACTATTTCCTAAAATGCATAGTTTTGTCTAAAGATAGTTCTTTTGTAAACATCGATGAAACACCCATCACTTAGTCAGCCTCAAAGTAGAGAAGGTAAAGCAAAATCATTAGAATTTCCATTGACATTATCGCGAACCTCGCAGGTATATTTTCAAAATAATTATCCAATTAGCATGAACCAATCAAATTATTACTTAAGAAGGACCAGACCATGTTGCAGTACCAACAGCAAAACACAAAAACACCCCATGGGAAAACACAAAGACGAGCAAAACAAGAGAAGAAAAAGAAACATACAATATACGACATAGGAACATCGAACACAAAAATTTCACATAAACCAACGAGACCAATAGGTATCCGGTACCGACTTCGGACGGCTATTTGCTAAGCAAGTCGCAAATGGTGTGATTATCCGGATTACGTACGCACAATCCATCCTTTTTTCCTTTAAATGGTTCAATTGCATGAATATTCCTTTCATATTAAAATAATGTACTAAAACTGCATATTGGCCCCTAAAAACGAAATTCAACATTCTAAATGTTGGTCTACATAACCTATCACCAGGATGCCACCTTTTATACATCTAAATTCATACTCCCGTCTGTGTCCAGTTGCCTGATCTTAATAAATGAACAGGAAAACAACACCATGTGCTATTACAGTTCTGATGTGCGGCTTTTTCAAGTCAGTAACGGTTGCTACTCGACCTCGTTGGTTCACGCATAGTCATTTGCTTAAGTGTTTTTATGTGTCCTGTTGTGTTTGATGTGTTTGTTCGTCTTCGTTCCTTTAGTATCCAATGTTGTGTTTTGCTGTAGGTACCGCAACCGAATCCAGCTGGAATTTCCCTCCTGTCTATATGAACATGTCCACGTAAGGATCAGGCAGTTGAAAACTTTAAAATTTTTGCAGAACTTTTTTCTCTTGAAATGTGATCTGAATTTTCCTCCTACTTGAAAGGTGAAGAAAGTTAAAGCGGTAGCAAATCTGGTTGAATTATATGGAGAAAATTTTCCCGCCATTTTTCCCTTCATAAACCTTGATAAATTATGGGGTGACTTCATCATCGCTACTTTGAGAAATTAATATCATATGTTTGATTTGCACCACATATATGTCTAAACAGAAATAAAACGTTTTGCAAAAAAAATTGATGTAATGCCCCTGTCTGATTCATACGTGGACCTTAACATCATCTAATTAGACGACATTTCAACAAGACTATTAGCATGAATTTGTTTATAACGAATTTAATCCTAAAATTATTTTCTACCTGATACTTGTTGGAATGTTTATTTTCTACTGTGGTTTTCACAAAGGATATTGAAATGTCAAAAGTTTCAGTTTCTACAAACTCATATCATTCAATATCCAAAATAGTGTTCGTACATGTATATCTAATTGAAATGAGGGTCTTATCTTTAACGTCTGATTTGAATTCAGTATAAACCTGTATTCACAGATTCTTTGAAAGTGCTATTCGGAATCGACTATTTGAGAACGTTGAAGATGTAGGATTTGATTTGACTGCACTGAATATCCAGCGGGGGAGAGACCATGGACTTCCAGCTTATGTTGATTGGAGAGTTTACTGTGAGCTGGATACAGAAAAACTAATAAGTTTTCAAGAGTTGCACTTAACTCATGACCAACATGCAATAGAACAGTTGGGAAAAGCATATGCGTAAGTTTATACAATTTGTTACATACTTCTGTATACATGTATTTGAAGACGTAAATTCCGAAAATAAATGTCATATGTAGTAGCATTTTCAAATGATTATAGTGTTGTTTTTGGTTGTCGTTGCTGTTTTGTTGTTGTTGTTTTGTTTTGTTTGTTGTTTTTTTTTTTTTTCGTGCAGATGCAAAGATATATTTCAAATGAAGTACTCACGCAAGGTCGTCTACGAAGTTTGTGATTTTAGAGATATTGGTTTAAAAATATATGGCCACCAAAGGTCTAAGATTGAATAAGAAATTTTCGACAAACACACTGCAACTGCTACGCAGAATTTCAGATAATCTTACAGAAAGCAAATATTCAATGTGTTTTTTAAATCGATTTATCAATAAAAATGGACACGGAGAATTTTATCATATAGGCTGGTACACATGAGTTAAAGAAGATCCTGACAAAAATTTCAACAGCACTCACAAAAGGGCACCAAAATGAGCAATTACCGACCCCCAGCAGGCTAGTGGTGGGACAAGGTGCCCGGGAGGAGTAAGCAAGTCTATATATGAAACTTCAGCCCCTTTGTTTCGATTTGAAATGTTAAAGGTCTTCAAATTCGTTAGCATCATTTAAAAGCAGATTAATTTGCAGCATTGACCTTGTTCTTACAGCGATATTTGCATTTGTATCTGGTGCTCCACAGCGAATTAATTCTAACTCTATTAATTTTCTTATTTCTCATCCTCATAAGTGTGTGATCCGCTGTAATAACTTCACATTCGTCATGTTGGGGAAATAGATCATGTTTGTTAACGTGTCATTATCAGCTATGCCATAGTACATTTACAGTCCAACAAATTTTTATCATTGATGTGATCAATGGCTGAGCAATTCACTTCTTTAAGAGGATCGCTTTGTACTAGCAATGAACAAGACAAATTATTTTCAGATCATTAACTATCGATTTTATATTACTTTGTCAACAGAAACTTATTTTTCCCACTGTGGACTGGGGTATCCATGGAAACGCTGGGAAAAGATATCCTTGTCTTACCCCTATGGGGTAAGATAACATTTTCACGTGCCTTTTGACTGTAACGTCAATTGTGACGTCATACATGATTGATGCTTTTGCCGATTAAATTATGAAAAAGAATACATAAAATCTCATTTTTGAGCGCTTTTAGACGGTGGGCAAGCCTCGTCGTGGTACAAGCAAATCCTGGACACTCGGGTTGGATTTCCTTGTCCCTGATCACATCTGGGGATAGATTCTATTATTCTATTACCGTATTTCAGTAATGTCCGAGACATTGATCTGTATGCAGGCGCAATGTCAGAACAACGATTGCCAAACAGTTATGTCGGACCCACATTTTCATGTTTAATTGGAGAGCAGTTTGAAGCACTGAAGAAAGGCGATCGATTCTGGTATGAGATGCCAACAAGACAAGGTTTTAAAGAAGGTAAGATATTACAATCATTTGAGTTAAATAACCTGAAGATGATTGAAGCAAAACTCAACCTGGCCTTGCGTACCTCTGACTTAAGAGAACAGTCGCACGATGTTCACACAATATTCTAATAATATCGTTTCCACTTTCAACGCACAATTCACATAGGAATCATTGGTGCGAAAAGCGATTGCAATGGAACCGACAAAAGAGACCCGTAAAAGTATCGAATGCGTATTATGTCACTTGCAAGGACATCATATTCATAACGTACATCGGACACCAGACGACTCTGTACATTCATTTCCTTCATTTTTAATGAGGTAAACATTAGGAATATTTCACTCTTTAAAGTTGAATATGGTGATGGTATGAGGACGTCTATTTCAGCTTCATGCTTGACTAATTTATTTTCAATTACACTGAAAGGAATTACAAGACAGTCAACAATGTCATTATTGCTCTTTTTGTTCAATACGCTTGGCTGTTCCATAAAGTTCGTTCGTGAATTGTCGATCCTCTAGATGAGACAGAGACTTCGAAAACGGAATACAATGCTACATTCAATAATATGATGGTCACCTGAATTTGAAGCCGATAGTTTAACAAGAAGTAAAGAGAGGGGAGGAACTCCAGCATGACCGCCACCCTGCACACACCCAGCAATACAAACCCACGAGAATGTGACACATAAATGACATCAGACAGAACTACAAACCGCAAAAAGACGCTTGAACATCATACAAAGCAATCGAAACAGACGTACAGAAACATCAAACATTAATGACAACACTACTTATAGAAACTGGCTAAAACTTCCCATGTTTCCTAAATATTTCCGACTTGCAAGAAAAATTTAACTTCGCCGTGCGGGCAAATTTAATCGTGAGTTATGAGTCGTGAATATGGTAGACACATGGCAGCAATATGAAACAAGAGCCCCAGGGGGCACAACCCTCACCTGATACCCGTGCACATTCTTAACCTATTAATATTGCATTATGATAGTATCAGTGCCAGAATGTGAACCAACAAGCATTGTACTATACACACATAAACCATTTTTTCAGAATTCAAAAATATGAAATTTAGGCATGAAATATATATCACAGCAATAAGAGACTGAAATATGTCAAATACACAGTGAAAGAGTGTGCAAAACGGAAAACAAAATGTAAATGGAAAAAAAATTGGTCAAAAATGAAATCAAAGGTATTCAGATGATTTTAAAGTGCATAAAAGGTGACAAAATTGAAAAAAGAATTGAAAAAGGAAGAACAAATACTTGGGATGCCGCTGCCTGGACTTGAACCAGGAACCCTTGGGTCCATGTGCAAAGTAAACATATCTATTTATATTTTAGAAAATTCAATAAAATTCAAAAAAGAAGATTATAGCATATCAAATCAAATAGTAAATTAAAGATGACCAACATGCGCTAAATGAGGGCACAAAATCATACATTTATAGAGTTAGTCAAAGAAACATTTGAAAAAGAAGCACTGAGGAAGTTCTACGGTCGATGTGGGGAGCTCGTCATGCACTGTGATGTCCCACTCTCCGGAATGGTGGGTGATATTCTGTCATGGACCATTTGAGCCATCCAAGCCGGGATTGTACTCTATGTCTTCCGAAATGGAAGTTGCCGGATGTGGCGGTTCTGCCGGGTTGGGGCGGCGGGTTTTGCGTACAGGCAGGGGGTGCTTGTTCTTCCTGGGCACCTGATCTCACTCCCATATCGAGAGTTCGCTTCTTTTCATGTAGTGGAGGTTTTTGTTTGTTTGCTTTGGTTCCTGTTTTGTCCTGATTTTGTATGCCTTCGGTTTCTGGTTTTCTGGGTTGTCGGTTTTGTGCTGTTTACAGGGATATGGACATTATCCATATTTGTCATTTCTGACAAAGTCCAAAAATACGTCAAAAATTTGACTTCGGACTTGAACCAAAAAACAACAACATTTGTTAACGTATCCATTGTACAAATGGAGATCTCGCGGACGTCTCGTCCATTTAAACACTGTTAAAATTCTCTCGGTAATCCTCGGCAGTCTCTCGATAGTTTCCGTGGATTGAACAAAGGTTGACATGTCGACCTTTGATGATAGACACCATTGTTTATGTTGTGTAAGGTATATTTTGGTAAAAATATTCAATCATTCTAACTACATAATACACTTGAAATTTATTTATACAACGGATACCTTAAGACATCCTTCTAACCATCCAGATGCTCTCGATTTGCTGATATGTGCTTCGGTTCTGAAGAAGAAGTTTTTCAAAGAAGGGTAACCCCCGTGACCTACTTTTGCCTGTGGTGGCGCCACCTATTGACGGATATGGACAAAATATCACAACACTTGTAGGGGACCATGAGTACTTTATTCCTACAAAATAAGATCAAAATCCCTTCTGTGGTTCTTGAGAAGAAGTCGAAAATGTGAAAAGTTTACGACGGACTCGCGGACGCCACGCTGTTACATTAGCTCACTTGAGCTTTGCTTAGGTGAGCTAAAAAGCGGTTTTTCAATCGTCCATTTGTACGTCCAAAGGGAAAATTTTCTAGTAGCTATACGCTTAATAAAAATCATAGATATCATGGAGGAAAGGTATGTAACTCGTACGATCCTTTATTTAATGAGAGAATCGTGGCGATTGTTGCGCATGTCCAACAGCCACCCCTGCGTACCTACTGCCAGGCTTTTTGCGATCTCAGCTTTCATCAACCATGCCTTCAGCAAGCTTGTTACGCAAGATGCTCTTCAGGAACTGCCAGCATACTACAGTTGTGACTGTGGCGGAAGGTATAAGTTTTATAAGTTTAAAAATCTCAAGACAAGACTCACTCTTAAATTTTCATTACAGAGCAACTGGCTGAAATCCGAAAGGTGACACTTGCACTGGTCATGTGTAATAATTTCAATATGGGCAAGGTTCAAAGCAATGTCTTCCGTCCTGTCTCTGATTCGTAAGTATCTGTGTTCCATATCACATTACTTCGATTAATCATCTGTCCTCTCCGATTGTCGTCGGACTCTTAGGGTGATGATATGCTCACGAGCTCGCACTAGCATTCTGAGCAAGACCTGTTTTTGTATATCCTTTCCATTTACACATTCATCTGTGTATTGCTTGGGTCCCCGTGTTTGCCCTCTTCTAAGTCTGACCATCTTTCAGCGAGAAGATTATTACTTTAAAGATTGTTCTTTCCACGAGATTTCTGTGTAACCAGAAAAGTGGGATGGCTGAGCCTACTTTATCCGGGTTACTACACAATTTGCTACTAACATGGGAGATTGCTGTCCTAAGTCGGCATCGTGTTCTCATTTGTCTTTTTGGTTTATATTTAATCGTTTGCGCTAATTGCTTTTATGTTGTGTTCGGTATAATTTATCCTCTTTCATGTCTTGCTTTGCATGCCTACTATACGTTTTCTCTTAGGTCTTTCGTTGTTTTGCTATGAATTCTGCAACTGAGACTTGTTAGAGATTCCCTTCATTCTTTCATCAATGTTTAAATGGGAAATTTGAGTTGTAGGGCACAAAGTAATTTCAATTGCAAAATTTATTCCAAAATAAATCTACAGAGATTAATCATTTTAAGACCCTTCTAACTCACCGGAGGGGATGTATATGTCCGTAAGTCTGCCACACTTCAGTTTTCATGACTCTTTTAAGCTGATGTTTCATAAATTGAACTCAAATTGGAATCTGAACATATCTAAATGTGATACAGATTTACTTATTTTTTTGAAAGAGTCATTACCTTGGACTTCATGAAATTTTAATTTTACTGGACTTTCCTTCATTGTTATATCAGGTAATAATTAGACTGTTCTTAATTGCATACACTTTAGTATGGAACAGATCAAGTTCGAGTTTAGTTTTGTTCGACCTATTTAAGAGTTGTGGACCTTGGAAAATTTTATGTAATTTTCATTACTTTTCTTTGCTATCCTCGCAGACAGTAAACTGATTCTAGTATGTGAATACATTTTAGTGATATACAGATCAAGGGTAAACTTAAACAAATTATATAATGAGTACAATGGAATTATACATAGAGGCATTTGCATCAGAAGTTTACATAGAGGTAGAACATGTACATGATAACTGAACTTAATTACAGGTATTGTCTTTGCCCTTGACAGTTTTATTTTGAACTGGACATACGTCATTACTCTATAACGCATCGCTTTAAAACTTGTCATGGAAGTAAAAAATGGTTAGTGGAACTTATTTCTATTTATATTAATGATAATTGTTATATATTTTGCAGTAATCCTGCCAGAAATTGTGGAAAAATCATCCAGATGAGTTTATCTCCATGGAATGTTACGGATCCAAATGCCCCTAACCAACTTTCGACACGAATCGATCTAGAAGAACCATAAATACTAACTTTTTATTTGAAAAATTTTCTATCTTTCTAACCGTTCATTGCACTTCACCTTTATCATTATGTATTTCTTGTTCTGATTTTTTTTTTGTTGCTTTGTTTATTACTGACAAACCTGAGTTAGCATGCATCACACTAGTTAGAGATATACTTTCTTAAAGAAATATGACACAAATCTGAAATAAACTTTATCATATTCATACTTCACTGTCGTTTTATTAAGTACAGTATGGAAATTAACTTAAATGTTAAAAATTCTATTTTTTCAAAAGACGACATGGTCATTTTGGGAAAAGGTAATATGAAAACGTATGTGTTAACTGATGATAGACATACGAAGTCATATTTGAATTACTGATTCAAAACATCACGAAACTCACAGATTAAAAAATTCAGATTTTATAATTCATTCTCACATCAATGTTTATTTTAATGGAATAGCATGTAAGCAAACGCCATTTTGTAATCTGTGAGTTTCGTGATGTTTTGCATCAGTAATTCAAATATGACTTCTAATAGAAAGACTTACGAATTTCTACATTTAAGAGCATATTCATAGTTCAAATAAAAGGTATCGAACAATGGTAGGTGAAGGAAGTTACTAAACATGTGATTAAAAGGAAAGAAAAATTCGCAAGCTTGAACTCAAGTCCAAATAACTAGACCATATGCTACACGTACATCCAAGTAGAAATATTCCAGTTGATACTACAACATCTTCTAATTTCACATAGATATTGCGATTCATCTTTCTATTTGGCTGTTGTTCCTTTTCGTGAATTTCTATAAAAGGTTTTGGCGTATTAGACATTAAAGAAGTATCTATCAGATATTCAGTTTCAGATGATATTATTAGTTATACAGTGTTTTACAGGGGGGATACAGAAATATATTGGGTCGATGAAAAAAGTTGTATTGGGCGACCCAATAACCAATCGACCAATCAGATTACAAGAAATTTGCCAAAGGCGGGATAAAATTAGTTTCGTCCTGTTCTCATTGGTTTATATATGGTCTTTTTTGTTTCATTGTTCTATGGTGTTAGTTGGTCTCGTTGGTTTATATGTGGTCTTTTGTTTTTCATGTTTCTATGGTTTAAGTTGATCTCGTTAGTTTATGTGTTGTCTTTTGTGTTACATGCTTCTATGGTGTGAGTTGGTCTCGTTTGTATATGTGTGGTCTTTTGTGTTTCATGTTTCTTTGGTGTAAGTTGGTGCTTGTTGTTGAGATTGTCGTCAGAATCTTCTTTATCTCATTTGTCCCTTTTGCGTCTCTTTCTGTGGGTGTCTGCTCTTTGTCTTTGCATTAGATGTTTTGGGATTTTGCTGTTGGTGCTGCAGCCGAGAGAGAGAGAGAGAGAGAGAGAGAGAGAGAGAGAGATTCCCTTTTTTCTTTTGAATTATTCCATGATAGTTCTTTTTGCAAAGATAAAGTTACTGAAAACACTCCATGTGTAATTCCACTGTGTTTTAGGTGTGTTTTTGTAATTTGCAGCATTTGGGTTCTGTTGGAGATTTCCTTTGAACTGTAAAATATTGACTGCTTGGTTTTATGTCAATCTCAAGCATCTCTGATAATGATGGATGTTAGGTGTTGATATGCATATGAGATACTGTAATCTCACGGTAGAATAAACATTTATAGTATAACACATCATGAAATGCCGCTAATTATATTGAAGATTTCATAACGATAAAATTTCAGCCGAAAAATTATTAAGCTTAGCAAATAGCAGACTTGCCTACTTTTACGAGTTTTACGAGAAATATTTAAAACAAATAGATAGACTCCCCTATAGATAATTCGATATAAGTTGAGGGTTTGATATCGTATAAGCAATTATGTAAATGATTTGTATAAATGACAAAGTAGGAAAAGGACGATGAATTTTTGACTCAAAATAACAGTTAATGAATATTGTTCACATTACGCTTTAATTCCCTAAATTACACTTTCTTTATAAAAATTAACACCCTTGGTAAAAAACAACAGGTAGGCGGATCTGAAACCACATTTTACAGATAAAGACGGTCTGTCATATTAAGCTCCCGTTTAGTTGCGACTGTTTTAGTTAGTTAATGGAATTTGTCTCGGGTTTCACGTCAACCTTACCCCCAGTTAATGATATATCCCAGGCAGCCACGGAAGCAACGTTTAAAGTCTGCTTAGACAACGGACAGCGTAATGGAATGTCATCTTAAAACGTAACTAACCGTGATTGCTGGGGTTGACGAGGCAAATTCGTTTAAACTTTCAGAACATTTGTCACGGCAGCCCAAGGCGCAAATGAACTCTTTTGGAGACAAAGTAAAACGGACTGCACGGTAAGAAATGTGACATTACGTTACACAACGTAATAAAAGTTGGGACAGTGTCCGTAGCTGGACAGGGAGCAAGACGGGACAGCAATGTTCTGTCTTAGAGAAATTGCGTAACGGTATGTCAGGTTTAGACTGCCGTTTAGCTTCAGCTGCTTGAGGGTAGCTGCGCGTTTTATCCGGGTTTGCAACGATTCCTTACCGCAAACTCAGAGGTGATTTAGCCGTTTGGTCAGGTTCAATCACGGTACGTTCAGGCTTGTTACGGATTACTTCAAGTTCTTCTTAAGGCATGACATGGTACGTACGGTCGCACATCGAAGTACGCTACACCCTTTTCCTGCTTTTTGTACCTTCCTAACCAGCGGTGACGGTTATTCGTGATCGGCCTTAACAGAACAGGCCTCATAACGACGAAACGTAAAACGTTCGTTATAAACCTTAGGTTGAAACCTTGATAGATCATGTGAAACTTGACGATACCTAACAGAACTTGAATACCAAGATAAAAACTGACGAAAATCTTACAACATGAAACAGTCACAAAAATCAATAATTAATGATAAATAAAAAGGTTTTATGCTTTTTGAAAGTTTTATTTCATTTATGATTCACAGATGGAATTTGTAATACTATTTGCTCAACAGATGGAGGCTCACTCAATCTGAAACGACAATTGTTTGAATACTATTATTATTACATATTTTCAAATTATGTCTTTTTATACAACAATCTTCTTTGAATAATCAGATTTATATTCATAATTGTATCCACATATACTTTTCCCAGATCAATAACTTAAAGCTATAAGTTCAATATATTTCGCTGCTTTTCTCTGTATACAATAAATACTACATGCAATTTTCAAACATCTTTTTATTTCTAAACGCCTTTAGCCTTAGAAGTGGTTGGACGCGGTTAGCCATGCTGAGGCAGTATAGCAGCGGACGGTCATACCCGATACTCAGCACAGCCATTGCAAAAATGGCAAAAAAAATATTTTTGAACGTGATTTGGACGTGGAGTGCAGAGTGACTGGAGCTTAAGAAAGAAGGGGTTTATCCCCGTTGCATCATCCACATCAAAATATCAAAACACCCAATGCAAATAAGAATTTTCAAAAAAAAGTTGTATACAATATTATACTTACGACAATGACCGCACGACTTTTTGCAAAACACAGCAAAGTTTGGCGTTGAACATATGGCAACTAACGCTGCCTGATTGTTACAGTCTTGTGACACATCTGTGCAAACGGAACTATCTGTAAATGAAAACAGAATACAAAAAATCTTCAGTGAAACGACGCTGTGATGAAGAACAGGAAAATCGCTAACTGAAGTTCAAAAAGTAATAAAAACGTACTAGACGAAACTATGTGATCGATCCATAGTGTTATGTACCTGATTGACATTCAACACGCATGATAGAATGCTCAACATGACATGAAACAGAAGCAACGTCCAAAACAACGATATCCTCAATCTTGGTCCGACAAATTTTATGTTTACATGTATTACTGAAAATAACAAAATGTTCAGATTGCTTTTTGAAACAATTAAGGCTTGTTTTTCAGCTTTTGCGCTTTATCGGTGTGTATTGGCAGTAGGGAATGGAAACAAAATATGTAAAGCACGAAGTGAATTTTGTTTCCATTCCCTACTGCCAATACACACCGATAGAGCGCAAAAGCTGAAAAACAATCCTTATATTTACATTTTACGTGTTAACTAAGTTATTTCTGCCAATTTTTCGGCCAGTTTCTTTACATTTGAAATATCATTGCGGAGGGAGAACGCCATTTGACGTAAGAGCAAACGAACGTTCGACGTTTTTCGCTTGATTCGAAGTAGCACCTTCTGTACGGAAACGTTGTTGACAAATGAGAAACTGAATTTTGTCCTCTTGTTGTATTTTTAACATTTCAATTAAAACTGAAGAAAATTGAATCGTTAAAATTCGTAACTTTTGTCCAACATAATTCAGACATGGCGGAGAGTTAAACTGGAGAAATTTCACAGAACTGAAGGGAAAACTTTTGAAACTCTTTTTAACACACTGTTAAACTGCTTAGACATATGAAATCAATCGGTAATATTGTATACAAACTCCTGTAAATACCCTATTTCATCTGGAAGTAATTAGAATAATGCAAAAGTCGAGTACAACCGTCGAAAACGCGAAAACTTTCGGTATTTTCATGACTTACCTCAACATCATGGCTAAAGATTCGCTGATACTCGAAGTATTTCTGATATTATGAATCCATAATAAGCAAAGATAAATTCACTGTTGATAATGACACAAGTGAATCAAATCCTCATCCTGAATACTGAATATTTGATCCACTTATGCCTAAATATTCGCTCATAACACGGCATCTTTCTGCAGACAACAATGCATTTCGTCCTTGAACTTCGTCTACTGACGCGTGATCGACTTACTACGTCACACTTCTTGGAAGTGTACATGTGGGTGACCTAGATTTTGACACATTTAATCACTGGGGGTAGACGACGTCGTTTGATAATGGATACATGTTTTGAATCTGTATTAAAGCAATAAATAGAATGGGGATTTTATCAGAAATTAATCCGCGTAAGTTCTAAAGTCACATGATAGGTTCTTGCGATTATCGAGACATAAAGCAACAGTTGGTTTGGTACCTTTATATAAGGGAAACGCAGTAGGAATGTAAATATAATACCTTTATACTCACTTTTAAGAGAATCGAATGGAGAGGCAATGTAAGATCCTACTGTAGATGTCGGTAATGGCAGCGCTTAAAGAAAATAAAAAACAACCAAGAATCAATAGGCTTCTGTTAATGTTACTTTACATTCAAATATAACTTGAGGTATTCGACCTATACATGTATGTGCTAAAGAGTACGGTTGGCGATTGTTCTCCCATGTTCCCCCTTCGCCACACCCACTTTGCTAATGATTATCTGTAAATTAGTCACGGTCTGAAGAAAGCATGTCGTCTGTTACATGTATAATTAGACATTAATTCCGTGTGATAATATTCTTAAATATTAAAGATGTATTAGTTATCATTGGTTCTTTAAAATGTATAAAACATTGTGTTTAAATCCTAGTTAAAAGAAATTGAAATTTTCATATAAGCCGTACGTTGACGACAACCAAATATTTCATTTCGTTTTCCACAGTCTAATTTGAATGAAAAGATTATCATACTTCAACATGCGGATAACCACACCATCGGCTACAAACGTGACAGATGATCGTTTTAAGTCGGCACCGATTGCCCATGGGTTGGTTTATGTTTGGTCTTTAATGTTTTGTGTTTGATGTCGTGTTTTATGTTCCTTGCCCCTTTTGCTGTGTATTCAGACAGTGCATGCATTTTATATACTGTGTTCTTTATCGTGCATTAACATCGACGACGGGTGCGGCTAGCCAACGGGGGATGCTTACTCCTCCCGGGCACCTAATCCCACCTCTAGCTTGCTAGGGGTCCGTCGATGCTCAACATAGTGCTCTATTGTGAGTGCTGTTGAGATTATCGTCAGGATCTTCTTTAACTCATTCACTTGAGTGGTTTTGGGTGTTGCTGTTGGTGCTGCAACCGAGTCTTGTTGGAGATCCCCTTCTTTCTTCGACAATGTAATTATTTTCGAAGCAATATTGATTTTGAGCATCAGATTTGAATTCAATTACGAGTCTGAATCCAGTGATAGCTAATAAAATCGATTTCATTTCGAAGCAAATGCATTTTTACATTAGAATCTAAACAAATGTAACTGTTGTAAATTCTTCATTCATCACTCACTTGTAGGTATCATTGTAGAAGTTGATGAAGTAATTATTGTTGGCGTAATTGTCGTTCTCGTTGTTGTTGTTGGTGGTGTTGTCGTGGTTGTCGTCGTTGCTTGAGGATTAAATTATATAGTAAAAACACCACGATGAATTATTTAAATTTAAATCGATCGGAATCCCTCAGTCGTGAAATGAAAGCAATGCAAGGGTTAAACAAACTCATGAAAGAAAAGGATTATTATAATGAGAGAAAGCAACTCATGGTCATCCAAGTTTCGTGAAAAATTGAACCACCGCGAGAGATAAAAGTATCCCGAGAGTGCAGAAATGCTTGCTAAGAACAAATGAGTTAAAGAAGATCCTGACGATAATCTCAACAGCACTCGCAATATAGCTCCAAATTGAGCATCGACGGATCCCTAGCAAGCTAGAGGTGGGACCAGGTGCCCGGGAGGAGTAAGCATCCCCTGTTGGCTAGCCGCACCCGTCGTCTATGTTCATGCACAAAAATAAAAATATATTACATGCACAGTCTGTGGTTCTTTCTATACAGAACGTGCCATGGCGACAATGTCAGGGAAAAATATTCAAAACACTTACTGTCAAACCCCTCGCGGGGAACTTTTTTACGAGCTCCACACGGCAAAGGGCATAAGTGTGACACAAATGAGTAAATGTCACTTTGCCGTGTGGAGCTCGTAAAAGAGTTCCCCGCGAGGGGTTTGGCAGTAAGTGCTTTGAATATTTTCCCTGACATGTTCGCCATAGCACTTTCTATATCACCTCAGACAGTGCATGTATTTTAGAACTTTTTTTTTATTTTCGTTCATGAACATCAACGGCGGGTGCGGCTAGTAAAACAGGGTTTATGCTTACTCTTCCCGGGCACCTGCTAGCACCTTTAACTTGATAGGGGTCCGTCGATGCCCAATTGTGTGCTCTATTGGAGTGCTGTTGAGATTATCGTCAAGATCTTCTTTAACTCATTTGCTCCGTGGACAATAGCTGACAAGGGCTTCCCAGACTTTCACGATTCATTGTGAAATGCATTCTTCTGCTAAATGTCTCGTAGCGACATCAATAACTTTTCATTGAAGATTTATTGAAAATGTAATGCGCTAGACTCATATTCTCACAAACGAGAGAGCGATTTAAAATATATTCAGTTGATTGTTAACAGATATGATTTGCATACCTGGCACGTGCTGCAAATCTATCTGTTCTTAAATTATGCTAATGAATTTGAAGACGTTTAACATATGAAGAAAAACATCATGATTTACTGATCTAGGACGGAGTTCGATAAAATCAAAGGTCATTTTCCTTACAAAAAAAAAAAGTTGAATAAAAGAGTGAAAAATAAACCAAAATACACTTGTATATAAATTGGGACGATACCACGCTAAACATCAAAGAAGTACCTAACCGTTATTCAGTCTCAAAGTCGAAAAGGCAAGGCAAAATCGTGCGAAACTGTTGCGAACCCCAGAAGGAACAACATTCCGAAGTGAGACCAGGTGCCCGGGGAGAGTCAGCGTCTCCTGATTGCATGCAACACCCGTCGCAACAGCTCCATGGATACCTTCGAATTCGGTGATTGTTTCGATGTACATTTTGATGTACCATCCCACGACTACAGCCATTCAATCAAAAAGTAGAATGTCACTTATCATTCTTGAAAAGGGGATCTAATATGCTTTTACGATATCCCCGTATCGACCGAAGAACTTCCGCAACGATGATTTCAGAAATATAGGTTCAAAACAGAAAACAACAATATAAACATACAGAAGGGGGAAAAGGAGCACCGAAACGGAGATTTATCTGGTGCCAAGATCAGAATATAGAAAATGACGGTCAATAGGTTTATGAAACCATGAAAATTCAAGAAAACAAACATTGGAGGAAATTTTTAATGTGTCCACGGCAAAACACACTCTAACGTAACAAGAAAAGGGGATAAACAGACAGGACCAAAACATCTTTTCATAACCCATGTCGGAAAACATTTTCTCCCATACCCGCGTAATGGTAGAGAGCAGGCCCTTGAGGTACGTCCGTGTGAGTTACATCTGTATCACATATCACGTGACATATGGATCACAAATGGAGACGTCACTATTGTTTTGATTGTATACGTTTTTCTGATGTCATGATTTAGCATTAAAAACCAAACTAGCTTCGACGTGGCAATTAAACGCCAAATTGAAGATTTTTTTTTCTATGTTTTCGCTATAATTCAAAAATAGCCTAATATTCTCATTTTGTCCTTACAGAATAGACCACTTTCGGGAGCGCTGAATTTGAATATCATAATATTTTCATAAAAGAATTAACTTTATATCTTTTACGTTTCTTCTCTTTTTATTCAATTTTGGCCTTTAGATATGAAAGAAAAACGCATTCATAGAAAAATACCTCGGTTCCAGCCTTTGGGTATCAAAATCTATCAAAACCCTCTGCAAGCCTCGGATTTTACATAATTTAGAATCTTCTCAGGTGAAATCATGAAAGAGTCTTATATTTTTGATGGATATTCTCCAAGGTGTCCAAAACGAAACGAAATTTATCAAAGGGGCGCCACTCAGGAAGCAATGCAGCGCAATATAAATTCAAAATGGTTGAAAGAAAAATGAATAGATAATTAAATTATACCTAATTACAAGAAAAGGCTTTTGAAAATTTTGTGTTTCGGAGATAATATATATTATCAATTAGAACGTACTTGGACACGACTGTGTATTACAGCGTGATGTAGAGTGGGAATCTCCTGAACAACTTTTACCGCCATGCGCAGGTATTGGAGAGTTACATAGCCTCGCTCTCACATCAATTCCTCCTCCACAAGACACTGAACATTGTACTAACGTCCGCCATGCTCCCCACTGTCCGTCAACTATAATTTGTTTGCAATTTTGAAAAAAGAAGGCTTAGCGTGAAGTCAATGATCGATTTCAAATTCTAATTATGAATTGAGAATTTCACCCTATTCTCCAATACATTCCCTCTCAGATTTGTCATGCCTATATGTACTATTCATTTGATTTTCTGAAAGAAAACCTGTCATTTTCTGAAAACAACTGTTACAGTAGCAGAAATGCCGCTCGTCCGCTAAACTAAGAACGACCATTTATACTAGTCAAAAAAGTATAGAATCACAGTCTACAATTTCTCGTATACATTCAGCCAATAGGTACTCTGTTATCATACAAATTCTGCGAAGTATAAGAAAAATATAACAATTTCACTTCCCCAAGTACAAAGTCAAGACATAACTGAACACAAATACGAGATCAATTTGAATGTAATTGTCCTTCAAGGAAACTCCTAGAAATTTGGAAAATGTTTCATTTTCTGAAATTTCAGCAATTTTTACAAATTGCCGGAATAAAGCTCTCAAGTTTAATGTACGTATTTTTGCCCTGCAAATTTGAGAAATAAAGTGTCTTCTTCTTCATGATGGTGTTTCGGTGTCATTTTGGTCAGTAGTCAACAAGAAATGGTTCAAATGCAAAAATGTGGAAATTTCAAAATTATCACTTTTTTGCAAATCCCCGGTAGTTTCCTGGAGGGTACATTTGACAGATTCTGATAGAAATATATTTTGCCTAGCAGGTCATATTATAAGAATTCTTAATCAATCTATTATCTATTTCATTCCACGCAAACTGGTGTGATTCGACTAGAAGGTATGGAGAAAAACCAGCGTGATTCTAAACAATTTTTGAGCAGTATATAACATACATAAGGATATTGTTGACTCAATTAACAGCAGTAATGCAAGTCTTATGTTTTTTTTCAATATGATTAAATTAACTAGATACAAAAGCAGTTTAGGTTTCAATATGCTATAGCATTGCTCTTTGTGAATGAAATAGTCGCACCAATTATACACGGTGAAAAGTTATGCTAACCTGGCGCTGCTGTGGTTAATGCCGCTGAAAAAAAAAGATACAAGAAAGTGAATAAAAATAATAATTCGGCAAGATTCTTATAAAAATGCAATTTACATCCGCAGCAAGTTTAAAAACGATAAGATTTTATCATCATACTTACTTGTACATGATAATGAGTTACATGATCCAACTATGTGATTCGATCCTGCACAGTTCTTTCCGCCATTGGATGGAGCGGGACTATTACATAGCCTCGCTCTGACAACGGTACCTCCTCCACAGCTAGCACTGCAAGCCAAAACATCTCTCCAGGCACCCCAGTTACCATTCACTATTAAAATAGAATTACCTTCTGTCCAGTTTTCATTGTTAAGTCAAGAGGAAATTAACAGTCGATATTGTAAATGGTGCCAGGAAAAACTGTTTGGCTTTATTCAACCTATATGACATTAAGTCCTACTGGCGAGGAATATCCGAAAATCGTGTCTAGTACAATGAAATTGGTACTATAGAACATATATGACAAATATGGATTATAACCATTTCCCTGTTTACAGCACAAAATCGATAATTCAGCAAATCAGAAACCGAAGGCATACAAAATCAGGATAAAACATGAATCAAAGCAAACAAACAAAAACCTCCACCACATGAAAAGAAGCAACCTCCCGATATGGGAGTGAGACCAGGTGCCCAGGAAGAGTAAGCATCTCCTGCTTGCATGCAACACCTGTCGCTTCGATTCGTTAGAACTGTCATATCCGATTACCTCCATTTCGGAAGACATCGAGTACAATCTTTGGTTGGATGGTTCAAATGGTCTATGACAGATCTCAAAATGTTCTACCAATTTGAAACCTGTATCGATCTTTCTAACCAAAGTTTTATCTAAAATCAAATATGGGCTTTAAAAATATTGTTCGACAGTATATTCTCGCAGTGGTATCAACCAGATGTGGTCATTATCCATATTTGTCATTTATTGGGGTGTAAGTGGGATTTCCAGGTGTCGAATTTAAACACAACTAGACTGTCAAAATAGTACTTTTTGCATGTAAATGTGTAATTATTTGAGACTTTGTCTGCTGGTGTGATGACATAATGTTCTTGGAGGTAGGCAAGCTTCGTGATAACATCAGGTTCTTTAAAGATAGACACGAATCTGGTGTTCACAGTTGATTTTAATCGGTAAATCAACATTGACAATCACAACAATAAAATGGATACGGCACAATCCCGATATCTATTTTAAAAATGATGACTAAGAGATTACCAGATCCTTTTCAATCACGTCGTAATCATGGCAAATAGGGCTCCTTGTCATGATGACATATTGTAAAATATCATAAGCACGTGCGATATCGGATACGTATCGTTCAACTTTTCAGCTCATTTGTTAATCTTAACTTTAATCCATAGCTCACTGACTAGTGTTACGTACCCAAAACGTGCATGTCTGGTCCATGCTGCAAATTTGTCTGTTCTTAAATGATGCTTTCGAATTTGAAGGCGTTAAAAATGTTGAACCACTTGGTGAGTGTCACTGTTGGTAAACCAGGAGTCCCCGGGGGTACATAAAGCCAAGTTCAATCAACTTCGGTTGATAGTCTGTTTCTTCAGCGCATTCGAAATTCTATCTTATCAAAATTGAAATGTCTAATACATGGGTCCTGTAGCGTCGTATCCGACCCATCCTGCTATAGTTTTCGGTACATTTTTTCCATAATAATTTTCACACTCTTTGGCCATATATCATATTGTTCGGATTGAGGATCACTGACGAGGGTTAAGCACCCGAAACGTGGCTGGAAATTTATCTGTTCTTAAATGATGCTATTGAATTTGAAGACGTTTAACATTGGTAATATAGAGCATATATTTCAACAAAACAATCACAACAATAAAAATGGATACGGCGCATTTTCGATATCTATTAAATGATGACTAAGAGATAACCAGATCCGATTCAATGACGTCTTATTCATGGTAAATAGGCCCCCTTATCATGATGGCATATTGTAAAAATGCATAAGCACGTGCGATATCGGATACATTTCTTTCAACTATTCAGCTTATGTGTTTACATTGATGAAAAAAAAAGTTCACAAGATTCAAGGATGTGTTTGAAACCTGTTCAATTACTTAGAATAATCTACGGATTGTCTCCTGTAATACATAGCTCTGTCCGCAGTTGATTCTATACATCTTTTTAGTGTCATTTCAATGTAAAGATCGTCATACATTCTATATTTGAAACTTTTACATTCCATTTTCAAGCTCCAGTATGAACGTAAGGTATATGTACAACGATGTCCTTAAAATTTGAATTATGTGTGAAATATTCTTTTCTTCTTTCCATAATACATGCAAAATGTATAAAAATTTTAAACAATCAACTATTAAAATATGAAACCATTATGGATAATTTATATTTATTTCCAAGATAAAATTTTAATAAATTAAAAAAAGTTAAATGATCTTAGAAATTTACATTACTCGCTTATACCGGGGCAGGATTGAGCATTGCATGCTTCGGACATCTCATGGATTCCTGTACAGTTTTTCCCGCCATTTAATGGGCGTGGTTTATCACAGAGTCTCTGTCTGACCTGTGTTCCTCCGCCACATGATTTACTGCACGGCGTTACGGTCCACCAGGTTCCCCATTGTCCATCTATTGCTGCAAGGATTATAAATCTTTAACATCTTCAAATTCAATAGCATCATTTAAGAGCAGATAAAGTTGCAGCATGGACCAGACATGCACGTTTCGGGTACTTAACCCTCGTCAGTGATCCTCAATCTAAACAAAGAAATATTATCAAAGAGTTAAAATACTATAATGTACAAAACTGTACCGAAAGAGGTAGCAGGATGGGTGGGATATGATGTTGCAGGACCCAAGATTTAGAAATTTCAAGATTTTTTTATAAATGTACCAGAAATGTTCGAATGCGCTGAAGAGACAGACGATCAACCTATTAAGTTGATCGATCTTGGCTAAATGTGCCCTCGGGGACTCCTGATAACAAATACCAACGCAGATTGGTGATATTTTGATTTTTTTATGAAGTTGCAATGAAAGTTATTACTTTTCAAAGATAAAGTTTAGACTTTGAGCACTCGTTCTTCGAAAATAGTGTTGAACTTTGAAAATCAATAACATACTACATATTGTCATGGAAAACTGACATGACTGGGCGGGTATTATTTTCCCCTGGTCATCAGAAGAATGTACTTCTGACTAGGTAATATAAGCTATAGAGATTACAGGTAATGTGTATTTACTCGTATTACTAATGTATGCAATTCATAGTCTATCTATCTTAAATTTCTTTGATGAAAAAGAAGTTTACAAGATTTTAATTTCGCGCTCTATTGTAAGTGCTGTTGAGATTATCGTAAGGATCTTCTTTAACTCATTTGTGTCACACTTATGCCCTTTGCCGTGTGGAGCTCGTAAAAAAGTTCCCCGCGAGGGGTTTGACAGTAAGTGTTTTGAATATACTTCCCTGATATTGTCGCCATTGCACTTTCCATATAGACATGGCGTCGGACAGTGCATGAATTTTACATATTTTCATTCCATGCTTCATAAACATCGACGGCGGGTGCGGCTAGCCAACAGGGGATGCTTACTCCTCCCGGGCACCTGGTCCCACTTCTGGCTTGCTAGGGGTCCGTCGATGTTTAATTTTGCGCTCTGTTGTAAGTGCTGTTGAGATTATCGTCAGGATCTTCTTTAACTCATTTGACTCGTCTCATTCGCTTCATTCAATTACCTTCGCTCGGTCAGGTAACTTTGCTACGACAATATAGATGATTTTGGGTAAATTCTGATATACAAGCTTTCGATTTATTTTCACCAAATATAGGAAATGCTTAGTCGACTCCGACATTGCACATAACCTACATTATGGTCTTCCCTTCACATATGAATTTTTAATATTTCATCAAAAGGAGTTCTCATTTCTCGGTTTTCATTATTCTCTTGGTGTGTGTTCTTTCTTTTGCTTGTTAAGCAGGTAGACCTACCTTTTACTGATGTTGTTAATCTTGTCGTTGAGGACGTTGTTGCTGTTGTAGATGTAGAAGTTCTAGATTTCGCCATTGGAACTGAGGTAGATGATGGCTTCGATGTGGTTGTATATTGGATATGGTTGGCTGTGGATGAAGCAAGTGTTGTTGACGCGCGTGTAGTAAACGGTCGTTTTGTGTGTTGAGTTGTTGCAATCGACGTCGTAGGAGGTGGTAGAGTTTGAGATGGAGTAGTCTGAATAAAAGCTGAAAGACAACAGATAAATCAAAACTAATTGCTTTAAATATGTTGAAAGCCTTGAATTTAATGCCTACAGGTTACCCATTTATAATTACAGTACAAGGATGATTTATTCATATTAACTAGATATTAAAAAACGCAAGAAACTGTAAGCTTGGTAAAAAAAAAAGTAGAACAATAGTGTTAATTAATTCGGGGTTGTCATTTTATGTTTGCTTGACTAGACAAAACGCCTTATATGGATATATTAAAATCATTATTTATTTATGATTATATAGATTATCTTCTTTTCTACTATCCTCGCTTCATTTCTATTATTGGTTGTATCTTTACTTACTAGGATCAAATGCCATTGATGCTCTTGTGCCTATGCCCAGACGAGCTGCCAAGTACTTGGTGTGAGGAGGTCCATGTTCGTAAACAAGCCATGAATGTGACTTTGGATACAGTCCCCAGCCCAATGTTATATAGTGGTGGTCAAACGTCAGCCAAAAGCTCTTATACTCATGGCAACTTCACAAAACAAGTAACTCATCAATGTCATTATTGTAGAGGTGCAACCTTTCTTTTGAAATACCTTTAATCGCTCTGTGTCTTTGCATTTGGTGTGTAATGAGATAATGAGAACAATTATGCGTCGTTACATAAATTACCATTTCACTAATGATTATTAACTATAAGGCAGTGATACAACGTGTATATAAATCTCTCGCTCGATTGACAATTCATTGTTCTGAGAACTTTTCAATATTACGTGCGAAAATGCGTTATAAGTAAACTTTTATTGTGTACATTACCTCAGCACAGGTCCGTAGTATGTTTTATCATGGTGGTCGCATTTTCCGTGACGTGCAAAGCAAGTTTCTTTATTCCCATATCCTCCCAGTAGAAGACTTTGGTCGATATGGTCTATAGAGCTGTGTTCAGTGATGATAATTTCAAAGTCATGACAAGCTCTCACCTATAGAGAAAAATATAATCGGGTTTTTTTTCCATGAAGTGTTATGCGTCTTCTTATTCAATAGAGACAGATAATTTGCAAAATTTAATAGAGACAGATAAATTTGCACAATAGAGACAGATAAATTTGCACAATAGAGACAGAAAAATTTGCAGCATGGACCAGATATGCACGTTTCGGGTACTTGATCCTCAATCTAAACATATACTATGACGAAAGACGTAGCAGAATATGTGGGATTTGATGCTACAGGACCCAAGTTTTAGAAATATTCAGAAACTTTGATAACAGAAATTTTCGATTGCGTGAAAGGAACGAGGGGATCTCCACCAACACCAGATTACAGTACTAGAAGCAAAACCCCAAACCACCCACGGCAAAAACACAAAGCAGACGCCCACAAAAAGAGACGCAAATGGTTTGAGGAACTCCAAATTACATAGAATCATCAAACACAAATTACTACACATAAACCAACGAGATCAATGGGCAGTCGGTGCCGATGTCAGTAGCAGACGGTGTGGTTATCCGGATTACGTACACATAACTCTCCCACTTTTCCGATTACCCATAGGTTTCGAAGAACGTACAATTATGATGTAAAATAAACTCCTCATTGAAGATGACCATACAAACAGACAGCATAACAAAGGGTCCAAAGAAACACACAGATGAATATGTAAATGGATACAAAAACATAAGGCGTACGAAATACAGTCCTTGCTCTGCCGGCTGTAGCGAACTCATGCAGAGGAAAATTGCAGGAAAACAGAAGGAGAAAATATCACTTAATCATAGGAAAGAAAATTTATGTTCATTTCAATTCATTGTTTCCATAATTTCAAATATTCAGCATCATGTCTTCTTGGAGTTTGCCATATGTACAGCATGTATAAAGTTTAAGATGTGTATATCATTTAATTTCCATTGTCATTTTCAAGAAACAAAGATTCTGATTGGCTGAGAAATTTTGTTGATACTTCGATCGACACAAATTTTCAATGAAGTCTATTTATAGCACTATTTTTAGAACCAGGGGTTCCCTCAAACACGAATGAACTCGTCGCTGAAAATACAATTTGTTGATATTTGCTTATCATTTCAAGGGTACCATTTCTTTTCTACTTACTCAAAAATTAACAGTGCATGTAGAATTTGCTTAAACTGGTCCTTGTTCCAAAGATATAGAGAGACGATCTTTCGCTGTTTGAATAATGGCGGCTGCCATAACTTGTTTTGGTAGACGTATCACTGCGAAACCCTCCGACTTACGAAATATAGTGCGGTGATTGACTGTTTTTAGATCCAAGAAAACAGTCAGTTTTCCATAAATAGATGATTATAAAATGATAAGAAATGAATCTTATAATTTTTCTGTTGATGCAGGTATCACCCGGAAAATTGGACGGAAAACTTCTGCATCAACGCGCTAAGCGTCCAATTTTTCGGGTGATACCTGCATCAACAGAAAAAAATATAAGATTCATTTCCTTATTCCAGCATGAATTATTCCTAATTCCAGCATGAATTATACATCTTATTTCAAATCAACCTCAATTTAGGTTTTTCCATACATACATGTACTTCAATAAAAATAAAAGCCTTTAAAAACTCAAATTCATAAAACAAGCCTTATCAATACGCACTCATTTAGCATCATAATATCTCTAAATGTTTGAATTGCTATTTTTGTCTTACAGTTTAATCTAAATGCATTATCATAAGTCATCAAGTACATATAAATACAAGCAGTACGTTAGCCCAGAATGGGAGAATTCTTTAATATCACACGTCGTCAAATTCATAGCATCATTTCAACACAGATAAATTTTGAGAGTGGATCAGACATGCACGTTTCGGGTTCTTATAAAAATAGGGATGCAACAATATGAAAACATGAAAGCGTCTGATAGACCACCATATCAATATTAAGGAAATATACCAATGATTCGGATATTGAATCTCGGTATTCTGAAATGAATGTTTCAGAGATGTCAAAACATGTCATTGCACCACCATGTATTCTTTCAAATCTGATAGTTTTCAGATAGCAATGTTACACGTCTTCAAATCAATAGAATAATTTTAAAACAGATAAATTTGCAGCATGGACAATATTTGAATGTTTCGGGTACTTTACCCTCATCAGTGATTATCAATCAAACCAATTAAATATAGCCAAAGACTGTAAGACCTTTGTCCAAAACATATCGGCAGACGTAGCAGAATGAGAGGGTTATGATACTATAGGACCACTTTTCAGAAATGTTGAGAAAATTTGTGAACAGAATTTGTCTGGTCCACCCTGCAAATTTATCTGTTCTTAAATGTAAACGTCTTCAAATTGAATAGCATCATTTAAGAACAGATAAATTGGCAACGTTTATTATGATTTTCAATTTGAAGACGTTTAATACTTGTACCACTTTGTGAGTGTCACTGCCGTTGGACCAGGAGTCCCTGAGAGCACATGTTTATAGCCAAGTTCGAT
This sequence comes from Pinctada imbricata, assembly GCA_033119305.1. Classification (NCBI taxonomy): domain Eukaryota; kingdom Metazoa; phylum Mollusca; class Bivalvia; order Pterioida; family Pteriidae; genus Pinctada; species Pinctada imbricata. The sequence goes on along the minus strand of VSWD01000001.1, from coordinate 26,300,869 downwards.
CAATATCGGTTGATTGTCTCTTCAACATATTCGAAAATATATGTTATCAAAATTTCTTGCAATTTCTAAAATCGTTCGTTCTGTAGCATTATATCCCACCCATCCTGCTACGTCTTTCGGTACATTTTCGGACAAAATAACTTTCACACTCTTAGACCATATTACATTGTTTAGATGTAGGATCACTGACGAGGGTAAAGTACCCGAAACGTGCATGTCTGTTCCATGCTTCAAATTTATCTGTTCTTAAATGATGCTTTTGAATTTGAAGACGGTTAACATTTGATTTTCGAATGCGTTTAGAGAAACGATCAACTAGAGGTGATCTGACTTGGTCACATTCCATATCATAACGGACAATAAATAACCATCGACATGAACAGTACATAAACATTGAGTAGAAATGGACAGAAAGCGAGACAATTTCCTTTTTCCTTTTCTTGTTTTTTTTTTCTTCGTTTGTTCTGTTCTCTTTTTTTTGCCTTTTGTCCTTTTATTTATTTATTTATTTATTTATTTATTTTTTGCTGAAAAGTCCTTGATTGATAACAGTGATACCATGAAATTGAAAAATAAAATAGTTTAAGTACCTGGAATGATTCAGAGGCGGAGTATTCTATGTATTTCAATAGGTATACACATGAATCGTCTGTCAGTTCAACTACTCCATGAGCAGCCTCTGTAAAGGTAACGTTCTATTAAAGTAAAGGTTAAAGACACAATGACAAGCTGTACTTCACACGTGTTTCCATTATTGAGAAACGTTACTGCATTTCAAGTATATTTCGCAAACGTTCGGAAAGAAACATTTTTTTTTTCATTATTCTTAATTATAATGTCATGCATATGACCTTCAGACAAAAGGTAGAATTTATTCGTGAAAAGAAATACTGCTTACAGATACAATATTCCGTATTTTCGACTCAGTCCTGGTTTTATTAAAACATTTTTCATCCCAATGTTGCCTTGTTGAAATTTGTTTTCTGTAGCAATTCTAACTTCAAAATATATAATGAACTGCGATTTTATTTACCTATCTATCTATTCTTGACTTCATTTTTCAAAGGTATATGATATTTTCTTTTCGTTCAAAAATCACGAAAAAAAAAGGAAAAACTATTCTTACCGGAGAAGTTGAAAAATCCATCTTGATTTGCACATCTTTTATAGTATACTCGAATAAGATAACAGTGAAGGACATGTCCACCAACTCTTACGGTGAATGACCGTGATAATGTGTAGGTCATTTCATGTCAATGTAACCTTCTCTTGAGAGAAATCTTACCTTTCCTCACGTCAATTACACAGGTATGGTGAGGGGCAGGTACACACCTCACAAATAAAAGGAGGGTCACAAGGGTCAAGCGCATAACCATTTACTTGAGATCTATGGTACAAGAAAGAAGAATGATATGTACATTAGGTCATAGTAAAATAGAGATATGGTGTCATAGCAGATAACATGAACAAGGGAATGGGAGAAATATTGGCATGATATAAGTGCATACATTTTTTTGTTTTTTTTCATCTTACATGTAGAAAGATTATTGCGATTTTGCTCGTGTACATACTATAGCCAAATGACAACATTCAAAGAAAAAGTTACAAATGTTAGAAGATACATTCTTTGATGATGATTAAAGTGCACTTTAAAAGCACTTTGGCTGGAAGCATCACTGATGAGGATTTAAGATTGGAAACACGTGTCTTGTGCATAATAAATTAGTTTGAAACTTTCTTCAAGAAGGTATAGAGTTGGAACCCTTCAGCATTATTTATGTGCATTCATAAAGTGCAAGATAGTCAATGTAAATAACGTATTTACTGATATATCACTCTGCATTCATTTGGTCGATTAAAAATCCAGGGGATTTAATTAACAAAATCAAATCTACAAAGGGGTGGGGCCACGAAGACCCGAAATCGGCTCTCTTTCTCAATATTTGAATCAGATAATTTTTTGTGATTTGATACTTTTAAAGTTCTTTACTAAATTATGTGTTGAGATTTTGTAAATATTGCATTTATCGGTAGCGTTAAGGCCTTTGAAAACCCCGAGATTGGCATTTTCCGTGAAATTCATGCAAAACCTACATGTTTCATTATAATTAGTATTGGCCACATGCATCGAGAAACAAGAAAAATTTATAAATGAGAAATAATCATTATATCATCTTTTATGTTTCTCGACGCATGTGGCCAAATCAAAATTCTCCAATAAAGACACATATTCGAGCATTTCTGACCGTGTTTTGTCATTAACGTCAAAATGACGTCATTTGATGACGTCATAAGTCTTCGTACAGTGTTACGGTTGGTAATATGTTCCTTTTATTAAAAGCGGAAAACATTCATTATGTTTATATCATATATTAAATATTTTTCATAAAGTTGAATTCTAAGGAAAATCGCAGGGCCATTTTAGGAGCTTCGTTGCCCTACCCCTTTCCAAGCAAATGCAATTTCTTAATACGACTTTCTAATATGTACACCACTTCCTCACGAGCTAATGATCGATTGCCTAAATAGTATTCCAATGGAAAGACAAAAAATCATTTGTACGAATAAGGTTTCTTTTCAAATGTTCTCCGAATATGGTACATTGTAATGCATAATCGTCTGTCTCTTCAACGCATTTGAAATGTTCTGATACAAAATTTCTTGAAATTTCTAAAACGTGGGTCCTGTTGCATCATATCCCACCCATTCTGCTACGTCTTTTGGTACATTTTTGGACATAATAATTTTCATACTTTTCGGCCATATTACATTGTTTAGACTAAGGATCACTGACGAGAGTTCAGTGCCCGAAACGTGCATGTCTGGTCCATGCTGTAAATTTATCAGGTTTTAAGTGATGCTATTTAATTTAAAGACGTTTAACAATATCAGTTTCTTAAACTTTAGTTAAAATATCGATATGTACTCATAAATTGAAAGAAACACAAAAGTAAGAAATCCTCACTATAAAAGACCTTACTAAATAGGAATTGTTTTGCTAAGATATATTCTAAATGAGATAATGAAGAACTTGACGACATTCTCAATGGCACTCACAATAGAGTACCAAATTGAGCATCGACGGACGCCTAACAAGCTAGGTGGGACCAGGTGCCCCGGAGGATTTAGCATCTCCTGTTTGGCTAGCCGCACCCGCCGTCGATGTTCACGCACGAAAATGAAAATAATAACTACAACAAAAACAGCTTCAATTTTGGCAGAACAACTTTGATTGAAATCAGATCTGTACCTTAAAGATCAATGCAATTTAAAATCCGTCATATATAGATGATGAAACATTTACATTAAGAAGCTGGAATGGTATTATTAAACATGTTCGATGTAGCCGACATGGAAGGTTATAGGAGTTCCTAGGTCATAGTGGGAACGTTTGTCCTTTTACTAGACAATATTCTTCCCATTCTTAACAATCTTATCGATAACAGGAGGAGCACCTGGAAAAGCACGCAAAGACTTATTTAGAACTATGATTCATTTTTTGTCAATTATGCAAATAAGAGAATGACATTATATTGTTGTGGGTCATGTATTATTTTAGTTTGACTTTATGTGTAGGTACACATGTACTTAGTCATGTTATATTATGATTTCATAATAATTCTTTCTAGATTTTACTATGTCATGTTTATTTCAATAGAGAATATTCCGGTATGTTCTTTGTTACATCATTATCATCACATGAGTGTGATTTCTAGAATTTACTCTATTGTTAATCATTTGTAATGAGTCATTGTTCTAGAAGCTTCTGGTAAATTCATTGGTATTAAGTATAAATATCTCTGAGGAACTGTGTTGATGGGGCATTCGTACACATTCGTAGACACGATTCATTCATCTATTCTGATATACTGGGATACTTTATTCGTTGAGACTTTAATCCATTTAACAACGTTTGGACACCGATCTTTCGAGAACGTTTGTACATTGGATACGTTAATAGATCCTTTGTGTTCTGGAATATATATATTTTACTTATATATATTTTGTACATAATTAAACTTGTAAATTTATATTCTGTCTTTGCCTGATTTTGCTGGCGTTTTACGGTATTCTGACCCATAACAGAATTGGGGGCTCGTCCGGGATAGTAATCTCTGCATATTTGCACTTTACGTAAAGTTCGTTTTTGAAAAAAAAAGAAAATATTTTTCTCAATAAATTTTTTTGCCAGCAGAAATCAATCATGGTATTTTCGCTCACTGAATTTTTGAAATCGCCGACTGTAGATGAGTTCGAATCACTGAAAAAAGATGATTTGATTGGTTTAGGTCTTCACTTGAAGTTAGATGTAAAATCTTCTATGAGAAAACAAGAAATTAGAAATATTGTGGCTAAAAAGCTTTTAGCTGAGGAAATCTTTTCGTCATACGATTTTCCTGTTGAACCTGTTTCAAGCGAAACAAAAATGTCAAAATTTGAGTTTGAATTAGAGAAAATGAAAATACAGCTACAATTTGAAAAAGAAGAAAAAGAAAGACAATTTGAACGAGAAAAACAGGAACGTATGCACGAGAGAGAACTCCAGTTTGAGCTAGAAAAGTTAAAGTTAGAGAAAGGCGCTAAGGAAAATCCTGTTCCTTCGCCTGTTAAGTCTGAATTCGATGCTGCCAAAAAAATCAGATTAGTACCAAAATTTCAAGAAAAGTCCGTGGACAAATATTTTCTACATTTTGAGAAAATCGCGGCCAATCTGAAGTGGCGACGTGATTTTTGGCCAACTTTGTTACAAAGCGTACTTATTGGCAAAGCGGCTGAAGTGTACTCGGCGCTCAGTATTGCTGAGAGTTCAGACTATGACAAGGTCAAGGACATGATTTTGAGAGCATGTCAGTTAGTACCTGAGGCATACAGACAAAAGTTTAGAAAGTACAAAAAAATTTGAAAATCAAACATATGTTGAATTTGCTCAAGAAAAAGAAGATTTATTTGATCAGTGGTTTCGATCTAAGAAAATTCATAATTCATTTGACAATTTGCGTCAAATAATTCTGATAGAAGAGTTCAAAGAGTGTGTACATCAAGATTTAAGAACTCATTTGGAAGACAAAAATGTTAAAACTCTTGAAGAAGCCGCTGTTTTGTCTGATACGTATGCTCTCACTCATAAGAAAAATTTTGTGTCAAAAACTCAATCTAGCGATAGCGCAAAAACTTCAGATTTTCCAAAGAAAAATTTACAAGAGTCTCAGTCGTCCATTAGTTCCCAGTCACCATCTCAAGGTGGTTCTACGTCCGGTCCTTGGTCCGAGCGTTCTGAGGCATCCCCAGGGGTGGGGTCGCTTCCAATTATTGTAAGAAAAAAAGTCATGTTATTGGTGAGTGTTTGAAGCTTAAGAAGAAAAAAGAACTTAAGTCACAGGCCTGTGCGTCTGTTAGAAATGATAGGAAAGCCTTAGATTCGATTTGGTCTGACACTCCTGAGATTCAGGGTTCTAAGTCCAGTTCTGATGATTGTGTGGAGGATCATTATAAGCCCTTTTTGTCACAGGGATTTGTTTCACTCAGTGATTCTAGCGAAGCGTTGCCTGTTCAGATTTTGAGAGATACTGGTGCTGCCCAGACTCTATTGTTAGATGGTTCATTGCCTTTGTCTGTGCACACTTTTACTGGTAGGTCAGTTTTATTACAGGGTGTGGAGCTAGGCGTCATTGATGTTCACCTTCATAAAATTTATTTGAAGTCAGACTTAATTACTGGACCTGTTATCGTAGGTGTTCGACCTACTCTTCCCGTTCAAGGCGTTTCCTTGTTGCTTGGCAACGATTAAGCTGGCGGCAAAGTTGTAGCCGATCCGATTGTTTGTGAGAAAATCACGTCCGATGTCGTGTCCGATGATGAAGACGACGACTTGTACCCAGCCTGCGCAGTTACCAGGGCGATGGCCAGGAACAGACTAAAAGAGGCTGAGAGTACTTCTGCACTTAACGAGGACCATCCCTCCAAACATATAGACCTTTCTGACACATTCATGTCTACTATTGATGACAACGTACCTGAGACGTCAGTACCACTTCATGTTGACAAGTCTCCGACAGTACCTAGTGATGATTCCCATCCGCCATTAGACAGAGATACAGATGCCTTAAGGCGTGAGCAGCTCCTCTCCGAGCAAACTAAAGATCCGGAGATCATCCGACTAAGCAAGAGGGACCTTCCCCGAGAAGAAGCGGACAAAGTCGGAGAGTGCTTCTACACACAAGATGGCATCCTTATGCGGAAATGGATGCACCCCCTAATGACGTGTGGCGGGTGGTTCACCAGATAGTGGTTCCAGTAGGGTATCGCGGGGACATTATGAGTTTAGCTCACTACACACCCATGGCAGGTCATTTAAGTGTCAATAAGACTTATAATAGGATTTTAAGTCACTTTTACTGGCCTAAGTTGAGAAAAGATGTGTCTGCCCTTTGCCGTATGGAGCTCGTAAAAAAGTTCCCCGCGAGGGGTTTGACAGTAAGTGTTTTGAATACTTTCCCTGACATGGTCACCATAGCACTTTCTATATAGAAATGGCCTCAGACAGTGCAATTCATGTTTTTCATATATTTTCATTTTCGTGCGCGGCTGCGTTAAGGTGCTCCACGCTGACGTCGCGCTGGACATATTCCATTTTTACGGTGCCTGGCATTCAACCCTCAATTACAGCTTAAAAGTTCTTTCTTTAGTTCAAAGCTGTATTTTTTAATATCTGGTAGGTGTCTGGTAGCGAAGAAAAAAAATTCACTAGGGGGATTCCCCTATGTCACGTGACAGCCCTAAATATAACTCTACAGTGTTGTCTCGGTTTTAAATTGAATTTTGCAAGTGGTAAATAAGGAAAAAATGATATAAATCTTATATCATTTTCTTCAGTAAATCCTGTAGATTTAGAAATGTGTTGGGCATTGTGGCACTTAAAACGATTAAGAGGAGAAAAGATACCGAGAAGGAAAACAAGTGATAAAAACACTGCAAAACTCGACTTTACATCCACATTTTACACATATACTAAAATTTCTATTAAATGCGCAGCAAAATCTTGGTAAATTGAAGTGTCCTCTATAGATTCTGTATAAAAATACCGAAATTGTATAAGGGTAGTCACCTGCAAATTACATTTTTTTACAACTACCCAATATCAGTCTATTTTCAGATGGGACCTAAACGCACAGGTGATCTGGATTACGTCATAGAAATTTAGCGGGAAAGCATTAGTTAACATGCAACATATACGTGTGTACAACATAATAACACGGGTTTTAATACCTGATACAATGTAAAGTGTTTTTTTTTAAATTTAAGATTAATTTTACAACGATGAAAATGTAATATACATATATTAAGAAGGCAGGCCCGGCTGGGGGGGGGGGGACTGACCCGGGAGGGTAAGCCTCGTCCGGGCATCCGCTTTTAGTATATGTTAAAACATTATATATTTTCCTTGTGGGAAAGTTTTAGGTAGGAAATAACTCTGGTGATAAAGGTTGCCGCTAGACCATAAAACTTCTGCTGAATCTATATGTATCAATGCAACATTTCCTCGTACTGAATCCAACCCGGTGGACTATTGAGATCGCGATACTGACCGTCTTCTAATTTTGTATTTAACAAAATTGATTGTAAACTTGTTACAGTATTTTCGTGAGAAGAGCTCTATCGGTGACAATTAATAATCATAATAAAAAAATGTATATAACTTGAATAAATAAAAGAGAAGGGGGGGGTCTTTCCCGGCTAGGCTAATCATGTTTCAGTCTAATTATAACCCGCCCGATCTCTTGCTGATTACAATTTGTTTTGTTATTATTTTTATTTGTTCTTAGATTAAGTCAAGTACAAGTTGACCGTATCTGGAGTCTCAATATTGTTCTGTTGTACCGGCTATGAATACGGTGCCCGCCGTATAGCTATTTATTGACACATGGATTTTAGCAGCGTATTCGTAATGATAAATATTATATATATTTTTTAAAATAATGATTGAGAATAAACTGTATTAATGTGCATGAGCTGCCCCCCCCCCCGGCAGCAACAACAACTAAATGAATATAAAAATGAATAAGAAATAATTATTTCAAAGCCGGTAAATCAGTAAAACTCCATTAAATAGCTAAATATAGACAATATCTAACAAATAATCTAAATAAAAATTATGCTCCTTTATGAGGATACCATTATCAATTCCTTATATTGATTTACTAATTGAAAATCAGCAATTCCTCTGTGAATTAAAAGCAGTTTCTCATCCAAAGCTTCCCTTTAACCCTGAACTCAGACTGCGCATGCTTGACCTACAATGACCCGATGTGCAAAACTGTGGAAAAACACGCATTCTTTCATTACTTCTCGTGAATAAGATACTGGGAAGATTTAGAGTTGATGTAAGGAATAGGATGAAAGCTCAATAATATTGAAAATCGATCCAGTACAATTTATCCCTTGAAATATCATTAGCATACGATAACTGATGTGACGTCATTTATAACGTCACACAACGTTTTCGCGGATTTTTTTCTAACGTCATTGCGTGGAGCACCTTAACGTAGCTGTGTGCATGATCATCGACGGCGGGTGCGGCTAGCCAACAGGGGATGCTTACTCCTCCCGGGCACCTGGTCCCACCTCTGGCTTGCTAGCGGTCCGTCGATGCTCAATTTGGTGCTCTATTGTGAGTGCTGTTGAGATTATTGTCAGGATCTTCTTGAACTCTTTTGTAAGTCTTGTCATAATTGTCAGATGGTAAGTAAACCCAATCAAGCTATACCACCTGCTCCCCTCCAACCCATTCCAGCCTTTGGGGAACCTTTTAGTAGGGTGTTAGTTGATTGTGTAGGTCTTTTGCCTAGGACTAGGTCAGGGAATCAGTACTTACTGACAATTATGTGTACTTCGACTAGATTTCCTGAAGCCATACCTCTTAGGAATATTAAGGCAAAGACCATAGTTAAGGCCCTTACAAAGTTTTTCAGTTTCGTAGGTGCTCCCAAGGCTATTCAGTCAGATCAGGGTTCGAATTTTATGTCAGGATTGTTTCAGCAGGTTATGCATGAGCTAGGTATCAGGCAGTATAAGTCTTCTGCGTACCATCCTGAGTCCCAGGGGGCACTTGAACGCTTTCATCAAACCCTTACAACTATGATGAAAACATATTGTCACCAGTATGGAAAAGACTGGGATGAAGGGGTTCACCTTATGTTGTTTGCGGCACGAGAAGCGGTTTAGGAGTCCCTGGGGTTCAGTCCCTTTGTAGTCCGGCAGATTCTGGCCAAAATGGGCCTAATTGTTCATTTCGTGATAAAAGCATAAAATTTGGTACACACACTCACTAAGACCCATCTTGAAGATTTAGCTATGGTTGCCATTCCAATTTCAGTCTAAAAAGGGATATTTTGGGGTAAAAATATTATTTTTAAATAAATTGATATTTTCCCCCATTTTTTCTTTTTTTCGTCATTAAAACCCGTTTGAAATAGTATGATATTGAAACATTTTGTTTTCAGTGTATAAAATAACATTTTTGGCTAAAAACTTTGTTTTTTGGTTAAAAAATAACCGATAAATGGAAAAAGGCAATAACTCATGAATGAATGTAAACTTTTCGGAAGTTCTTTCATAATATTATCCTTAAGTGACCTTTTGGAGAATCAGGTATAGTGCGATTTTAATTTCAATGAGCAAAGGAACATTAATTTGGGGTAAAAATGGTGTTTTTGATAAGAAATCTCTTAAAACCGTAAAAAGACTTTTAGTCATTGATTTTTTCATATTTTGTTAATTCTGTCATCATATTTCATCGATTTCAAAGTATAATGATTATTTTGGGGTGAAAATGTTGAATTTTGCTCAGAAATCACCGAAAAATGGAAAAAGGCAATAACTCATAAATTTGTTATTATTTTTTTCGATAATAGCTTTCAAAACATTATCCTGAATGAGTTAAAGACGATCCTGACGATAATCTCAACAGCATTCACAATAGAGCACAAAATTAAACTTCGACGGACCCCTAATAAGCTAGAGGTGGGACCAGGTGTCCGGGAGGAGTAAGCATCCCCTGTTGGCTAGCCGCACCCGCCGTCGATGTTAATGAAGTACACTTTTGGAGAATTAGCTATATAGCCATCTTAATTTCAACGATCAAAGACACATTTTAGGGGTAAAAATAGTGTTTTTGGATTCAAAATCTCAAAAAACTGGAAAGGGCTTATATTCATTGATTCATTCATATTTTGTTTAATTTAGATCACAATTAATCTGAAATAATGAGCAAAGATGTTACTTTGACTTCAGAGGATAACGGAATATTTTTTGGGTAAAATTTTGTGTTTTGCTCTTAAATCCCAAGGAAATGGGAAAAGGCTATAAAGCCTTAAGTGATGGTCATCTTAACAAGTGTTTTTTTTAACCTTTCCTTAAGATCAAATTTTGGAGAAGTACATTGTACATTTAGTATCTTAATTTCCGTTTGTAAAGCCATATTGATTTTGTGTGAAAAATTTTTTTAAGCCTCGAAGTCACTGAAATTTGAAAAAAAAACTGTTTTAGTCATATATTAAGTGATGATGGAGCCATCCAAATTTCAGTGTATTAAGGAATATTTTGTTAAGAAGTTCAATTTTGTTGTTTGGAAACACTTGAGGATGGCTATAACTCATTACTTCATTCATAGTTTAAAAATCAAAGTATAATTGTAATCTTTTCTTACGATCACCTTAATGTCTGTTTGCAATGAAATTTTTGGTCGAATTGGCCAAATATATATATTTTTGTGAATCAAATCAGGAAAGGTTTCCTATTATTTAATGGCATTTGAGTGATCAAATGGAATGAGCCAGAAGAGATTGTTTTGATTATTTCGATTTTTTGGAGGGTTATATCTTAATTGTTCTTCAAAAATTGCTGATTTCTGGAAAATCTTTATTACTATCAAATTCTATATCTTTATTGTAGTCACATATTCAAAAGTGTTCTGGGATATATCATAGTTTGTACATTAAGATACAAAAAAATGTATTACTTATTAATTTGAATGATATTGTGGGGCAAAATATTTTTTATAGAAAACAGGAAGTATAAAAAATTCATTTCTAAAATTCTTTATTTTCTATTTAGCTGGGGTTTTTTTCTTACTTATTCATCATTTCTCTTTTGTGAAATAGTGTTATATTTGGGGTTAAATACATAATCATAAGGTCATAAAGCAAGCAATTATCTTTCAGAAGCTAGCAATACATAACTTCAAAACAAGTTTTATTGCATTTTCTGTTTTATTTTTATCCCAAATGTAACAATACTTAATAAGATTATAATAAAACGACGAGAACATTATCAATTTGATAGGAAATAAAGATAATAAAAGTGAAAATTCGCAAATGATACTTTCTATAGCAGGATATTCCCCTTGTTTTGGGGCCGAATTTCGGCTACTTTCCAATTTCCTGTTTTTCCCAAAAAATCACACTGAAATTCCCAAAGAGGAATTATGAAAATATCACATGAGAAAATAAGAATCAAAACCTGGAAGTCGGCACAAAATTTAATATTTCTTAGTGCATTTTGAAGTTTTTTATGGATGAACAGTGTTAATAAATGATTAGTCTTTGGTGAGAATTTGTATAAAATTTTTCCCAATTTCAGCAAAATGTTGCAAATTTTCCCAAATGGGACAGGTACAGGCACCTTCCCGAAACTAAAAAAAAAGCCCCGTATAGTAAAATTCTTGTTTTTAGCTATTTCTAAATATAAAAGATGTTTTTTGCCCAAAAATATCATTCAAATTAACAAGAGATACCTTAGATTTATATAACTCACTATGGCAAACTATGATATACGCAAGAACACTATTGTGAATATAATCAGTAATGTAGCATTTCAAAGTAATAAATATCTCCCAGAAATCAGTGATTTTTAAATAAAAATGAATATTTTACCCCCAAAATAGCAAAAGAATCTCTTCTGACTCATTTCACTTGATCACTTAATGCTATTTAATAATAGGAAAACTCTACTATTTTCATTCATTAAGATATGTAAATTTTAAAAATGATTCACAAAAATATGTAATTTTTGTGAATAATTAGGGTTCGGTCCAAAAATAGCATTGTAATTGAATTTCAGTTATTGAATGACATTCATATTCTTTCATTATAGGAGACAATAGTACTATCAAAGCTAAGATGTTTCAATTTGGGAGCTTATAAGAAATATTAATTATTTTCTCAAAATTAGTGGTTTTGCTCAAAAATACATGTTTTACTCCAAAATGTTGACTGAAATGAGCTTTTATTTTGCATTTTACTTTCATTTGACCAGATCATTTACTTCCGTAATGAAAATTGCTTTAAATATACATTATAAGATAAGACAACTGATTTAATTAATAAAAGTTTTTTTTCAGAAATATGTTGTTTTTAAACGAAAAACAGGCATTTTGCCCAAAATTAAGTAGCAGATATATCATGATTGTTTCAAACAATTTTAAAATTCAAAGTTGAACCTACATAATGACAATTATGTATGTTCCTGCTATCATTTTGAAATTCTTAGAGATTCAATAAAAAAATCTCCAGAAATAAGCGATTTTAGTTCATTAAAACTCCCCGAAAACACTTTTGAAATTATGAATGAAAATGTCAGTAAAACATATTTAATCTGGAAAAGTAAGAAAAATCATAATAGAAAATAGACTTTAATCATTTATTTCATAGTGCATACGGATATACAAAAATCCTAGATTTCTAATTGAAAACACAGGTTTCTGTATAAAAAAGAAAATTTTGAGGATTTTGCAAAATATTAAGAATGTAAATATATATGTCATTTGAAAGAGGAGACCTAGAAAATGTTTTTTTTTAAATCATCAATGAAGAGTCATATGCAATGCCAGGTAAGTGAAAAGCAGGAAAAAATAGATTTTGTCTAATATCTGTGAAATTTTGCAAGAATTCGACGTTTTTACCCCAAAACACAGAGAAGAAGTAGGATTTGTAACTAAAATCTTATAAAATCTGAAAGAGTACCAAAAGTAATATATATTAATATTTACCAATTTTTTTAATCATCATCCAAACAAATGTTATAAATTTTCTCCTATTTTCATTGATTTTCGACTAAAAAACAAGAACCCCCCCCCCCAAAATCTGTGTAACTCTTAGCTACCTGTTATTCGTTGTAACCATACATTTTCAAACGCAAAAAGAATGTCAGAATATATCAATTTGGTATCGTTTATTCACCTTGGACCAATGACTCAAAGTTGGGGGTCTGATCCAAAGGCTTAAAACCTTTTCCCGGTTTGTAGAGATTTCGGGGCCAAAAACACTATTTTTAACCCTAATTAATGTGTCTTTGCTAACTGAAATTCAGATGGCACTATGGCTAATTCTCCAAAAGAGTACTTTAGGATAATATTATGAAAGAACTTCCAAAAAAATACATTTATTCAAACGCAAAAAGAATGTCAGAATATATCAATTTGGTATCGTTTATTCACCTTGGACCAATGACTCAAAGTTGGGGGTCTGGTCCAAAGGCTTAAAACCTTTTCCCGGTTTGTAGAGATTTCGGGGCCAAAAACACTATTTTTAACCCTAATTAATGTGTCTTTGCTAACTGAAATTTAGATGGCACTATAGCTAATTCTCCAAAAGAGTACTTTAGGATAATATTATGAAAGAACTTCCAAAAAAGTACATTTATTCACGAGTTATTGCCTTATTCCATTTTCCGGTGATTTCTGAGCAAAAAATCAACTTTTTACCCAAATAGACCTTGATTCACTAAAATCATGTTGATTTACTACCTTACTATTTCAAATGGGTCGTACTGATAAAAATAGGGGAAAAAATATCAATTTATCGATGAGTTATAGCTTTTTCCCAATTTTTTGTGATTTTAGAGTCAAAAAATTATTTTTACTCCAAAATATCCCTTTGTAGACTAAAACTGGGATAACACCATTGCTAATTCTTCAAGATGGGTCTTAATGAATATGTGTACCAAATTTCATGCTTTTATCAAAAAGTGAACGATTGATGCAGGAATCTGCCGGACTATTGAGCTAGTTTTTGGGCATACGGTCAGGGGGCCATTGAAGTTATTGAAAGAAAAATGGTTGACTGAGACTAGCGATTTGAATCTCTTAGACTACGTGTGTAATTTCAAAGAGAAGTTATATAATGCTTGCAAATTAGCTCAAGAAAACATCACAAATGAAAATGAAAACATGGTATGACAGAGATGCTAGAAACAGAAACTTTAAACCAGGCGATAAAGTTCTTGTCTTTTTGCCAATCCCTGGTCATCATTTGCAAGCTAGATATTTCGGTCCTTATGAGATTGAGAGTAAAATAAGTGAAGTTAACTATGTGGTTAAGACACCAGGTCGGCGAAAAGAAAAAAAAAAGAGTGTTAACATGTTGAAAGAGTATTTTGATAGAAGTGACTGAAATTTTGTAAAACCAGTTTCCACTTTGGCCAATGTGAATTCATTAGAAAATTGTGTTGAACCTGAATGTAATGAAGAGACTGTCGAAAAAGACTTTGTTCAAAGTGTCCGTTTGAAGAATTCTGAAATTCTAACAAATCCGGAAGTGAAACTCGGACATCTGACCGTGCATCAAAAAGAGGAAGTGCACCAATTAATGCGGGAATATACGACCATCTTTCCGGACGTTCCAAAAAAGACGAATGCATCTCATCATGACGTCATTGTAGGTGATGCGTCACCTATCAAACAGCATCCCTATCGGTTAAACCCAATAAAACTTCAATACATGCGGAAAGAAATTCAATACATGCTTGAAAATGACATTATTGAACCCAGCAATAGTGACTGGAGTTCCCCATGTATTCTTGTTCCGAAGCCAGACGGAACTTACCGATTGTGTACGGACTTTAGAAAAGTCAATTCTGTCACCAAAACTGACTCTTATCCGATCCCACGAATCGATGACTGTATCGATAAAATTGGCAGTGCAAAATTTGTCAGTAAATTTGACTTGCTTAAAGGCTATTGGCAGTTCCCGCTTACCGAGAGAGCCAGAGAAATATCGGCATTTGCGACTCCAGATGGGCTATACCAATATAAAGTAATGCCCTTTGGTATGAAAAACGCACCAGCCACATTCCAGAGGATGATTCATTCGCTCCTAAATTATCTCGAAGGATGCGAGGCGTACATCGATGACGTCATCATCTACAGCGACACCTGGGATGATCATCAACGAATCATGCGTACCTTCTTCGACATACTGGCGAAAGCAAACCTCACAGTGAACCTTGCGAAAAGTAAATTTTGTCATGCAACTGTAGAATATTTGGGTCACAAAGTAGGTCAAGGTTTTGTTACTCCTATCGTGGCCAAGGTGGAAGCTATTTCAAAGTTCCCGATTCCTACCAATAAGAAAGAGATAATGAGATTTTTGGGAATGGCAGGATTTTACAGAAAATTTTGTCCAAATTTCTCGTCAGTTGTTGGTCCACTTACCAATCTGTTACAAAAGAGAATGAATTTTGCATGGACCAATGACTGTGACGAATCTTTTAAGAAAATCAAATGTGTAATTATGAATAGTCCTGTCCTGTCAGCTCCAAATTTTGATAAGCAATTTAAGCTTACTGTTGATGCCAGTGACGTAGGTATCGGGGCTGCTTTGTTTCAAGAAAATGAAGATGGTGTAGATAGAGTTGTTTGTTACTTTTCAAAGAAATAGACAAAATGACAAAAGAATTACTCTACTATTGAAAAAGAGTGTCTTGCATTATTGTTAGCTTTACAACATTTTGATGTTTATTTGAATGTTACTTTACATCCCATTCTTGTGTTTACTGACCACAACCCTCTCACATTTTTGCACAAAATGTCAAACAAGAATTAAAGACTTACAAGGTGGAGTTTATTGTTGCAAGAGTACGATATCATTATTAACCATATCAAGGGCAAAGACAATGTGATTGCAGATGCACTATCGAGAGTTTCATGAGTGATTTTTGCAGAATTTACGACCTAAGTTTTCATTGACATTCAAACTTTTTTTTAAGGGGGGAGGTGTTGTGGGTCATGTATTATTTTAGTTTTACTTTATGTGTAGGTACACATGTACTTAGTCATGTTATATTATGATTTCATAATAATTCTTTCTAGATTTTTACTATGTCATGTTTATTTCAATAGAGAATATTCCAGTATGTTCTTTGTTACATCATTATCATCACATGAGTGTGATTTCTAGAATTTACTCTATTGTTAATCATTTGTAATGAGTCATTGTTCTAGAAGCTTCTGGTAAATTAATTGGTATTAAGTATAAATACCTCTGAGGAACTGTGTTGATGGGGCATTCGTACACATTCGTAGACACGATTCATTCATCTATTCTGATATACTGGGACACTTTATTTGTTGAGACTTTAATCCATTTAACAACGTTTGAACACCGATCTTTCGAGAACGTTTGTGATTACCGGAAACCATACATTCGATAGACTTTGTGGACCGTAACGGACACTTTGATCCGGACATTGTATTGTAAGTTGTAATCATTTTAAATATATATATTTTGTACATAATTAAACTTGTAAATTTATATTCTGTCTTTGTCTGATTTTTGCTGGCGCTTTGGGGTATTCTGACCCATAACAATATATCCTTGGAATTCCATTCATTGGGGACGCGGGGACTATGAAAGAATAGTGCGCGGTTTTCGGGAAATTTTGCTTTTTGCAAATAAAAACACAAAACTCAAATACACAAATGTTCGGCCGCTTGACCTTTATCGAGTGGTTTTGCTTTTTTGCTTTTGCTTTTTGCTTTATTGAGTTACGTCTCTTGGAGAGTTACGCACCATAGGTGTCGCTTCCTCCTTGTAAAACAGATTTGATGTAAAATCTGAATAGCTAAGTCGGTTCTTTTAAACTTGTGATCGAGGTCATGTGATACACTAAACCTGTTATTGCCCGTTTGTATGGGTACTCAATGGCGTAGCTCTGCTTGAAAAAGTGGAGGGGCACAACATCCCAAAATTTCTAACAAGCAAAAAAAAAAAAAAAAAAAAAAAGGGGGGGGGGGGGTCGGGGGGAAAGAGGAAGAGGAAGAGATTAAAAAATAAATATTGGGTTTTCATGATCTGTATGCACAAATTTTAACATTTCTGGTTCAATTCTAAATTTTAAGTACATGAATAAATGGCTGGCGAGCAGTAGCGAGCCAGGAATTTTTTTAAGCAAAATATTGAATAATCAGAAAATACTGTCTGTGTCCTCTATCATTAACATATACATGTAATGATATTCTATATGTTTGAGTTAAAGGTATTTTGCAGTTTTTTTTATATCTGTATGACCAAAAATTACGTCAAAAAGTGGGGGGGCACAAACATACTTATGCCCCCCACTTTCAAAAGTGGGGGGCACGTGCCCCCCTGCCCCCCCTTGTCCTACGCCAGTGGTACTATCCTCTTATTGTTTTGCTTTTGGAAGGTTAATAGTGCGCTGACGCTTGGGCACTATTCTACCGAAAGCAACTCTATGGGAGAATAAAACCCACACGAACGGGCATAATAGGTAATTAGAAAATAGTCAATTTCAATTTTGCATGATAAGGATTTTCAAAGGAACATTATTCCTTTACAATGTTGCCAAAAAAATCGTTTCGACGGGTAGATACCATTAATGGTAAAACGAAAAAAAAAAAGATATTTATAGAAGATGCAACTTAATGCCAATTTAAAATCATGTCACACAGTCATTTACGTATATATTTCGCGTAATTTAAGCATGAAATTTAAAAATCTGGATTTAGAAAATAGTCAATTTCAATTTTGCATGATAAGGATTTTCAAAGGAACATTATTCCTTTACAATGTTACCAAAAAAATCGTTTCGACGGGTAGATACCATTAATGG
Organism: Pinctada imbricata; assembly: GCA_033119305.1. NCBI lineage: Eukaryota > Metazoa > Mollusca > Bivalvia > Pterioida > Pteriidae > Pinctada > Pinctada imbricata. The sequence continues at coordinate 26,282,965 of VSWD01000001.1, read as the reverse complement.
TAAAAAGAAAATAAAAGATATTTATAAAAGATGCAACTTAATGCCAATTTAAAATCATGTCACACAGTCATTTACGTATATATTTCGCGTAATTTAAGCATGAAATTTAAAAATCTGGATTTATACGAGGGAATAAGCAGATAAATTGAAAGCGGGAAATGTTAAAACAGTTGAATCAAGTTCGTCACAGAAACACATGAACACGAATAAAACTGCGCAAAGAACGCGCATATCCATGGGAAAGCAAATTGTCTGAGCAGAATACGCAATATATAAGTGATACATCTGCAATGTATGCGTGTTTTATGCGTGAAAGATTCGTTAAGCATACGCAGACATATGTGGAACGGTCGTGAAAATCGCCAAAGTTGCGTAGAAGAAAGGAGGGGATCTCCAACAACACTAGGTTGCAGCACCAACAGCAAAATCCCAAAACACCCATGCAAAAAACACAGAACAGATACCCACAGAAAGAGACGCAAATGGGACAAGGAACACCAACTCACAACATAGAAACATAAAAGACTACACATAAACCAACGAGACCAATGGGCAACCGGTGCCGACTTAGGACGGCCATCTGCCAAGTAAATAGCAGACGGTGTGGTTATCCTGGATTACGTGCGCACAACCCTCTCACTTCTCCAGTTACCTAGAGGTCTCGAAGAACGTACAAATGTGGTGTAAAACAACCTCCTCACTGTAAGATGACGTCACACAAACAAGACCGCGAAACGCAGAGGCCCCAGAGACACAGATGAATATGTAAATGGATATAAAAAGAGGGCATGCGTAATACAGTCCGTGCTCTGCCGGCTGTAGCGAGCTCATGTATGTAATCACCCGAGGAGTCCGACTGACATTCAGAGAGGACAGGTGGTCGGGGCCCTGTCTTCTCTAAAGAGGTTTGGACAGGGCCCGTCATGGAGTCCCGTCGTCACAGTCAGTCAGAAATCCCGTATGCAATGCACACATAAGCGTATGAATAGCTAAGAACTGCGTAAATATACGCTAATTACGAACAGATCGCGTAAATAAAACGTCGAAAAAATTTGCGCAGCAAAAAACCGATTTTTCGTATATCCGCGTATCATCATTGTGGACTTCACTCGCTGTGTGACACAGCCTGGTGGTATTCAATGTAGACCACACGCACGATATGACAGCAAACGAACGAAGGCGTCGGTCGAAAAACAAAACAAAGCGAAAAACAGTCAGACGAACAAAAGAAAAAATTACTCTAGTTCGACAATCAATCAAAAAAGAAAGCCAACACACGACTCAATCATGAATTGCAAATCATAAGCTGCGACGAAGTAAGGAGTCGACCATTTAATTCCGATTGGGGTGGGGGTGCTGGCAGTTTTTGGAAATATATACTGACCCAGAAAATGTTGAAAATAAATAATCTGAACATCTTTGTTGCAGAAATAAATATTCTGGCCCACATACATGTATGTGTTCAAAATCCAAAATTTTAGTTTGCTTTACTAGCAACAAGACCTAAACTTTGCTCGCCTTTCACTAAAACAGTTTTGGCCTCGCTCTGCTCGCCCTTCCACAAAATTTTATATCAAGTGCTATTTAGACATTAACAAAGTATTACAATTGCACGCATAAAACAAACATGCACATTTATGGTCATAACAAATATGATCAGCTCTAAGTCTTATGGGAATGCCTATAGTACATTACACATCAACTACCTACTTTTGTTCTCGACATCGCTTCAGCCGGTAGAACAAGGACTCTCTTACGTCCTTTTGCCTATGATATCAAATGAATTTAAGAAGATCCTGACGATAATCTCAACAGCACTCAGAATAGAGCACCGAATTTAACATCGACGGACCCCCAGCAAGCTAGAGGTGGGACCAGGTGCTCGGGAGGAGTAAGCATCCCCTGTTGACTAGCCGCATCCGCCGTCGATGTTCATGCAATTTACATATTTATCCATTTCTTGCTTTGGTCCATGTGTATGCTGTATTGATTGTGTCGGCATCTTACAATGATCATGAGGAGGTCAGTTTACACAAAAGTTATGTTCGTTGAGGTAAGGGAGGGTTATGTACACTTAATCAAGATAATCATACCATTTGCTAATGACTTCAAATTCAATAGCATCATTTGAACCACATTGGTGAGTGTCACTGTTAAAGACCATGAGTCCTGGAGGGCACATGTACATGTAGCCAGGTTTGATCAACTTTGGTCTCTTCAACGCATTTGAAAATTTCTGTTATCAAATATCCTTGAAATTTTTTAAACGTGGGTCCTGTAGCATCATATCCCACCAATCCTGCTACGTATATTTAGGACATAATAATTTTCAATCTTTGGCCATATTACATTGTTTAGATTGACGATCACTGACGAGGGTTAAATACCCGAAACGTGAATCCTGGTTAATGCTGCAAATTTACCTGTTCTGAAATGATGCTATTGAATTTGAAGACGTTTATCATTTTATATCATTTTAGAATTGTTCTCCTCTTACATTCATTGGTAGATTTTTTTCGTTCGGGTATATTTGATGATACATGAAATCCGCATACAGTATACCGTATAACCAGAAATTTTCGCGAGTATCAAATTTCACGATTTCATGGTAAAATAGGGTGTCTTTATTTTCGCGAGTACAATTTTTTCGCGATTCCGAAATTACAAATAAATATGTACATATGACCTTACTGTTTTGTACCTTCCTTTATTGAAGTTTCAGTTATTTCTATCTTAAGAATACACTCTATTTTCTCATGTTACTTCGCTTTATATTTAATCGGGATATGTGAAGAATGACACATGTACTGTAAAGCCAAAATGGCACTAATATACCAATTGATGTTATACCTTATCAAACACAATTTTTCGCGAGGATAATTTTTCGCGATTCCAAATCACTCGCGAATATAGCGAAAATCAGTATCTCGCGAAAAATTCTGGTTATACGGTACTTCATAATTGCGATAGAACACATACATGTATTTAAATATGATAATATGTGTGTTTGTAAGTATTAATTGTCAGAATTTTGTGCATAGTATTTAACAATTTAGTCTAGACAGCTGCAGTCCGGCAAAGATGTCTAAACGAGAAAGCTTTTTCTCAGGCCGCAGCGTTTGCGCACGCTCCTGTCCTTCAACCTTCCCCCCAAAAAATTGAAAACGATTTAAAGTGTATAAAACGTTTTATTTTCCAAGAAATCAATGTCATTGGTAACATACACCACTCTGAAAGAAAACACATTAGATCAATTAGTTGTATTTTCTTTTTTCTTAATAATAATTTATTGTAAATGCTTCAGTCCGAAAATTTTTGAAAAATAATCGCTGACGAAATTTCGTTAACTATAGCTTTCAACATTTTTGAAAGCTAATCGCTGACGAAAATTTGAAAGCTAGGAAATCGCTGACAAAATTAGTAAACGAGAATTCGCTGACGAAATTTCTTCATCTCTCTAGTGTTCAAAATTTTGAAAGCAATCGCTGACGCGACTTTGAAAGCTTTCAAATCATTCACGAATTGAAAGCAAATATTAATATTTCGACTGAATGGGGCTGTGGGCCTAAAATAAAGTCATAAAAAGTAGATTTAGATTAGTTTTTATTTTGTTTAATTAAAAGGGATTCCCGTGGAACATATCATTTTCGTATCACGTAATATGCAACAGTGATCATGTAAGATTTTACCTAACATTTCTGTGTATTGCAGAGTTCTACCATTTCTTCTGGCCCAACACATACTTTACCGCCATGAGCGGACGCAGGATTACTGCAAAGTCTTGCCTTGACCCTAGTTCCACCACCACATGTCCTGCTACAGCCAGACACCACTGACCACGATCCCCATCCGCCATCGACTAGATTGAGGTATCGGTTGTACAATTGAGTCATTTTACATAGCGTTTTAATCATCTCCTTTGTAAAGTATGGTAAATTTTATGCCTGGTAAGGTACTATAAACTATATATTTTCTGAAAGGTACTTATGCCTTGAGCTCAGATATAAGACTCCCAGGTCTTAAAAATCAAAGGGGAAAACTCATGTACAACTTTGTTATTTTGCATATGTAATATAAAGAAAATAGACAAATGCTTCATCAGTTATTCCCCTTTGTTTTTATGGCCCCAAAAATATTACTTTCTGAGCACTGGGCATTATAATCTTTCAGAAAATATATAGTTTATGGTGCCTTACCAGACATTGAAAAATGCTCTATTGTACATCGGATAACTTAAATGGGGGCAACAAATGATCTCCTCAAGAATAAAAATGGTATAAGAAATAATTTACATATCTTAAATTGAATTGCCAGAACCGATTAGCAGCCAAATCAGTATCAGATAATTCTTTATTCAATTGTAAATTGTAAAATCGTCTAACAGATTTCAAATGCTTTGTAGATCCAGATGTACAAATGGTAGTATTACAAATAATGTCATTTACATTAAGAATGAAATATCGATCCTCGCTCAAAAGAAAGATTCATTTTTTACAATTTAGATATATCATCATCTTCATCATCATCATCATCACCATCGTCGTCGTTATCGAGAATTTCATTGATTCGTTTGATACCCTCTGCATATCTGAACATAATTTTATTGAACTTTCTTTTCCGATATTCAAAATTTTGAAGTGAGAAAACATATAAAATTGAGAAACAGAACAAATAAGTATAAAGTTTACCCTTCCAAAATTGTCTTTTCATTGTTGACTTACTTATTTCATCTCAATGTAAATTCAATTACCTGGACAAGGGTTCTTATTACAGTCTTCCAAGGAGAAAGATTGACCAGTACAGTTCCTTCCCCCATGGACAGGGGCAGGGTTATTACACTTCCTTACTTTAGCTATGAAGCCACCTCCACAGGTTTGGCTACATCCAGAGTCCTTCCACTGACTCCAGCCACCGTCCACCGCTATATTTAAAGAAAAATATATTTTGCATTTCTACTACCTATCCCACACATAGTAATATGGACAATAAAAAAAACACTCTTTTGATGAACAAAATCCGTTTTGGCGAAGAGTATCACGAGACTTGACGTGAAGCATTCTTTAAAATGTATCTTTCTGCAGAATTCAGAATCCTATTTTAACCATTTTAATACTATATTTTTGTACCTCAACACCTACATTTTCCCATCTTTCTGAGCAAAACTGCATCAGTATTATTCATGACGATCATTTGGATTTAGTGCACCGAAATGCGCAACTACAGTTCTGCAGAATCTACGGTTAGTACTATAACCTACCTTTAACATTACTATGATCATATGTCTACTAACATTTGTCCTCCAATTTTTAACCATACTTTCTCATTATACCGTGTATAATCATTTTACTTGAGGGGTCTAGTAGTCATATCAACATAGAGAGGAATCGAGAGGCGGATCCTCGGAATGTTGCACATTTGTAAGTTGGCACCAATAATTCACACGACTGTCCCACTTTACTAGGATGTATAATTACTAATAAATGTATCACAAATAGTCGAAATTACAGTGAACTACCGAAGGAGCTTTAAAACATTTTATTCTTCTATCTGTTTTAGGGGCGGATCGGCACGTGAAAATGACTAACTGTAAAAATTCGTTTTCGAAAGGACCCCGTGTTGTATAAAGACGAGATTTATAAGACTATGAGACGGTGTACTCAAAAGTAAAGGACAAATGTTTGTAGATAAAAAAGATTCTTGTAATGTTTCAGGTAAGTTATTATAATAGTAATATTCATGAATTCTTCTAGGGTGGAGCTGTGCAGTTCGGTGCATGAATTAAAAAGTCTTCTGGTATTAAAAATAAATGTAATTTTTGGTCAAAAAAGATGGGAAAATAGCTTTTGATGTAGAGAAAACTTGACAGAAAAATAGTTAAAGTTGGTGTCTTGATTCAATGTAAAAAAATGCCATTAATGCACTACAAACAATCCAATATGGCGAATAACATTATGTCCATACCCGTTAATAAGGTGTCATGGATATCATTAGAGTAAAAGAAGTAGCAAAACGGCACGATTGCTTTTATGCCTTTGGTGAGAGGGCATTACGTTTTTTTTTAATGTGAAACAAGATTTTGTTTCACATGGACAGCTACAAAATTACTTTTTCCTAGCAAAGAAGACAAAATAATGTTTGGTTACTGCATTTAGATGCCATAATTTACAAGTATATATTTCATTTATAATGGATCTCCTTTGCAATAAATAAGACACATCTAACTTTTTTAATCTTTTCAGCTCTGTCCGCTATAAATACAGAGCATCGGAGCCCGGTTATTTCGAAAACAATACATTTTTTATCAAGACATTCGCGTTACAATTAATAACAACTAGGTTCAATGTCAAATTACGTATTTGTAATTTGTTAAAACTCCTGCAAACATTACATTATGTATGTAAATAGGTTTTGTGCATAGTTATCCTTCATTTTGACCGGGCATCTGAATTCATTTGAAACACTTTCTTCTGTTCTTGTTTTAACTAGCTTGATATCGGTAATAAAAGGATAATGTCTATAATTTACCGGTGATAATGTGACCATAACATATATATACATCCATGATGAATTTATTTCATGATTCATCGACTGTATTCAAGAAACAGCAAGGACCATAAGGGTAAATTCATGTACTATTCCTAATTACACTTCGGTGATTGAAAAATTATTTGTCTACTTACGGCACATTCCGCAAGATTTTGTGCAAAACTGTAAAGTAGAACTACTGTTACAAATCCTATGCAAAGCATCGCCATTATTGCAATCTGGTGACACATCTTTACAAACAGGTCCACCTAAAAGCAATGCAACATGTATTTACTAAGTGAAGCAGTGAAGGTATCATGCTCCTTTAAATTTTTTGATATCATGCTGTACAAATATAATTATTTTCGACAAAAACAGTTAAGTTGGTTAGGGTATCGTGTAACGTCATAACCAATTTTCAAAATATATATTTCAATTACGTAGTAATGCTGATGCTGCAAATAGTACGTTTGACAAAAAAAACAATTGTTTGATTAGTATACCCATCTATTTGTAGAACATTTTTGCTTGTAATATGGAGTTTTCGCTAACAAGCCCAGTGCTTTAAGTTTTGAAGCACCAGGACTATATCTCACTAACCGAGTCGAGAAGATATGGGTGAGGACTTTTTGGGGGAATTTAGGTGAGCGTCTTTATCAAATCATGCATCACGCTTTGAAATTAAGAAAACGTATTTATATCTCTTTGTAAGCATTTAAAAGCATTTATGATAGATGTGTTTTAGACCTGCGATATTTAGGAACAATCAAGCATCCAGAATATTTATAGATTTTAAGTTATTCTGTATCTAACTAAGGTTTAGTTATTTTATACATTGTAATTATAATTATAGCTCCAATACCCACAGTCCATTCAAACGACATTCTCCAGTCATAAAAACAAGATAATAAATCATTAGAAGTTATGTTAAAATTGTACATACATCTTACATTTACAAAATCATTGAGAAAAATCCATATGAAAATTCGAAAACTCTATCAACTGGCACACGAAATTAATACAGATTCAAATGTCTAACGTCTTCAAATTCATTAGCATCATTTTAGAGCAGATAAACTTACAGCATAGACCAGAGATGCACGTTTCGGGTGATTAACCGTCGTCAGTGATCCTCAATCTAGACAATGTAATATGACCAAAATCTGTGAAAATTATGTCCTAAATATACCGAAAGACATAGCAAAATGGCTGGGATATGATGCTACAGGACCCAGGTTTTAGAAATTTGAGAACATTTTGTAAAAAAAAATTCAAATGCGTTTGAAGAAACGAAAATAAGAACAATTAAAAGGAACATATTCTTGAAAGAAACTATAAAATTGTAGGCTTATGACACTTACTTGGTGTTGGCGCTGTCGACGTTTGTGAGGACAACGCTGAAGCATCTGTAAACGTAATTACATAGAAACATTATAAAGGTTTCATTTTTCCAACACGAAAATTGGAAAGCTGAAGATCTTTATAAAACACAAAAGATGATCTGAGATACCAAAAAGGTTACATTGATTATATGTTTATAAATGTTGGCAATCAATTTCGTTAGATTTTTCTGATAGAGACCTGCTAAAACACTACCATCCATAAATAAGTATACAAATAAGGAAATCATCCTTAATTCTTTATAATTGCTTCCTATGTTTTTCATTCTGAACTTGAAAGAGTCATCTTAATTGGTTTTATATATTAATTCAAATTGTGATAATGAATACGCAGATAGAAACTTTTCATCAGCACAATTTACCGTCAGAAATTGTCATTTTACATAACGATTTTTTTTAAATATAAATATCTTGGTCCACTTTGTTGCAAATGATTTCTATGGGGTTCATCTTCAGAAAAACACTCCAATTATTCTGGATTCGAATATTAAACGTCTTCAAATTCATTTTCATTCGAAACTAAAAAGCATCAGGGGATGCTTACTCCTCCCGGGCACCTGGTCCCACCTCTAGCTTGCTAGGGGTCCGTCGATGCTTAATTTTGTACTCTATTGTGAGTGCTGTTGAGATTATCGTCAGGATCATCTTTAACTCGTGAACAGAAATGGTGTATACTAATCTATGGATAGCAGTGTATATAAAATCGTTTTTTTTTTTTGTTTCTTTTAGAGATTTGAAATAAGTAAGTTAAACGTCAAAAAAAAGAAATTTTGGAATATTGATATAATGGGTTTGCCATATTTGTAGCCCATTTCAAGGAATTAAACGAAGCAGTATCAGTAAATAACATTCTGTCTTTTCGAAACAGAGCGTTATTTCCCATTTGTGCAGGTATCTGACGTCAACGCATTGTGACGTCATCAAATTCTATGGAACCAAGCATGAAATTCATGGAAACGGGGTAACATATATGACCTTTGCAAAGGAAATTAATGACGTCACAACGCTTTTACGTCAAATACCTGAACAAATAGAGCGTAGGATTGTAAAATCGAAAAGACGGAATAATTGATTCTATCATTCACATTCCAATTCAAACAATAAATCGAGATCGCACATCCTTAACTATTCTATGTATCTTCACATAAAATTCTTTCGAATCCTGCCCTCAATTTTTCATGATGATGATGATGATGATGATGATGACTTTGCATCTGTTTATTGCAGATTAGATATTAAAATTATAAATACTATCATTATTTAAATTTATATAATCCGATCAAGCTCTCTTAATAGAAGTTAAATCTCTATAGTTAATGAAATATCCAACAGGAAAGTCTTACTTGTACAAGGCTGAGTATTACAAGTAGTGACTTCCTCCATCAATCCAACACAAGTTCTCCCTCCATGAGATGGAGCAGGGTCATTACACAACCGTTTTTGGACCATTGTTCCTCCTCCACATGTCTTACTGCAGCTCATTACTGTTGTCCAAGCTCCCCAACCTCCTTCAACTGAATGAGATGTTAATTATACCAGTACCTCGACCTTACTTTTCATTCTAAATAATAACAATTAAAATATGGCTTCTCTGATAACTTTTGTATAGAGATAGAGTAGGAAACCTGTGGAATTGTTAGACCGAGTCCAAGAGATTCTCCTCTAATGTCATAATATTTCTGTTTTATTATCGAATACAAGGGCGTAACTTTTGTATGCGACGAAGTCCCCAAAAGGGACAACAGTTTGATCGTCACATGGCGGACAAAATAGTATGAGCTAAATGAATAGTATGACGGGTGTTGCATGCAAGCAGGAGATGCTGACTCTTCCCGGGGCATCTGGTCTCACTCCCATATTGGGAGTTCGCTTCTTTTCGTGAAGTGGAAGTTTTTGTTTGTTTGCTTTCATTCCTGTGTTATCCTGATTTTGTATGGCTTCGGTTTAGGAATTTCTTAATTTTCCATTTTGTGCTGTATATTGGAATAAGATAATTATCCATATTTTTTTCGATTTTGACCTGGTTGTTGTGAATATCAGGAAATAAAAGCAAGTGACATTTAAGATTCATTTCTATAAATGTTCAGTAATTAAAATTATCACTGTTTAATATTTTCAGACAGTCAACTTTAGGTGATCAGGTATACGAAAAATGTTTGCAAAGGAGGAGATCGTTGTACCTGTGTAATCCCTAAATATATATATGGTTTATACAATTAATTGTGCCTCACATGACATTCATGTGAAAAAAGCATCATGTGCATTTATCATGAAAGTTAATTTATAAATCTTTCACATAAGATTTATGAATTTAAAATGTGTATGTGAGATTCACATGAATTTCACTTATATTTTACTTCACAAGATTTTCACATGAACTTTTCGTTTCGGCTTTCATACCATCAGAAAATTAACATGTAAAAATTATGCAATTCATTTTCGTTTAATATAAATTTCATATGAAAGTTGATGAAAAGTCAATGTAAATCTCAAATGAATTTAATGTTAGGCACAATGTGCGGTATATACCCTTTTCTACTTGATGATGAGGATACAATAGCAGAAGCATGCCTAATATACACCGAATTACACCTGTACGCCGATTAGAATGCTTTTCCCGAGCAGAACAATTCTGTTTTATTCAAATTTGAGTTATAAGGAGAAGATTCTTAAGTGACGACGTCAAAGTGAATGCAACAGATTACGCATAAGAAAAAGAAAATCAAAGGACTGAAGATACTTCTAGATCTACGCAAAAATCATTGTCAGGAGATATTGAAATGTTGAATAATTTTATCGTAAGGCAACGATAATTATTTTTTAACACAGGATGCATATGTGAAGCTTATAATGTCTCTATAAACAAAACAAACTATATTTATCTAACCTTAAAGTTTATATAAGAAAGACAATTCTATAACTTCAATGCAATTTTTGAGCTATCTTTCCTAACATTGTCATAAACAAGGCAGTATATTACTTCACCACCATTGTGCTGTGAATACAAGATTTTTAGTTGATATTGTGTGGTTCATTTATTCTATATAAAATTGAAACTGTTGTCAAGAAGGAGAATATTCTTGTTCTTGCATTTTGTATGTGGTAGACAGCAAATTCCTGAACTAGACATAGCACTATATTTTGAGGCGCAAAGCGGCAGTATCTCAATTTGCATAATTTTAATGCGGTTACCATAACAGTGAGATACTTCCTGAAAGGAAGTATCTCAAAAATTTAGGCAGTGAAAGCGTTTAGAAAATAATATGCCCTAAAGTATAGGTCCGTCGATGTTTAATTTTCTGCTTTATTGTGAGTGCTGTTGAGATTGTCGTCAAAATCTTCTTTAACTCGTTTTAAAATGCATTTAATCACCTGGACAGGGTGTTGCGTTGCATGTTTCTGTTTTATGTGAGGACCCTGAGCACTGTCTCCCTCCGTATTCTGGTCTTGGGGAGTCGCATGTTCTTGTCCATGTTTGATGTCCCCCATTACAGGAAGCACTGCATGATGTTGAAAGTTTCCATGCACTCCATCCTCCATCGACTAAATTGAAAAAAGCGAATATATGCAACTATGATACCCTAACCTAATTAAACGTATTTTTTGCAGTGTAAAGCAATTAAATACGTTCCCCGCGATTGAATGTACATAAATTACTTTCTTTCCAACTCATTCGCCTGTAAGAGGCTCTGCTTTGGTATAATATATGATTTTGCCATTTTAGAAATGTATCATTTCACTCTAAAAGTAAAGAAGGTTAACGTCCTACACCATCCTTCAAATACTTTTTTGTTATATATTCTATCTTACAATGCTTCTGAATCGATCCTACGGGAAATGGAGCCGCAAATTTTCAAAGTATTTGAACTTAAGGTATCCGTTGTACAATTGAGTCACTTTACATAGCGTTTTAATACTCTCCATTGAAAAGTATGGTAAATTTTATGCCTGGTAAGGTACTATAAACTATATATTTTCTGAAAGGTAATGATGCCCCGAGTTCAGATTTAAGACTCCCAGGTCTTCAAACTCAAAGGGGAAAAACTCTTGTACAACTTTGTTATTTTGCATACGTTATATAGAGAAAATAGACAATTTAAATGCTTCATCAGTTATTCCCCTTTGTTTTTCTGGCCCACAATTATTATTTCTGAGCAGTGGGCCTTATAACCTTTCAGAAAATATTTAGTTTATAGTACCTTACCAGGCATGCAAAAATACCCTATTGTACATCGGATACCTTAATTGCACTTGGTTCAGTCTGAGGCAGTGATCCCTGTCCTTTATCGAAGCCGCCGTACGAGGTATACTGACTTTATATTTAACATAGTCAGAGTAAATACACACAATCAATAAAAAAGAATAAAGGGAGCTACGCTACTAAAAACAATTATGACTGTGAATGAAATTCATTTTAGCTGGAAGTATGACTACTAAGGGTTTACTATCCAAAACACCTGTGCTCAAAAAGGTATCGAGTCGTAACACGTCTATTCTCTTATAATCAGAAAACATATAATAAATATTGAATTCAACCAATTTGAAGAAATGATATGCGTATCAATGACGAGATATTAGCAAAACCCTTACAGAAAATGTGGGACAACACATATCAATAAGGAGACACTTACGAAGGACCCTGGTACATTAATAGCAAATGGTATGTGTATCCGATTATATAATGAGCTAAAGAAGATCCTGAAATTAATCCCAACAGCACTCACAATAGATCACAAAATTGAGCATCGACGGAGCCCTAGCAAGCTAAAGGTGGGACCAGGTGCCCGGGAGGAGTAAGCATCCCCTGTTTGGCCAGCCGCAGGTCCGATTATATAATCAAAAATCTCCCAGTCATCCGAGAAATTCAATATAGAATCCCCGTATTTTAATAAACAATCGGACCTCTCCGAATGAAATGTTTTTACAAATGTTAGACGTCTTCAAATTTAATATTAGCATCATTTAAGAACGGATAAATTTGCAGCATGGACCAGACATGTACGTTTCGGGTACTTCCGTATATCTGTCACAGACAATTTAACAAATCCTGATAAAAATATTTGTAGGCACAACGTTTTGAATAGGGCCACTGAGTATTTTTATCTTAACAATACATGTTATGGTTCAATTTTGTAAAATAAACTTTTACAAAGCCATTTACTTCAGCCCTAAAATATAATTTGCATAAACTTTTACAAACTTGCGCAGTGTGCATGTAGATAACATGAGCTTGTGTCGTCCTGAGATCCCGTGCAGTCTCTTCCTCCATTTTCAGGGGCAGGGCTAGTACAGGTCCGATGCCTTTGCCTTATACCTGCTCCACAAGTGTGACTGCATGATCCCCAGCTACCCCAATTTGCCCATGCACCGTTCACAACTTCAGAAAAGTAGGTTAATAACACATTAAGAACATTAAATAAATGTACGCACAACCAATATAATTCCAAATTGTTGAGTTTCTCATGTTAACGCTCGTGATGTCACAATGAATATTAACCTCTACAGAAACATGCCGCGACGGCTCTTCTAACCTGCAATCTGAACCAGTGACCTTAATTTTAACCTCAACTCTTTTTACTTGGATAAACGATTTCAGAAAACAAGAACGAACCTTACAAAATGGGTGCATATATAGAGTAATTGTCACAATTTTTGTTACAGGAATGCATCACACAGCAAGTGCATTTATCGCATGAAATGCGTGCGCTAACGCACATTTTATGAACGAAAAATGAACTTCCTGTGTGTTCACTTCCTGTAACCGTAGCAAAACACAAATTCAGACATTCATTCCATACCTTTTTTTAAGATTTCAACACCTTTAGCCATTCTGAATAAAACAAGCTTTCTACTTCAAAAACACATAAAGATACGTCCTCCATACTGTCCAAACAGATAAAATGTATTTTTCGCATACGGCGCATGCCCAAAACAATACGCGCTTGCTCAAAGACCTAGTCCGAGTAATTGTTGTGATGTTTTATTCTTATCACAATGAAAAGTCATTTTTAAAATTTTTGAATGTGACAAGATTTATATTTTTTCACTTAAACACCTCTATGTGAAGCCAGAATAGTTCAAAATTATGCAAGTATTCAGCTTTTTTTTTAATTTTTATTTTTCAATTATTTATTTATTTTTGTTGTTGTTGTTGTTTCAAAAGCTTCATATGTCTGCAAAATGAGCACATACACATCATTGTAATATGTAAAAATACATGTTTATAAAACGTCTTAGTATTTCCCGCCTCACTATGGTGTAACCCTATGACCTCTCCCCCACAATAATTATTAATTATGTTTATTAATTAATGCTAATTAGTTAATTACTTCTTGATGTACTTTTATTATGTTAATTAATTGTCATACATGTACTATACAGAGAGACTTCCACTCTGGGCAAAGAAAGATAATTTTGAAGTATATTTTGGAAACACATTATTTCAATGTGTTATGAAATTCATAATTCGATCACGCCAAATTTCGGTAATATTCCATATAAGCGGTCCCATCCAGCTAACGCTGGCTAGCACCGGACAATCACGAGTGTAGATATGATCTAATAGGATGCAGCTGCAGATATTTCGTATATCGGTAGATGTACCTGTCCTCACCTAGAGTGATGAGGTGACAATAGTTCATATCTCTATGTTAAGTGCTGTCGGTCTTTGTGCAATGGCTCCAGTTTGACGGGTGCTTTTGACAGATTCTGACAGTTCGGTCCCCAAATTGGGAATGTTTAGTTAATCATCATTTTGGGACACTCGTGATGCCCAGATGCTGGAATTCCCACTGAATAGTATATATTCGAGTCCTAGACTCGGCATGTTAGACCATGTTTAAGGATTAAGCTCACATTAGTCTCTGTTAGTACTTTACGCTGTTAATTCATTTACTATTGGAACTTACAATAAACTATTATAAAGTTGAAGTGACTTTCTCTTTGTGAGAAATTAGACAGTAAAAACACAACGCGGAACAAAGATCACCGGATTACAAGGGATCTTTATTGGTGCCTTCTTCCCTGGATCTTAGACAGCCAGAAGAAGTTTCTAAAGTCAAAGAAGAAGAAACTAAGGTAGGACACACTTTTCTTTCTACTTAGTACTTATCGACGACCATAGATTTTTCTAAGACTATTTTTGTCCAAATATGTCAACTGATAAGTTAGGAATGACGGAAGCTGTAGATCAGTTATGTAATGAAATGTCTTCCTTAGGTCAAACTAGTCAGTCTTCTCAGTTACCCCCACACTCTCAGGTATCCCCATCTTCTCAGTTACCCAAGTCTTCCCAGTCAGGAGAGTCCCAGTCTTACTTCTCACTAGAAGAAGTTAGACAAGATGTTAGACAAAAACTTCCTAGTTCAAAAGACGAAGATGAAATGGTCAAATGGTTGGCAGGTCAAGTAAAAGGTCTTCAGACCGCTATCTCGGTTCCCCTTCTCCAAGTTGTCAGGACTTTTGAAGGTGATCCTAGTAAATTCAAACAGTGGATCAAAGATATCGAAAGATACGCACAAATGGCACGACTGGACAGTAATGACATACCGCGAATCGTTCTCATGACGTGTTCAGGGTCAATAGCAGATTTCGTTAAGAGATATTTAGACGAAGTTGACAAGAAAGGCGACCCCCCTATTTGGCCCCATCTTAAGAAACTACTGCAAAAACGGTTTGCAGAAATAACGGACCCCCAGCAAGCAATGGCTGTGCTGCGTAGAATAAGACAAAAGCCTGAAGAAAGCGTTCAGCTTTACTCAGAACGTCTTCTCAGAATCGCTGAAGACGCATACCCGACTCCTTATGATGAAAGGGAACACCAGTTAGTACAAAAGCAGCTAGTCGACATCTTCTGTGATGGACTATGTTATGACTACCTCAGAATGAAAATCTTGAGAGAAAACCCCGATACTTTTGAGAAAGCGTTAGAGATCGCGATGAGAGAACAAAATTTGAGAAAACGATTCAATTTGAGATCAGACTCAGAATATGCCTCGATGTTGGCTGGCACGAATCCAAATTTGATTCAAAGCCAAAATTTCGGTGTAGGTTGTAATCAGAGTGTCCCACAACAAAATTTTCAGAATGTAAATTTCCCCACTGTTTGGCAAAGTGATGCGCAAAACGCGTTAAATAATCAAAACTCGAGAGTAGTAGAGCCCATGGAAATTGACTATTTCAGAAATCAAAAATGTTTCAAATGTAACGGTACCGGACACCGTGCTCGTGAATGCCCGTCCCCCGGACAAATGTATAGTAAACAAAAACATTGGGTAAAAGCCGTTGACAGCTCTGACGACGACTCCGATGAGTCAGACGAAAACGAAGTAGTTCCCCCTCCCAAGGCAAAGAAAACCCCCAAAACTAAAAAGACTCCTAAGAAAACTGAAAGCCCCCCACCTAAACCGCAACCTAAAAAGACTACCCCAGCTCCCCGACAAAACAAGGCCCCTAAACAGAATCCCCCTCAAAGAATTCCCCCGGAGACACCGGAGTGGATAAAAGGAGCAGAATGTTGGATCTGCCACATGATAGGTCACCTTAAAAGAAATTGCCCAAACAGGAGAATCCCCGACAAAAACAGAGTAAATCTCTACCCTCACTTCCCATGGAGACATGGCCCCGCCCCTAGACATAATCAGGAAAACTAAGACGCTCTCTTCAAAAGGAAGCCGTTGAAGAGAGAAGAAAATTAAGTGAAACTAAAGACTTTAAGAAAGAAAACGAAAGCAAGAAACCCGTCTTAGAACTTAATTTAGCAGGAAACCCCAGCTCTTGTATCATAAAAGTAGGCAAGTTACGATGCCGCACTTTAATTGATACTGGCGCTGAAGTTTCAATTATGAGTAGGAAAATATATAATCAATTATCACCTAAGCCGAAACTGACACCGGTTGTCAAACGATTACGCGCAGTAAATAATGCACCGATACAGATAGCGGGACAAGTGACATTACCTTTCAGCATGAACGGAGTACAAATGTCACAGAAATTTATAGTAGTTGAAACCGTCAACAGAAATTTTATATTAGGACGAGATTGGCTCAAAGAACATGGAGTTCGACTTTACTTCGATTTAGGAATGTTACGTGTAGGAAACACTTATGTGAAACTTGAAGACGATATTCATATTTCACAAATCTTAAGACTTAACAAGAAGACGACTATTAAGCCGCATACTGCACAAATATGTCATGTTAAGTTACAAAAAGGCTTCAAAATATCGGACTCCAGACTTCTTGAAGTCACAAAGATAGACCCAGGATGTATCTTAGACGACCCAGGACTTACACTCACAGAAACAGTGAATACAGTGAAATCACCATTCAAGGTACCAGTCATGATTGTCAACGAAACGAACAAATACTACCGTCTTAAAAGAGGAAGTGTGGTAGGTAAGGCGAGACCCTTGACCACTCAAGAAATCTCGGAAATTCGAAAGGAAGAACCAATGGAAGTTGACGAACCAAATACCGACTTTGAAGAACTAGTGGTACCTGACGACAAAAGACAAGAAATCATCAAACTCCTTACGAAAAACAAGGATCTTATTGCCAAGAAAGACTCGGATCTTGGAGGAACAAAGACAGTACAAATGAAGATCGATACTGGAGACCATGCCCCTATCAAGAACAAACCATACCGGACTCCTTTGAACAAAAGAAAAGTTATTGACAAAGCCATAGACGAAATGTTGGAAGCCAAGGTGATCCAAAGATCTCAGTCACCATGGGCGTTTCCCTTAGTAGTGGTAGGAAAGAAAGATGGCAGTAACAGGATGTGCGTCGACTTTAGGACCCTCAACAAAATCGTGAAACCGATTTCTTTTCCACTTCCTTTGATCGACGACATCTTATCTCTGATAGGAAACGCAAAGTATTTTACCGCCTTGGACTTGAGAAGTGGCTACTGGCAGGTAACCCTTGACGATAGCAGCAAAGAAAAGACAGCTTTTGCTTGCCACCGCGGACTTTTCGAGTTCAATAGGATGCCCTTTGGTCTCAGTAATGCCCCAGCCGTGTTTCAAGAACTCATGAACATCGTCTTACAAGGATGTGAAGGATTTGCCATGGCTTATCTGGACGACATCTTAATCTTTTCTCAAGACGATCCGAAACAACACATGAAACACATAGAGGAAGTGTTCAAACGACTCCGACAACATAATCTTAAGCTCAAACTTAAGAAATGCGCCTTCTTCAAAGAAGAGACCGAATATCTCGGATTCGTTATCAACAAAGATGGCATATCTCCGGATCCTAAGAAAGTTGAAGCTATCAAGAACTTACCAGCTCCTAAGAATGTCAGAGAAATCAGAGGATTCATCGGAATGTGTAGCTACTACAGGCGATTCGTACCAAACTTCTCGAAATTAGCGGAACCTCTTATCGCCTTAACCAAGAAGTACGCAAGATTCAAGTAGACAGAGGAATGCCAAACTGCCTTCGATTACCTTAAAGAAAGTCTTACAGTGGTACCCCTTCTAGCCTACCCAGATACCAACAAGCCTTATGTGCTTTATACAGATGCAAGTAACAACTACATAGGAGCATGTCTTACCCAAGAAACTGACCAAGGAGAAGAAAAACCAATCTTCTTTCTGTCTCACAAGCTTAGCCCCACACAGACAAGGTGGTCAACTATCGAAAAGGAAGGATTTGCAATACACTACGCTCTTCAGAAACTTGACCACTACCTACATGGAGCACAGTTTACCATCAAGACAGACCATAAACCCTTGAAATATCTTTTGGATTCTCCAATGCAGAAGAAGAAAATACAGCTATGGGCACTCAGTATCGCAGGATACAACTGTAAGATTGAGTACGTAAAAGGAGAAGATAACCACTGTGCTGATCTTCTATCCCGAATACCGCACCCCAAAACATCAAAGACGACTAAGAAGTCTAAGGAATGCGAAGACGAACCGGACATAGATGACAGAGCACTTGAAATAGGAGCTCTCAACTCCAATGAATTCATACCCAGGGACTTCGCAAGCTGTCATGTACAAGATGACAATGAGATCACCAAAGCTGTCTCTGACTTACCCGAGGAATTCGATATGAAGGAAGCACAGGAAAAAGATCAAGAAATCACAAAGCTCAGAAATAGGATGAAGAAAGGAACGGCAACAAAGGCAGAACAAACACATTACTTCGAAGATGGAAATGGACTCCTTTACTATCTCTCTCAACCAGATTCAGAGGACCCCAAGCTAAGACTGTGTATACCTCAAGAAATGGAGACAGTCGTCCTCAAGCAATACCACGACCAACTTGGACATATGGCATTGGACAAGACATACGACTCTATCCGTCTAAAGTACTTCTTCCCGAACATGTATAAGAAGATACATTCACACATAGAGAAATGTGTCACGTGCCAAACAAGGAGTTCAAAGACGTCAAGACCACCTATTAAGGAAACAGAAATACCACCTTATCCTTTCGCCAAAATTGGACTTGACTTATCGGGACCATATCCTACAACAATGTCTGGAAACAAATATATTGTCTCCTTCATAGACGTCTACTCAGGATGGCCAGAAGCCTTTGCTGTCCCAGATAAATCAGCAGACCGGATAGTACATCTTATCCTGGAAGAAATCTTTCCAAGATTTGGTTGTCCTCTTGAGATTGTCTCAGACAATGGAACAGAAAATGTGAACAAGAAAGTCCAAGAAACCTTAGACGCCATGAACATCCACCACATCAAGACGTCGTACTACAGCCCTCAGGCAAACGGAAAAGTCGAAAGATTTCACCGTACCCTTCACGACGTTATGTCTAAGAAAATTCAAGAAGATGTTCAAACATGGGACTTATACCTGAATCAGACACTAGCAGCAATCAGGTTCCACGTCAATGAATCATCTAAATTCTCTCCGTACTTTCTTCTGTACAACCGAGATGTTGTCTTACCATTGGACACCATCTTAAAGCCAAGAAAGCGATACATGGGTGAAGATCAACACCAGATTGCCCTTCAACAACAACACAAAGCCTTTACTCTTGTTCACAGAAACATGAAGGAAGCCAAGAAAAAGCAGAAGAAATACGCTGACAAGAAAAGCAAAGAAGAAAACTTCCAAATCGGAGACCCTGTTTATCTCAGGAATCATCGGAGAAACAACAAACTTGACATCAAGTGGAAACCATACTTCCGAATAATAGATCAAACCGGACCACTCTCCTTCAAAGTGAAAAATCAACTTGACGGAACAACAACAAAGACACATGCGAGACATCTGAGACAGGCCAAAATTGACGAATGGAAAGTTCCCAGAGACTCGGAAGGAAACATCTTAAGGAAAACAACTTATGTTGTACCTCCTGAAAACTCTGATTCTGAAAGTGATGTTGATGAACCGACTCCTCAAGACGTCGCAATAAGACATAGATTACAAGAAAGAGAAGGATCGTCTGACGAAGATGATATTTCTCTTATGGAACTCAGAAGACGACTTCGAAGCCGCGAATTACCACCGACAGAAATAAAACCTGAAACTGTACCCGTCGCTGGCGAAAATAGTCGCGATGAGGAACAAATGGAAATTGACGCCGTCTTAAAAGAAGACGCGAGTTTCTTGCATACCGAAGAGGCTTCCCCCCTTAAAACTTCCATTAAAACTGTCCCCCATAAAACTTCCCCAGACCCAAATGCCGTCATCAACAATTTAGTTGAACTTGCTAAGATGATGATTTCTCAAAACAAAGACTAATACTTTTCATTTCTCTCCTAACAACATTAGAGAACTACTGTTAGAAAAACCTCTTTATTGACTTACTAGCTAGGTTTTCACTTTCTTTAGAGATTTTAAAATGAATAAGAAACATTGTAAAAACGAAATAGTATGAAAAAAATAAAAGAAAGATTTTTCCCTTTTGACCCTGACACTGACCTTTGGACATTCTACAAGACATTGACGTGTACTACTCTTGTACATCGTGATCAGTTAATTGTTATTCTTTCAATTCCATTATTAGATACCCTAGGTGCCTTTGAAGTGTATAAGGTCTATAATATAGCCTTACCTCGTAACGTTCCTAACAGCAACTTGCAAGCCCGTTATGACCTAGAAGCCCCAGCTTTATTGATCGATAAAAGAAGAAGTCAGTTTTCGTTACTTTCATCGTTTGAACTCTCAGGTTGTATGTCGTCACTAAGACCCTATTGTACAATAAGGAACCCAGTTTATTCTATCCTTTCATCTTCCATGTGTATTATACACTTGTTCCTAGGACATACAGAAAAGGTTGAGAAATATTGTAAAATCATTGTTACCCCTAACGCCCCTACCCCTCAGGCTAGGTATCTTTCGGATGGTCATTGGGTGATAACATCGGCGGCCTCTCTTACCTTTAGTGTGGGATGCAATGCGTCTTCTTCTTCTCAGGTCATTAAGACTTCCCCTCCCCTCGACATCATTCACCTTCCACTGGCTTGTTCAGCATTCAATAACCGTATGACCTTGCCTCCCTTCTTTCATAAGGAAAGTAAATATAATTTGTCCTCACTTTTTCGACAATTCCTCCGAAATTATAAGTTTGGGCTCATTAATGTCTGGAAACCTTTTGTCATTTCTCTCCCTTCTTTCGGCAATATCAAGATACCAAATAAGTTGAAAACAGTAAAAGAAATGCCCCTCGATAATTTGATTTTTGAACTCAAAAACAGTATACCAGTCATTGAGCCAATGCCTGCAGATACCCCTTTTTATTATTACATAATAGGTAGTTTAGGCATTATCCTTTTGGTACTTCTTTGTTGCTTTCGGCGCAGGCTTCGAAATTATTTTTCAAAATTCAAAATCTGCTCGTGGTCGGTCGAGAAGGGAACAGTAGAGGAACCACCGTGTCCAACCATAACCAGGCCTGACCAGCCCGATGTGCGACCTTCGGCACCCTCCTGGCAAGAAAGTGACCATGCACCAAGTAGTTACCTACCTGAACCAGAATCTGTTGCAGACGTAGTTCGAAGACAATACCAAACTCTCGTAGATGACCAACGCCCCTGGAGTTATATGGACAATACAAGAAACACAAATTGGGAACCACCTGTTGTATCCAGATTCAGTGATGGACACTATGTCTACAGGTTAGATCCCCATGGACGATATAAGATGAGAAAACTGAACAAGAAGCAGAACAAGAAAAGAAATTCGTATCCAGGCGCCGGAGACGATGAATCTATCCAGGTCCCTAACTATCCAGGTGTGCGAACTGAAAACATTAAACTAGAACCAAATGAAAACGTCAAGCAGATCGAACCGGAACAAATTCACGTGACGTCGGGAAGACCCGAGTGCGATGATCCCGTACGGCCGGATGTACAAACCAGCCCGCCACAAACAGAAGCGATTCCACTTCGGACATTACCGAGACCGATACCGTCCATTTATCCCGGACTTTCAAATGAACTGAAAGAACTGTAATTAAATTGGGATTTACCTTACCAGGACGCGGAAATATGTGAGCATGACAATATACCCCGTCGCTTTTCTGAGTGATGCCACCACTTAGATTACGGGAAGATCTTGGCATCATCACCATTGTCAAGATGCGTCCGAGTAAGAATAACCCGGTAAGAGAGATATACATTTGAAGAAACTTTAAGAAAAAGACTAGTCGAGAAAACTTTATTTTATCACGTGATGAGGAACTGTATCAAGAATATTACGACCCAATGATGAACAATGAATACAGGATGATATCCAGGCATCCAGGTCACAGACTATATACTATCATTGGACTAAGATTGTTTTCTTTTATGGTGCCATTTTTAAGATTTATTAGTTTACTTATGCATGTATATATCTTGTATATAAATCCAGGTCACTTCATACCTTTATGTTTGTCTACGTGCTGGCCTTGTAATATTTTAAGATGTGATTATCCAAGTCAAGGATTACAATATCCAGGTCACTGGATTATCAGATATAAAAAGATGTATTATTGTTACGATAATTTTGTTGAATTGGTAATTATCCAGGTCACAGGTGAATCCAGGTCACTGTGATAGAATGTACATATGTATATATTATTGTTGTAATTAAGATTAATTAGAATATTGTTGAGTCAAGGCCAGGCGTATAGAAAATAACCAAGGACCATCTCATGACACTTTATTTTGTAAAGGAACCATCTTGGATCGGCTTTATTAATGAGTCTAGACATTATATCCAGGTCTAAAATTTCACGTTATAATAGTCAGACTATCCAGGTCAGTCCCAGATTAAGCCAATTCAAGTTATGGTCCCTTGATTGTCCTTTTATTTCACGTAAGAAAGTTAGAAATACCGTTTTTATTAAGTTGAAATATCCAGGTCTTAGGTAACAATACTTGTTAAGATATTGATACATCCAGATCACAAAATCCAAGTCTTATTCAGTGAAGCATATGTATTATCCAGGTCTTTAAAGTAAAAGAAAATACAAGTTATCGATATATCCAGATCACATCCAGGTCAAGGAGATGAGTCGTCATAATCTAGGTCGCACAAACTTGGTTATTTTCTTAATTGGGGGAGCATTGTAACCCTATGACCTCTCCCCCACAATAATTATTAATTATGTTTATTAATTAATGCTAATTAGTTAATTACTTCTTGATGTACTTTTATTATGTTAATTAATTGTCATACATGTACTATACAGAGAGACTTCCACTCTGGGCAAAGAAAGATAATTTTGAAGTATATTTTGGAAACACATTATTTCAATGTGTTATGAAATTCATAATTCGATCACGCCAAATTTCGGTAATATTCCATATAAGCGGTCCCATCCAGCTAACGCTGGCTGGCACCGGACAATCACGAGTGTAGATATGATCTAATAGGATGCAGCTGCAGATATTTCGTATATCGGTAGATGTACCTGTCCTCACCTAGAGTGATGAGGTGACAATAGTTCATATCTCTATGTTAAGTGCTGTCGGTCTTTGTGCAATGGCTCCAGTTTGACGGGTGCTTTTGACAGATTCTGACAGTTCGGTCCCCAAATTGGGAATGTTTAGTTAATCATCATTTTGGGACACTCGTGATGCCCAGATGCTGGAATTCCCACTGAATAGTATATATTCGAGTCCTAGACTCGGCATGTTAGACCATGTTTAAGGATTAAGCTCACATTAGTCTCTGTTAGTACTTTACGCTGTTAATTCATTTACTATTGGAACTTACAATAAACTATTATAAAGTTGAAGTGACTTTCTCTTTGTGAGAAATTAGACAGTAAAAACACAACGCGGAACAAAGATCACCGGACTACAATGGTATTTGTTTCTGATTGAACACCAGTGGCCATGAGAAATTTTGAAAAAAAAGTGAATAGCTATTAAATAGATTTTCATTGAACATTGTTGAAGGATTTAGCATCAAACATATATGCTACAGTAACTTTAATTTCTGAAACTAGCTTTCATAAAATCGACCTTTTGGTCTCTCAAATTTTCAGATAGGTCAAATGACCAGCGTTCTGACCACCGGACGACATTAGATCATGACATGTTCCATTCAGACAGGCCAATGGCAAAGACAGTCGTTAGGCAATGCTCGTAATTATGCATAGTAAAAGATATCCTGAATGATAATGAAAAAATCACATCTGCTGGTGGACTTTTACATATTGGCAATGACGTCAGAATCCATAGCAAGTCTAACAATAAATTAATTTGTCATTTGATGAAGATTTCATAGTTTATAAATCAATAAATAGGTATTATGTCGGACTAACGGCGACCACTTGCCGATATATATTATAAATGACAAAAAATGTCCAATGTAGGCACTTTTTTCGCGCCTTTTCATTTTTGCGTCAAACTTGGATTGCGCCATTAAACTGTGACATCATTATGAAAAACATCACCAAAAGATGTTGACTCGGACATTTTGAGCTCATACATAGGATGGGAAATAAGCCCTTTTCACTTAACTGCGGTCCAGTTGTTTTGGACGGCAAAATAAGTACTTTTCCTGCAATATGACGTCAAGGACAATCAATTTTTAACTGTGACGTAACGAGAGTCAGTGCTTGCCGTCCACTAAATGCTAGTCACGCAGTTATGTGAAAAAGGCTTATAGTCCATTGATACATACTTGGACATTGCGAATGATGATGACATGACGAATTGTAATACTCAGATCCCGTGCAGTTTTTTCCACCATTTTGCGGTTTAGGTTTGGTGCAGCTCCGATGCTTTGTTCTTACGCCTGTTCCACAAGTTTGACTACATGAACTCCAGTGACTCCAAGTATCCCATCCACCATTAACAGCTTAGGAAATATATAGAGAGATTAAGTGTCTTAATTTGTGTTTTGTCATGGGTATGCAACACACAGCAAGCGCATTTATCATTTGCATATTGAGGATCCTAAACGTTACTCACGCACTGGTGTCGTATTTAGTGAAAATACGTCATTGGAATTAGTCGAGGTTCTTACAGCCATGTAGCTCGGTCTATGGATTTCCCCTTTTTTAATGAGAGTTGAGTGACCTGGGACGTCACCATAACCTAATTCAATGTCGTCATGGTGTACGTGGATTCTCAGCCAAAACGATTTAAATGTGTTACAGCTGAAAAGAGACAACTAATAATTTAATCATATCTTACAAATTGTAAAAGTGACCATATAGTTAAACTGTATAAAACTGTCCACATCATGCACTGATTATCGTTGGCATCCTATATGTGAAACAACATTTTCTTTATCAACCAGAAGAGGCAGTAACTTCTGCAATAATGTATCGCGTTATTCTCGGCTGACGAAGTATTGTTAAAACCATAATAACATTTAGACATATCTAATTCAAAAACGCTAGTGAAAGCTCTTCTGACTAAAGCGTGCATATGAAATTGTATGACACATAGGTTCAATTTTCAGACTGAAAAGGTTCGGGCCCAATTTTCTGTAATGAGATTTGGAAAGTACCTGTGATGGAATCAAAGTTGGTCATTGTGCGCTGTTAGTACAAAACTGTAGATGAGGTCAACGGAGATTGTAACCATACGGCCTCTCTCCCACAATATTTATGGTGAATTATTAATTTATATATGCACAACCAATGTAATTACCCGAGATGAAACTATTGAAAGGAACGTGCTTGTATTTCGCATGAAAACGCTCGTGACGTCACAATTTATAAGATCTAAAGAAACATGCCGCGATGGCTGTTCCAACCTGCAAACTGGACCCACGGTAACCTGAATGTTAACGTCACCTTGTTACCTAGAAAAATGTGATTTCAGAAAACAAAAATGAAACAGACAACTGTGATGCATATACTCGTATATAGGATAAATGCTTTAAGTTGTGTTTTGTTATGGTATGCAACACACAGCAAGTGCATTTATCGCTGTGTGTTGCATACCCGTAACGAAACACAAATCAAGACACTTATTCTCTATATGTTGGGGAATTTGCACACCATAGAAAGAGGACTAACTCTAAAGTAAATCTATGCATTTGTCAGAACACGATAGTAAATTAATTCTCTCACTTCAAAGAGGGATGATGTTAATATTAATTCACATAAAGAAATTCTTGAAACAAGATAAGAAATGGATTCAAGAAATTCTCGATTAATAAGTTTATCTTAAGATTTTAAGGGATATATTTTCACACTTTAATTGTTAAATTGATTATTCAATACTTGGAAAGTCCAGAATTTGATAAGAACTTAATTGCAAATTGGCTTTATCTATGAGTTGGTGAAATGATTATCAATTCTACACGTGAAATATCAGCATATTGAGTTTATTTACGTACAATCCCTTATAATTTCAGATGCTTTTGAATAGTTTTCGACAACCTTATCTTTGAGGGATGACCTAGAAATTATCAAGAAAAATGTCCATCATATTGTGCAATTCTCCTCCCTTGTTTAAATACAATAAGTCATTTTTAATTGTTAGAACTACTTTCACGCATGCTATGGATTCTGTTAAACAATGTCAAACGAGCAAGACGAATGGCAACACATAACAACGACACCTATGTGAGTCCGAGGAATAATTTTGACAATACAAATAACAAACGGTGATGTGCTGTTATCTTGATTACATAGTATAGCAGTTCAACTTAAATGCGCACATATAGAGATCTCCCGAACAACCATCTTATTAACACGTGAGAGGTTCTCACTTCGGTTATGTCTGTATCAAAAATCATAGCTCTCTGCATAACTAAAAGAAAGGAGGGGATTTCCAAATGGACTTGCTGGAAGTACGTTAAACTGCAAATGTAAATACGCATAGTGGACAGGTACAACAAAAGAAAGGAGGGGATCTCCAAATGGACTCGCTGGAAGTACGTAAAACTGCAAATGTAAATACGCATAGTGGACAGGCACAACAAAAGAAAGGAGGGGATCTCCAAATGGACTCGCTGGAAGTACGTAAAACTGCAAATGTAAATACGCATAGTGGACAGGTACAACAAAAGAAAGGAGGGGATCTCCAAATGGACTTGCTGGAAGTACGTAAAACTGCAAATGTAAATACGCATAGTGGACAGGTACAACAAAAGAAAGGAGGGGATCTCCAAATGGACTTGCTGGAAGTACGTAAAACTGCAAATGTAAATACGCATAGTGGACAGGTACAACAAAAGAAAGGAGGGGATCTCCAAATGGACTTGCTGGAAGTACGTAAATACGCATAGTGGACAGGTACAACAAAAGAAAGGAGGGGATCTCCAAATGGACTTGCTGGAAGTACGTAAAACTGCAAATGTAAATACGCATAGTGGACAGGTACAACAAAAGAAAGGAGGGGATCTCCAAATGGACTTGCTGGAAGTACGTAAATACGCATAGTGGACAGGTACAACAAAAGAAAGGATGGGATCTCCAAATGGACTTGCTGGAAGTACGTAAAACTGCAAATGTAAATACGCATAGTGGACAGGCACAACAAAAGAAAGGAGGCGATCTCCAACAACACTCGGTTGCAGCACCAACAGCAAAACCCCAAAACACTCCCTGCAAAAACGCAAAGCAGACACGCATAGAATGAGACGGAAATAGCACAATGAACGCAAAATCACAGAAACCTCAAACATATAAATGACTACACATAAAAGAACGAGACAGATGGGCAATCGGTGCCGACTTAGGACGGTCATCTGCCACGTCAGTAGCAGACGGTGTGGTTATCCTGGATTACGTGCGCACGACCCTCCCACAGTTCCGATAACCCAGAGGTTCCGAAGACACCAAAGGGAAAAAGAAGGCGGTCAAACACCATCGAAGACGATATCAACACTTGAAGAACAAAAGACTACACATAAACAAACGAGACCAATGGGTAACGGGCGCCCAGATGTTATACTCATTTTCTATCTACCTCAGTAAGGCTCCTGAGAAGTATTCGTGGTGGTGTCCTTCACATTCGTTACTGTCCTCATGTGCGAAGCATGTCCGCGTGTTCGAATGCGTCCCAATCAGGATATGTGTCTGATGTCCGAGCGGATTCCTCCCTTCTGTCAGAATCAACCGGAAATCTTTACAGGCCTTCACCTTTAAAGACAAAATACTCCTGGTTTCTATCACTGATTTTCTTTTCTTTTGAAGTGGGGGGTATATGAAAATTTAACAAATAAGCAGTTATCTTCAGTGGATAAACGAAACATGCGAATAAACGCAGCAGTTAGAAGAAAAATTATAATCGGATAGATATAAGTATACAGACAAATATAAAACCATGTTTTGTCATATTTGCTATGAATTCTGATAAAATAAATTATAAACTGTGTCACGCTATACCGTACCTTAAAACGGATTTCTTTGGTTGAATGTATATATTCTAAAATGTGCAGACAACTGGGTGCGGCCAATGGAAATGTGTCATTCGTTCTCATGTCTGGAATCAATGATGAAAACATTTTTTAATAGTTTAGGAACATGTAACGTGGTATAAAAACGCGAACTCCATGATGATTTCCAAACCATTCTATAACCGATCGGTTACTATATTACACTATGTTAAATAATTCAGATGAAACTAGAACCAATATGACCTTTATACGAGCACGTGATAAAAGATTCAAGATTTCCTGATTTTAACATAAACATCAAAGAAGTACCTAACCGTTATTCAGTCTCAAAGTCGAGATGGCAAGGCAATTCATGAGAATTTCCATCGAAACGGTTGCGAACCCTGGAATGAACAACATTCCGAAGTGAGACCAGGTGCCCGGGGAGAGTCAGCGTCTCCTGATTGCATGCAACACCAGTCGCAACAGATCCATGGAAACCTGTCGGAAAATTCGGTGTTTGTCTCGATGTACATTTTGATGTACATATCAGGTAAGTATGTCTTGTTTGCATGCTGGCATACATCGATGTATAACAATATATAGTGTGTAGCCCACTGGGACGTTCGTACCTCACGAACCCCGTGGGACAGAAGAAACGAAGACCTTCGGTAGGTGTGTTATCTGAAATAGGGCTAACTAGTTAGTGACGTTTTCAGCGCTAACCAATGAGTTGAAAACGTTCATTTTTACAATTTGTTATATTGATGGTGAATAGAAAAAGTGGCAACAGAATTTTACGGATTCATTTTCGAGAAACCTCATGTGAAAAGGTCTTTATAAGACGATCATTTTAAGATGTGTTTCGTTAAAATCGGACTTGAAACAAAAAAGTCATTTGTAAAAAGACCTTTCATTATGGTATATGATTTTATTTATTTGCTTTAAATGTATGTATCATATACGTGTTTGGTATAAACTGATTCAGAATTAAGTGCTGAAAATGAATATTAACAGAAAATTCAATTAAAGTGTTGAATAAATATCTAGAAATTTGAAGTTGGTTTGTCGGCAACTCGAAAACTTGACTATTTGTCAGCTAGTGTAATTACCTCATCTTCATTTCAACAACCGGGATGTGGCTATATTCAAGAGTATGAACTGTTAATTTCGATTGTTTTAGTTTCTATTGTCTCACGGTGTTATGTGAAGTACGAGCTACCCCGGGGGTTCAGACGATGATAAACCTCATGCATAAAGATCTTCTTTTTCAAAAGATAAGATAGGAATCAGTTCATAATAGTAATGAATATAGCAATAATTTCAATAATTGGGAAATGAATAATACAGATGCATACAGTTTCAATTTCTTTGAATATATCCGACCTATTTTCAAAAGCAAAAAGTAAGAAGCGACAAATACGTTTGCAAGATACAATATAGGATGGGTTTGAGATCTCTTTACATTTTTCTATTTCTTTGCGATTATCATTGTCACAAAAAATTGTAACAATTTTTTTATTGTATTAATTTACGTACGTTGTTCTCAAATTATTGTACAGAGGGCACGTAAATAGAAAATGAGTTTCATACTCATTAACGTTTATTGATTTAGATACAGAAAATACAACAGTTGACGAGTGTGTGGAGAATTTTTCATCTGTACTTGATCTGGTTGGAGATCCGCTCCCTTCTTTGATAGTATTTTATGCCACTTTGTAAAAAGTCGTTTAAAGTTAGCGTGAATCGTACTTCAGATGTTAAGATTTGGTTTCATATTTTGTTTAGACGTTTATGTCTGGTCCATGCTGCAAATTTATCCGTTGATAAATGATGCTATTGAATCTGAAGACGTTTAACATTTGAACTACTTGGTGAGTGTCACTGCTGGTGGACCAGGAGTCCCCGAGGGCACGTGTAGCCAAGTTCGATCAACTCCGGTTGATCGCCTGTCTCTTCAACGCATTCTCAATTTTCTGGTACTAAAATTCTTGACATTTCTAAAACGTGGGTCCTGTAGCATCATAACCCACCTATCCTGCTTCATCTTTCGGTACATTTTTTGACATAATAATTTTCACCCTCTTTGGCTATATTACAGAGAAACGATAAAAGTCCCACATCAAAGATACCTACTTGGTTGTTGAAATTATAAGTATCGAAATACTGTATAAATTCTATCGTAGTACACAATATTTTCTATGAGCATTCCCCAGAGATGTCCGATGTGTAATGTACCTCGCAATCCCCCCATCCGGTCCTTTTATACGTTAGAAATACAAATCATAAGAATTAGTGTTGTTATGGGTCAGAATACCCCAAAACGCCAGCAAAAATCAGACAAAGACAGAATATAATTTACAAGTTTAATTATGTACAAAATATATATATTTAAAACGATTACAACTCACAATACAATGTCCGTATCAAAGTGTCCGTTACGGTCCACAAAGTCTATCGAATGTATGGTTTCCGGTAATCACAAACGTTCTCGAAAGATCGGTGTCCAAACGTTGTTAAATGGATTAAAGTCTCAACAAATAAAGTGTCCCAGTATATCAGAATAGATGAATGAATCGTGTCTACGAATGTGTACGAATGCCCCCTCAACACAGTTCCTCAGAGGTATTTATACTTAATACCAATGAATTAACCAGAAGCTTCTAGAACAATGACTCATTACACATGATTAACAATAGAGTAAATTCTAGAAATCACAGTCATGTGATGATAATGATGTAACAAAGAACATACTGGAATATTCTATAATGAGATAAACATGACATAGTAAAATCTAGAAAGAATTATTATGAAATCATTAAATAACATGACTAAGTGCATGTGTACCTACACATAAAGTAAAACTAAAATAATACATGACCCACAACACCTCCCCCCTTAAAAAAAGTTTGAATGTCAATGAAAACTTAGGTGGTAAATTCATCAAAAATCACTCATGAAACTCTCGATAGTGCATCTGCAATCACATTGTCTTTGCCCTTGATATGGTTAATAATGATATTGTACTCTTGCAACAATAAACTCCACCTTGTAAGTCTTTGATTCTTGTTTGACATTTTGTGCAAAAATGTGAGAGGGTTGTGGTCAGTAAACACAAGAATGGGATGTAAAGTAACATTCAAATAAACATCAAAATGTTGTAAAGCTAACAATAATGCAAGACACTCTTTTTCAATAGTAGAGTAATTCTTTTGACATTTTGTCAATTTCTTTGAAAAATAACAAACAACTCTATCTACACCATCATCATTTTCTTGAAACAAAGCAGCCCCGATTCCTACGTCACTGGCATCAACAGTAAGCTTAAATTGCTTATCAAAATTTGGAGCTGACAGGACAGGACTATTCATAAGAACACATTTGATTTTCTTAAAAGATTCGTCACAGTCATTGGTCCATGCAAAATTCACTCTCTTTTGTAACAGATTGGTAAGTGGACCAACAGCTGACGAGAAATTTGGACAAAATTTTCTGTAAAATCCTGCCATTCCTAAAAATCTCATTATCTCTTTCTTATTGGTAGGAATCGGGAACTTTGAAATAGCTTCCACCTTGGCCATGATAGGAGTAACAAAACCTTGACCTACTTTGTGACCCAAATATTCTACAGTCGCATGACAAAATTCACTTTTCGCAAGGTTCACTGTGAGGTTTGCTTTCGCCAGTATGTCGAAGAAAGTACGCATGATTCGGAGATGATCATCCCAGGTGTCGCTGTAGATGATAACGTCATCGATGTACGCCTCGCATCCTTCGAGATGATTTAGGAGCGAATGAATCATCCTCTGGAATGTAGCTGGTGCGTTTTTCATACCAAAGGGCATTACTTTATATTGGTATAGCCCATCTGGAGTCACAAATGCCGATATTTCTCTGGCTCTCTCGGTAAGCGGGACCTGCCAATAGCCTTTAAGCAAGTCAAATTTACTGACAAATTTTGCACTGCCAATTTTGTCTATACAGTCATCGATTCGTGGGATCGGATAAGAGTCAGTTTTGGTGACTGAATTGACTTTTCTAAAGTCCGTACACAATCGGTAAGTTCCGTCTGGCTTCGGAACCAGAATACATGGGGAACTCCAATCACTATTGCTGGGTTCAATAATGTCATTTTCAAGCATGTATTGAATTTCTTTCCGCATGTATTGAAGCTTAATCGGGTTTAACCGATAGGGATGCTGTTTGATAGGTGACGCATCACCCACAATGACGTCATGATGAGATGCATTCGTCTTTTTTGGAACGTCCGGAAAGATGGTCGTATATTCCCGCATTAATTGGTGCACTTCCTCTTTTTGATGCACGGTCAAATGTCTGAGTTTCACTTCCGGATTTGTCAGAATTTCGGAATTCTTCAAACGGACACTTTGAGCGAAGTCTTTTTCGACAGTCTCTTCATTACATTCAGGTTCAACACAATTTTCTAATGAATTTACATTGGCCAAAGTGGAAACTGGTTTTACAAAATTTCGGTCACTTCTATCAAAATACTCTTTCAACATGTTAACATGACACACTCTTTTTTCTTTTCGCCGACCTGGTGTCTTAACCACATAGTTAACATCACTAATTTTACTCTCAATCTCATAAGGACCGAAATATCTAGCTTGCAAAGGATGGCCAGGGATAGGCAAAAATACAAGAACTTTATCGCCTGGTTTAAAAACTCTGTTTTTAGCATCTTTGTCATACCATGTTTTCATTTTCATTTGTGAGGTTTTGAGATTTTCTTGAGCCAATTTGCAAGCATTATATAATTTCTCTTTGAAATTAGACACGTAGTCTAAGAGATTCAAATCGCTAGTCTCAGTCAACCATTTTTCCTTCAATAACTTCAATGGCCCCCTGACCGTATGCCCAAAAACTAGCTCAAAGGGACTGAAACCCAGGGACTCCTGAACCGCTTCTCGTGCCGCAAACAACACGAGGTGAACCCCTTCATCCCAGTCTTTTCCATACTGGTGACAATATGTTTTCATCATAGTTTTAAG
This sequence comes from Pinctada imbricata, assembly GCA_033119305.1. Lineage (NCBI taxonomy): Eukaryota > Metazoa > Mollusca > Bivalvia > Pterioida > Pteriidae > Pinctada > Pinctada imbricata. The sequence continues at coordinate 26,249,270 of VSWD01000001.1, read as the reverse complement.
GGTTTGATGAAAGCGTTCAAGTGCCCCCTGGGACTCAGGATGGTACGCAGAAGACTTATACTGCCTGATACCTAGCTCATGCATAACCTGCTGAAACAACCCTGACATAAAATTCGAACCCTGATCTGACTGAATGGCCTTGGGAGCACCTACGAAACTGAAAAACTTTGTAAGGGCCTTTACTATGGTCTTTGCCTTAATTTTCCTAAGAGGTATGGCTTCAGGAAACCTAGTCGAAGTACACATAATTGTCAATAAGTACTGATTCCCTGACCTAGTCCTAGGCAAAGGACCTACACAATCAACTAACACCCTACTAAAAGGTTCCTCAAAGGCTGGAATGGGTTGGAGGGGAGCAGGTGGTATAACTTGATTGGGTTTACCTACCATCTGACAACTATGACAAGACTTACAAAACTCAGACACATCTTTTCTCAACTTAGGCCAGTAAAAGTGACTTAAAATCCTATTATAAGTCTTATTGACACCTAAATGACCTGCCATGGGTGTGTCGTGAGCTAAACTCATGATGTCCCCGCGATACGCTACTGGAACCACTATCTGGTGAACGACCCGCCACACGTCATTAGGGGGTGCATCGGGTGGTCTCCATTTCCGCATGAGGATGCCATCTTGTATGTAGAAGCACTCTCCGACTTTGTCCGCTTCTTCTTGGGGAAGGGCCCTCTTGCTTAGTCGGATGATCTCCGGATCTTTAGTTTGCTCGGAGAGGAGCTGCTCCCGGCTTAAGGCATCTGTACCCCTGTCTAATGGCGGATGGGAATCATCACTAGGCACTGTCGGAGACTTGTCAACATGAAGTCGTACTGACGTCTCAGGTACGCTGTCATCAATGGTAGACATGAATGTGTCAGAAAGGTCTATATTTTTGGAGGGATGGTCCTCGTTAAGTGCAGAAGTACTCTCAGCCTCTTTCAGTCTGTTCCTGGCCATCGCCCTGGTAACAGCGCAGGCTGGATACAAGTCGTCGTCTTCATCATCGGACACGACATCGGACGTGATTTTTTCACAAACAATCGGATCGGCTACAACTTTGCCGCCAGCTAAATTGTTGCCAAGCAACAAGGAAACGCCTTGAACGGGAAGAGTAGGTCGAACACCTACGATAACAGGTCCAGTAATTAAGTCTGACTTCAAATAAATTTCATGAAGGGGAACATCAATGACGCCTAGCTCCACACCCTGTAATAAAACTGACCTACCAGTAAAAGTGTGCTCAGACAAAGGCAATGAACCCTCTAACAATAAAGTCTGGGCAGCACCAGTATCTCTCAAAATCTGAACAGGCAACGCTTCGCCAGAATCACTGAGTGAAACAAATCCCTGTGACAAAAAGGGCTTATAATGATCCTCCACAAAATCATCAGAACTGGACTTAGAACCCTGAATCTCAGGAGTGTCAGAACATATCGAATCTAAGGCTTTCCTATCATTTCTAACAGACGCACAGGCCTGTGACTTAAGTTCTTTTTTCTTCTTAAGCTTCAAACACTCACCAATAACATGACCTTTTTTCTTACAATAATTGCATGTAGGAGGCGATCCCACCCCTGGGGATGCCTCAGAACGCTCGAACCTAGGACCGGACGTAGAACCACCTTGAGATGGTGACTGGGAACTAATGGACGACTGAGACTCTTGTACATTTTTCTTTGGAACATCTGACGTTTTTGCGCTATCGCTAGATTGAATTTTTGACACAAAATTTTTCTTATGAGTGAGAGCATACGTATCAGACAAAACAGCGGCTTCTTCAAGAGTTTTAACATTTTTGTCTTCCAAATGAGTTCTTAAATCTTGATGTACACACTCTTTGAACTCTTCTATCAGAATTATTTGACGCAAATTGTCAAATGAATTGGGAATTTTCTTAGATCGAAACCACTGATCAAATAAATCTTCTTTTTCTCGAGCAAATTCAACATATGTTTGATTTTCGAACTTTTTGTACTTTCTAAACTTTTGTCTGTACGCTTCAGGTACTAACTGATATGCTCTCAAAATCGTGTCCTTGACCTTGTCATAGTCTGAACTCTCAGCAATACTGAGCGCCGAGTACACTTCAGCCGCTTTGCCAATAAGTACGCTTTGTAACAAAGTTGGCCAAAAATCACGTGGCCACTTCAGATTGGCCGCGATTTTCTCAAAATGTGGAAAATATTTGTCCACGGACTTTTCTTGAAATTTTGGTACTAATCTGATGTTTTGGCGGCGTCGAATTCAGACTTAACAGGCGAAGGAACAGGATTTTCCTTAGCGCTTTTCTCTAATTTTAACTTTTCTAACTCAAACTGGATTTCTCTCTCTTGCATACGTTCCTGTTTCTCTCTTTCAAATTGTCTTTCTTTTTCTTCTCTTTCAAATTGTCTTTCTTTTTCTTCTTTTTCAATTTGAAATTGTCTTTCTTTTTCTTCTTTTTCAAATTGTAATTGTATTTTCATTTTCTCTAATTCAAACTCATATTTTGACATTTTGGTTTCGCTTGAAACAGGTTCAACAGGAAAATCGTATGACGAAAAGATTTCCTTAGCTAAAAGCTCTTTAGCCACAATATTTCTAATTTCTTGTTTTCTCATAGAAGATTTTACATCTAACTTCAAGTGAAGACCTAAACCAATCAAATCATCTTTTTTCAATGATTCGAACTCTTGTACAGTCGGCGATTTAAAAAATTCAGTGACCGAAAATACCATGATTGATTTCTGCTGGCAAAAAATTTATAGAGAAAAATATTTTCTATTTTTTTCAAAAACGAACTTTACGTAAAATGCAAATATGCAGAGATTACGATCCCGGACGAGCCCCCAATTCTGTTATGGGTCAGAATACCCCAAAACGCCAGCAAAAATCAGACAAAGACAGAATATAATTTACAAGTTTAATTATGTACAAAATATATATATTTAAAACGATTACAACTCACAATACAATGTCCGTATCAAAGTGTCCGTTACGGTCCACAAAGTCTATCGAATGTATGGTTTCCGGTAATCACAAACGTTCTCGAAAGATCGGTGTCCAAACGTTTTTAAATGGATTAAAGTCTCAACAAATAAAGTGTCCCAGTATATCAGAATAGATGAATGAATCGTGTCTACGAATGTGTACGAATGCCCCCTCAACACAGTTCCTCAGAGGTATTTATACTTAATACCAATGAATTAACCAGAAGCTTCTAGAACAATGACTCATTACACATGATTAACAATAGAGTAAATTCTAGAAATCACAGTCATGTGATGATAATGATGTAACAAAGAACATACTGGAATATTCTATAATGAGATAAACATGACATAGTAAAATCTAGAAAGAATTATTATGAAATCATTAAATAACATGACTAAGTGCATGTGTACCTACACATAAAGTAAAACTAAAATAATACATGACCCACAACAGTGTTGACGAAAGAGAAGGAATACAAATTGTGAATATACGAAGAGAAAACCTCTGAACATGAACTCAATTGCAAAAGAGACAGCTAAGGATAGTGATATGTCATTGTTGAAATATCCCTTATGTTAGAAGTTTGCGAATTCGTATGAGTATATTGGATCTTGAGCTTGGTTTATTTATGGGCTAACACAAAACATTTGTGCCTTAGGTGAAAGGGAGGGCGAAGGAGGGAGGAAGAGGGCAGATTGGGAAGAGGTACATCTGTCCCTCCCCCTCCCCATAATGCGCACTTCTCTGACATATAAATCGTGTAAAAGTAATTCGTTGAATATTTGAAGAATTTTTATGACACAATATGTCGAGTGCTGAACGAATAGATTAAATACACAGGTTGTCCTAAAGCTAGATCATTTGATCTGCACGATGACAGTGAATGACTCCCTCCAAGTTGATCTGGTCCATGTTAACCATGGAAATCACGAAAAAGAGTTTTTCGAAAACAAATGTTTACTCGTCAAAGTATATCAGATGTTTCGATGAAAGAATACCTTTTACGTTCAGTTACCATCACGGACTGCACCATAGTATATGCATTCAAGATATATGGAGGGGCATTATGGTCACAATGTCATTAGACTTGCTTACATGCTTCATGCTATGTTGATACGTCAATGTTTGATTAATCAATTCTCATTTGTTTCGCTTTCATTTCAAAATGACTTTATATTGCATTTGACTTTCATCTTTATGCAATGTTGCTTTCCGTGCATCTTACATTTGTCCTTCGTCAATGCAATTTAATTGTCGTTAATACATGCATTATTACATTTTCATTCTGTTACCATTCTTTCGTCCTTTCATCCCTAGTCGTTATTTATTACATAATTGTAGATCTATATTGAAATACTGCCGTATGATAACGAATAACGCGTAAGACTACTGTCACAGTGGCTAGTGTGCTTGTTCCAACATCTTCTTAACAATATTATGCTCGAATCACGGGACAAGGACACATTTTTCAGAAGAGAAATAAAAAAGGGGGGCTTTTCATGTATTATATACTGTATTCACCATGCAGACCGGAATCATTAACGTTGCAAGGTGGTTTGTAGGGGAGGGGTATCTAATAGCCTTATGACACCAAGTCCAAGTTGAAAATTATGCCGTTGTTCAATTGGGCCCCCTTGACAAAATGCTGGATCCGCACTTATCTTATTAAGATTCAGCCCACTTCATTTCGTAAATTGCATATGCAACTGAAATTCAATTAGATTGGATCCACCCCAGTATAGAATTTGGAAAAAGTGGGGATACTTAAATAAAAAATTATAGAAGTCCTTTAGGTTGCTGTTTTTGGTCAGTATTGAAAAAAAAAGATATATGGCGGATAGCTTACATTATCAACTTGATATAAAACATGTCCTAGAGTTCATAACAGAACTTAATGAGACTCAGTAGGATATAGAACTAGCTTTATACATCGAAATTCCAACTTAGCAAAGGCTTTGTTGGCTCGCTCTCGTCGCTAGCGAGTCATCTAAAATTCTATTTCTAGTTAAAGGATTCCTAAAAATTCATTCAGAACTAACTTAATTGATTCAATAACTATTTACAACAAAGGAGGGGATCTCCAACAACACTTGGTCGCAGCACCCACAGCAAAACTCCAAGACATCCAATGCAAAAACACAAAGCAGACATGAACAGAAAGAGACGCAAAAGGGACAAGGAACGCCAACGTACAACATAGAAACATTAAACACAAAGGACCTCACATGAACCAATGAAACCAACAGGCAACCGGTGCCGACTTTGAACTTCTGAAATGATGATTGCAGCCGTTGTGTAACATAACCCTGTACAAGTAGCTTACTTGTAAGCCGTCTGGCTCTAATGATGAAATCTTCATATTTGGAACATGCCCTGGCGTATCGTATCAGTTGAGAAACAAAAACACCATAAGCAGGAGAAGACGGAATGTTACTACTCATGAAAGGGAAGTTAGTTATGTGGAAGCTGAAATCGTCACCTCAGTTCAATTTTGAGGTGCGAGGTGCTTTCGCCCAGTCGAGATCAACGTCTGGGTGAAGTCAGCTCCGTATGAATATAAAAGTCCGCAAACAGTGGGGCGCAATTGGTACCCATGGGGATACCGACTATCTGTTGGAATACGGTTCCTCCAAACACAACAAAAATGTTGTCAATCAAAATCTCAAGATTCCGGATGATATCTCTTCGGCATACTTTTTGTTTGAATCAGAGTGTTCCTTCACGAAATTAGTATACGAGGTATTTGTATTTTCTATTACCGCAAGAAAGTTGTTGCGAACAATATTGGCCAGTCTGTTTTTGAGCTTTTGGTGTGGAATGGTAGTGTAGAGCGTAGAGAAGATTTTATGCTGGTAATACGATTGAAGTCGGTGGCTTTTAAATTTTCCAAAAGTTCCTTAGAATTCTTTAGGATCCACATCTGATTGATTCCGTTTCTGGAATATGTTGTCTGGCAGTATGTTTGAAGACCTTGCTTGATGTGAGTTAATATTTTCGTAAGCAAAATGGAAAGAGGTTAATGAATCGGTGTTTGTAAAGATTTTTGTGCATTTTTGGAATCCAGTAGATATAGGGCAGTTCAAGATCAGAGTCATAATTATGAATACCGAAGGACTCAAGAACAGATGTAGTCCTAGTTTCTCTCTCAAGCATTTGAAATAGTATGACTTGCAAACGAAAGTATAATTGTTTGCCACTTTGTCAGCATGAACAATGATATGTTTTTCATGGAGGTCAGAAAGTTCTTTGGCAACAACAGGGTCATGAAAAATTGACTCGTGTCTGTTGTTAACTGAGTGCCGAAGACGCCCAATTCTTCGTTTAAGTAATTCACCGATGGATTTCATCCATTCAGAGAGTGTATCTAGTTCCACGTCCTCCTCTTTTGCCCACCGTCTGGCGTACTCCTCACATGCATCAATAACAATTTCAAAATAATTCCCGCCATGTAAAAGAACGGAGTTCCCTGTATTTTGGACCTTTACTGAGAAGGGTTACCAACGATATTAAGGTCACCAGTAACCACATGATTGGTAGATGAAAGGAGAGGATGAACCTGTGCATCGTATGGTGTACATCTAGACATTTCAAATTTGGTTTATAATTAAACATTTTGGAAGCAACGGATTGTGTGTATGTGTAAGAAATGCAAGGCGCCTCCTGGTATTTGATATAAGAAGGGATTTTGTCCTTTACAGACCTGTTATTTAGAACATTCCTTAAACGCAAAGCATCGATCCCTTTATTTGCAAATTTGATTTTAAGGGACGATTTTCATTCCTAACAGATACGTCAGATTTGACTGCCTTAAAAAGTCTATTTGACGAGATGTCCATAATAATACTTTGTAGGCGATATTCTGCTGAACCGGTGTCGGTGAAATGAAAGAACATTGACGATTCGTACAAGTCATGCAGTTTCTCTAAAGGAAGGGAGTACAACTTCGTACGATATGGTGAAGGCCTAACTGTTGGTTGACAAATGGCACAAGACCGTCGAATGATATATCATGAATATCTGGTTTGTTGTATTTTCGTATACCATGACTTCGGCGTCTTCTTGTCATTTGATCAAACAACCGCGGTACATTAACTGACTGGCATCAAGTACTTGTCAGATTCCCAACACTGTTGATATGGTCGTTGCAACCATACGGGGCAGCTGTGCCCAATTGTCTAATCCGGAGATCTTCCCTTTTACGTCTATACGGAGTGCTGAGGTTCGGATTGTTAGTTGGAATGAAATGCATTTTTTTTTCCAAATACTTAGTCTCATCATTCATATTTTGCCTTCGTTTACTATTTTCTATTCAATTTTCAAACGATAAGCTACTACAAGAGGAATTCCGAAGTTCATTTCAAGGAAAAAGCACACACGCAGTGCCACCTGGTATAAAAATTAAATTTAGCATTGACGAAGCAATAATGGCATTAGGCACGGTCCATTTGATATTCTGGGGGGGGGGGGGCTTTGGTTTTTGTCGAAACAAGATTATTTTTTTTCGCCCCGGACTGGGGCAAAAATTTTTTTTTCTTGCAAAGTTGGAGCAAGGAAATCTTTTTTAACAAAGTGATACGCATATTGAGAATGTGTGTGTTTTATCGATAGAAAGTATTTATATTTTTATTCAAAACTCTAAATATTAATATATTAGTTTATTCTTATGCAAGTATTCATTTCACTTTTAAACAGAGAGAAAACAGATTTTACAATACAATTCTCAATATTTTATATACATGTAAGGTACATGTATATAACATGTATAAAGAGGGTCTCAGGGGAAGGTCTCCTAGACAATTTTTTAAATGTAGACTTGTAAATTAGTGAATAACTGAAGTTTTTCTTCCAAGTTTACATGAACATAAATTTCTAAGACTCTATGGGATATATGCAACATGTTTAATAGCAATACATAAATATTGATAATATATTTAAGCATTTAAGGAAGCCTTTTTTCAATTACATACATGTATAACTTTTGATATCTTCAAATATATGAACTTTACCATTTGTAAATAATGTTTTGATAGAAAACTATGGCGAGCGAAGCGAGCAAAAAAAATTAATACAAATTGAAAACTGCGGCAAGCCGGAAAAATTTCAAGAATTTTAGCGAAATTTTATGGTAATTCTTCAGATTATTTGTAAGAGCAAGATTTTTTTTTTTCTGTTACACCATAACTGGCATAAGCAAATTAATTTTTTTCATCAAAATTGAGAGCAAAATTATTTTTTTCGAAAAAACCCAAGCCCCCCCCCCCCCCCCACCCAGAATATCAAGTGGACCGTGCCTTAGGGCGAAATAATGATGGCATAATGAAAAATGTCATACTGTATTTAATAGCGATAATGTTGCACAGCCTAAGGAAAATGTAAAATGCACGGAAGAAACAAATGCAAATATTTACATTACTAGTAGATTCCCCATGTTAAACGCCCATTAGGCAACTAGAATTATATTCCAATAACTTGGGTTGCTCACGTGCAAGTTTTGCATGTAGGGAGAATTTACCAACGTTCAAATACATTTGACACTAAAACAGGCAAAATATGCGAAGTGCATGCAAATAAAAATGACCGATATTTAGAATAAATGTAAATATAAGTAATGACTGTCTTTCTTTTGGTGTTCATGGGTGTATAATTCTGGTTGGACACGTGAAAATTTTCCGAAAATTGCTTCGCGATTCACGGAATTTGCACGTGTCCAACCAGAATTATACACCCATGAACACCAAAAGTAAGACAGTCATTTCTTAAGAAAGTCAATTTCAAATGAAATCAAGACAAATGATCATGGAATAAGGAAACATTGAATTCATTAATATAGCATAATGCATGTAAGTAAGTCAAATAGCATTGTGAACCTATTCCCCTTCCATAAAGATAGAGTGATCTGATTATAAATCTACACTCAACTTTTATCCTTATGTTTGACATAATTAGATGAAACTTACAACTTATGTCATCATGTACGCAGCCATCCTCGTGGGGTCCATGATCATGTCCAGGTGGCGCCACTGACAGCTGGACACTACATAATATTATGACCACAATAAATGAAATTGTCCACATTTTGGCAATACTACCAGAGCTCTATCTAGTTCAACTTTCTCAAAACTGCATGGAGATAAGGAATGCTCTACTACGTAAGAGATTACATTCTGTTCTATTTTAGTATATAGAGTGTCTATTTTTGGCATTGAATTTCCTTTTCAATGACAAAAATGAATACTATGTGTTTCTCCCGGCACCAGAATAAGATCCCATTTCCATTTCGGACTCATTTTTGCTTCTTTGCAGATTTTCATTTTTTTTATTTTTTGAAATAAATGTTTATCCTTTATCCTATATTTTTTATTATGATTTTCGGATTCTGATTTTGCTTTATGTGCGATTTTTAAATGAAATTAGATAATTTATATTATTACAATATTATTAAAATATTATTACAATATTATTAAAATATTATTAAAATATTATCAAATTATTAAAATATTATCAAAATTTATATTATTAAAATATTATTACATAATTAAAATATTTTTAATCTTTAAAATATTATGAATATGGCATCTTCTCGAGGCAAGGGTATGTTATATCTTATCCCCCCTTGTATTTCTAGGGACTATAAATTCGCCAATTTCATTGGCTCCGTAATGAGGACCAAAGTGAAAGTTTGAAGCAATAAATTCAAATTCAAATTCAAATTCATTTATTGCATTAACTCAATATAAAGTCATCATGCATATAAAAGTAACAACACATTCATATACCCATACTCACATCGTGATCTATATGTGCATTTGAACCTCCTGGGGAGCTTCTTGAATTTAATTTAATATATCGTGTACAAAATGACCCAAACTATTCATCAAAATCATGTCACCATTTTTGAAAATAAAACTCATTTTACTTTCTTCGTCCAGATAAATAAGATTTGGACATTTTTCAAAAAGTATATCAAGGAATTTCTTTCTTTGTTGTTTATACTCAGAACAACGTAAAATTACATGTTTTTCGTCTTCAATCTCTCCAGCATTACACTTGTCACATAACCTGTCATTTAGTGGAGTAACCGGCCTTGTATGTCTTCCGGTTTCAACTTTGAGCTTATGGACACTTATACGGAACCGTGCAAGGTCACGCCGTACTTTAAATGACATATTTGAATCAAAATACTCCTCAAGCTCGAAACGTGTTTTAAACATGTTAAAGTTACAGTAGTTTCTTAGTTTACCATTTCTATTTTCACAGAGTTTTTCTTCCCATATTTCTCGATAATTAGCTCTTAATTCTTTACGTAATTTCTTAGTATCATAAGACTCTAAGTTATATTTCAGTAAATTATCAATTGTTTTAATCCATGTTATCCATGATCGTCCGCAATATGAAACTTGTCGAACACCCCGTTACGAATTAGATAAGAGGGACAGTCGTATACTTTTCAACGATACTTTTCATAGATATGCCAGGTGCTTTATTTTGTGACAAAATCGAATGAAAACTATCCAAATATCATATGACAATTGAATTGTGATAACGAACTCTCACTAGGCGCCGTTCAGAAAATCGTGGGAAGTATAAAATTTCTAATTTGAAATCCGACAAGAGGGTCAGATTATTTATTTCCAATATTCTCTGGGTCAGAATATTTATTTCCAAAAAGTTCTACCCCACCCCCTCCCCTCGGGGTCAAATAGCCGTCCTCTAAATGCCATTTAATATCTGACAAATGAATATGGATAGCGATTGTTACAGCCATCTTCCGAAATCACTGCATATATATAAATTCAGGAAACCTTGAGTTTTCTAGTAGAAAAAAATGTTATGATCGCTGAGCGATATAAGTCCCCTACCGGCGTCATATATTTATGTCCTGCAACTCTGCCTATGAATTATTCTACAATTAAACATGAGTTCTAATTAAACTGACTGTCTGTGCAGCTCAGTTCTGAGTTTCATCTGCTTTATCGATTCGAAAAAGAGGTCAAGCGTGACGAAAGTTGAACTCGCTCTGTAACTATCCAAGACTAAGCTGAGTATCAAATTTTACCTGAATATCACTATTTGTTGCAGAAAAAAGTCTGGAAAACTGACAAAAACTGAATTGTGCAAGTCATCAAGGGGCATAACTCCTCGAAAAATAGGTCAAGCGTGACAAAAGTCGAACTTAACCTGTTACTATCCAAGACTAAGCTGAGTATCAAATTTCACCTGAATATCTCTCTTTGTTGCAGGGAAAAGTCCGGAAAACTGATAAAAATTGAATTTTCCAAGTCATCAAGGGGCATAACTCCTCGAAAAATAGGTTAAGGGTGACGAAAGTCAAACTTGTACTGTAACTATCCAAGATCAAGCTGTGTATCAAATTTCATCTGAATATCTCCATCCGTTGCAGAAAAAAAAATCCGGAAAACTGACCAAAACAGAATTTTCCAAGTCATCAAGGGGCATAACTCCTCGAAACTAGGTCAAGCGTGACGAAAGTCGAACTTGCTCTGTAACTATCCAAGACCATGCTGTGTATCAAATTTCATCTCAATATCTCCATCCGTTGCAGAAAAACGTCCGGAAAACTGATATTCGGACAGACGGACAGACGGACAGACGGACGGACAGACAGACTGAGAGGAAACTAAGAGTCCCCTTCGGCGTTGCCAGTAGGGGACTAACAACAAATATTGTTTACACTCCCTAAGGAGGTGCTCCGACATCGGAGGATAAAAACGACAACAACGACAACATATCTTGTTGTTTGATCATACGGGAGAAAAATCAAACTGGGGGCCAAATCATTTCAGCGCATGCAGTAGATGCTGTAGATGTCGCCACTCTATTTCATTAAAGCATAGTCGGCCAGGTGAACTGTTACGAAACATAAGAAAATATTTGTCAATTTTCAGTAAAGAGCGATTGAGAAATTGTCTGGTGAATCCCCTTGCGTTCAATTCATTGTAGGTGGTGCTACTAAAATGATTTTTGCGGCGCTTCGATAATCGACTCTTTTGCAATATGTCAGTTTCGGTGAATATGTGAAATTCTATATCTAATCTAAATAACATGTATATAATGAAATCAGAATAATATTACAAAAGGGCATAATAAATTTTAATCTGACATCATAATTGTTTCTCGTGGACTGTGCATCTTTAAAATGGGAGCGTTTAAACCTCTGAAAGCACGCGTTACGTAACTTTTTATTAAACATGTGCTAAAATTATACATTTTCTCGTGCATTTTTGATTTTTATTGGGGGAATCAATTTATTGGGGTTTTTTGTTTGTTTGTTTTTGTTTGCTTGTTTGTTCGTTTGTTTGTTTTTGTTTTGTTTTTTTTGTTTTTTGTTTTTGTTTTTTTTTTTTGTTAAGTGTTTCTTTTGTTTTGTTTTTTGTCAATATGAACATCATCGGGGGATAAGCTGGGGATGGGGGTGAGAATACCTTTACCAATTGGATTTTTCCTAGCGATTATATCACTAGCAAAGGCGCTGATTGTCTGACTCATCTAGACAAGATGCACACGATTTTTATGAAACCTTGCAAGAAGCAATATTCAAGAAATTTTTCCATTTTTGTCCGAGTAGATTGGTCGACAATATTGCTGTCGAGGACACTGACTGTCTGATGCATTTTCAATTATCCTGTGCAGCCGCTACATAGAATTTCACAAAACTTTGAAGAAAGCAAATATGCAAGAACATCTACAAGTTTTTTTTCCGAGTCAATTAGTGCACAAATATTACCAAAAAGGGCCCTGACTGGAAGACGCATTGTCGGCTGCATCGAACAGTCACGTGATACAAACCAACTATATATAGGTCAATTTTCTGTTTCGTTTTTCGGACCAAACCAGACAACGAAAATGGTCCCCGGTCGTCGGCGCCGTTGACTAGTGACCGTAAGATTGCTGGTTCAAGTCTCACTAAGACCGTGGGACGGCCGTCAACGCGTTATATACAAAAAAAGCCCTTGTCTGTGCATTATTAGTCTGTTGTGTTAAAAAAAATGGTCCCCGGACGTGGGCTCTGAATGACAGCTACATGTCATTCTGCTTTCTGGTTTGTTTTTTTTTTTTTAACTGAATTCAAAGACTCTTGTTTGAACTATAATTCCCTGCAAATGTTTTTGCTGAATTTAAATTTCACAAAACCTTACAAAATGCTACACAGCACTAGGTCCTCCATGAAGATTGTTGATCCGATTCGCAATCCAGCTACATATAATTATGGTAGTGTCCTATGACTTTTAAATATTGAAAATATTTAATTTTGCTTAATGACGATATGTATATATAGTCAATAAGCAACTTGAAGATTAAATATTTTGAAATTTCAAATACATGTATTAGGCAATTTCTTTATTATTTCCTGTTTTTGTCATCGTGTTGGTAGGTTTTGAGCCCAAATTCGTAAAACAAAATTAAAATGAAGAAATATTTTGGAAAATGAATGTGTTTTATTACAAAAATTATTGTTTATATTTATTCATGTTTTCATGTTTAAAATATAAGATTACTACAATGATTCACTACATGTAGTATCTATCATGCTATTGTTGACTGTCTAATTCCACATGGTCACATGATATTGCAACTTTGTTTATAAATATGCTTGTTTGTTTTCTCCCTGGCTGGCTGGTAGCTTTCTCAATAAACAGAATAACAAGAAATGGCCTTATATATCCTGGAAAACATGTCCATTACTAAAAACGGGATAGAGGTCATTTAGACGGAATAAGCGTGAAAATTGTAAATGATTTAAAAAGTATGAAACAGAAATCTATCAATCAAATAGCTAACTTTCTTTGCATAATTTACACCAAAATTTCATAAGTGCATTTTCGTATGACATCATTAGGAAAGTACACATGTATACATATGTCATATGTCCAATTAACGGTCGAAAACAAAACAAAAAATTAATGAATTGTATCTAAATAGTAGACACAATGACATTAGATACATGAATACCTGATTTATGAACATGATGATCGCATTTACAAATAGGTATCTGCAATCGGATGGAACCCGATACAGTATTTGGAACTGTTTTACTAATTTAAAATCATAAAATGTTTAGATTTCTTTCCAGTTTCGCATAATGCGAGATTTTTATTTATTTATTTATTTTTTTTTTTTTTTTGGACTGGGTGTAGCCTAAAGCCCCCCTTCGCACTTCTACGGATCGAGCCACGACTCCGGTACGACTCCAAAGATCTATCCGTGGCGAGTCGGGACGAAAAATGTTCGATGAACCATGAACCTACGATTCCAGAAATGATTGCTACAAGTTGATACGAATCGAGTACGGATAACTACGGATAGCTAAGAATTGCTACGGATATCGTCCCGACATTACTACGGATTGCTACGATATGCGTACGGATATACGGATATATAGGTACGGATTGCTAAGGCACGGTCCATTTGATATTCGGGGGGGGGGGGGCGCTTGGGTTTTTTGTCAGAGCAAGATTTTTTTTTTTCGCCCCGGACCGGGGAAAATTTTTTTTTTCTTGCAAAGTTGGAGCAAGGAAATTTTTTGAACAAAGTGAAGGTCTCCCAGACAAATTTTAAATGTAGAATTGTAAATGGGTGAACTGAAGTTAGACCTTCCAAGCTTACAAGAACATAAAATTAGACTCTATCGGATACATGCAACAAAATGGATAATATATTTAAGCAAGCCCTTTTTCATTCACATACATGTATAACTTTTGGTATCTTCAAATATATGAACTCTGCCTTTGGTGAATAATGTTTTGATAGAAAACTATGGCGAGCGAAGCGAGCCAAATTTTTTTAAACTGCGACGAGCGAAGCGAGCCTGAAAATTTTCTAGAATTTTAGCAAAATTTTATGGTAATTCTTTAAATTCAGATTATTTGTAAGAGCAAGATTTTTTTTTTCTGTCACACCATAAGCAAATTAATTTTTTCATCAAAATTGAGAGCAAAATTATTTTTTTCGAAAAAAAAATTAAGCCCCCCCCCCCACCCCCTAGAATATCAAATGGACCGTGCCTAAGGATTACCACGACTCTAGTACGGATAGCCAAGATTCGCACAAGGATAGCTACGACTTCAGTACGGAATGTTGGGACTGGCTTGGATTTCCTATGTATTTTTAAACACTGATTATTTACTTTTTAAGTCGAGACAGTCTCAATTGTTTTATAGCAGTATCGAGGTTTTATACATGCCTTTATATGAAAACGCACAGAATACAGATAGATTTTAAAGTTAATATCAGACACAATCCGTAGCTATCCGTAGCAATCCGTAGGCGAGTCGAGACAATCCGTAGGAGAGTCGTAGCAATCCGTAGAAGAGTCGTAGCAATTCGTAGGCGAGTTGTAGCAATCCGTAGGAGAGTCGTATGACTATTTTTATCACAAAAATGGTCCCGGATTGCTACGGATGCGCTACACCATTGGCGGATCTAGCGAGGTGGATAGGGGGGTTGCACCTCCCCCCCCCCCCCCCCTTTGGTCCGACCAAAAAAAAAAAACGAAGAGAGAGAAAGAGAGAGAGCTTATATTTTAAAAATTTAATCTCGGTCCTTCTTACAAACGTTTTAATATCGTATTCTGTTGCACATCACTGGTTCTACTACATGTATATATTCAAATCGAGAACATTTTCGATTTCGTTTTAGCTCAAGGTTTGAGGCTTATCAAATAATCTTTGCTCCGATGCGTGTTTAGTTATCAATAGGCAAGGGCGAAGGAGAAGGGGGGGCACATCCCCTCCCTCACTTTCAAAAGTGGGAGGGGTACAACCATGTTTGTGCCCCCCCCCCCCCCCCACCCACCCACACACACACACACACACACACTTTTCAATCACAAAATTTTATTCTGCATTGACATTGTTTAAAATAGCAACATTTTGTACCATAAATCTACAATTTTTCCGTCAATTTTCAAAAATTTTCTTTGGCTCGCTACCGCTCGCCAGTTCTTATAAAATAGCTTTCTGAATAATTTAGATATTCTGATCCATCCTTAATAAATATTATCTTATCAATGTACATGAAGACATTTAACTCAAACTACATTGTATATAGAATATTATTACATGTACTTGTACTTGTTAATGATAGAGGGTATAGAAACTATTTTTTTATAAGGCAATATTTTGCTAAAAAAAATTCCTGGCTCTCTATCGCTCGCCAGACATTTAATCATATACTTATTATTTAGAATTGCACCAGAATTTTTTTTTTTTTTTTTTTTTTTTTTTTTTTTTTTTTTTGCTTGCAAGACATTTTGGGATGTTGTGCCCCTCCACTTTTTCAGGCAGAGCTACGCCGTTGATAGGAAATTGTGTTTACTTTAAAAGATAATAAAACAGATATCGATTATCTTTGTGTAGTCAATAATGCACCCTTTAAGGTATTATTGCGAAACAGTACCTTTTGATAGTATGCATTCAACAGTTCAAAATCTTCAACCTCCCTTTGAAAAATTCTTAGATCCGCCTATGTACACGGATAGCTAAGACTCCACTACGGGTTGCCAAGACTCCCCTGTCTTAGAAAATTTTGAACATGTTCAAAGTTTTCTGTCTCATTCTGGATGGCTACGGATTGCTAAGGATAGCTACGACTCGCCACGATTAGTGCCGGATCGAGCTACGGATTGCTATACGGATAGCTACGGACTTAATTTTTTTTTCTCGACCCGTAGCTATCCGTTGGCCGATCCGTGAAAGTGTGAAGGGGACTGAACTTGTCTTCCCAAGATGATGACATACATGTACCTCCACGTAAACCGCCATACTGGATTACAACTCTCAGACTTTATCCATTCCTATCATTTAAAACATTGTCAATGACAATTACCTGAAAAAAGACCAATTTTCAGAAGAGATTTCATAAATAACCCGTTGGCTATTCTTTGAAAATATCTTCTTGTTCGTAATTCCCATCTAGACGTTGTTTAAGTGGAACAATTTTAACATAGCAATGATGGATAAAGTCCAAGAGTTGTAATCCAAGAAGGGAGATAACTCAAGTCAAATTGAAGGAAATATGGTTATAAATGTGGGAACGCACGAAAGGGAAATCGATAAAATTAAGGCAAACTTTGTTATTTGATGAAACGCTGATTTTTTTTTTTGGGGGGGGGGGGGTGAGGGGGTGGGGGTTGGTATTTATCTATTAGCATCATGGAAATACACGTCTTTTAATAAAATCAGGATATAAACAGCGACAGATAATATTTATTTTCTCAACTTATCTTAAATCAAACAACCCCCCTCCCACTCAACCAAATCTCAGAATTAAGTAATCATCCCTTTAATGATGCCTGTTTAGGAAAACTTGGTATCATGTTCTTTATGCGCGGACGTAGAGGAGGAAGGGGTCATGACCCCCCCCCCCCCCTTGCAAATTCAATGTCAAAAAATCCTGATTTTTTCCTGTTTTTAGTATATTCATAATTGTAAACAACACCCCCCCCCCCTTCCGAGTAAAAAAAAATCCAGATTCAGTCTATATTTTGGCTTCAATGTGACACGGCGTACATGCACGTACATACAATAATACAAGGGGTTGACAAAGTACGCGCGCTACACCCAGACCCTGAATCACCAATCCATCATTAATCAAACCCAGTCACGTGGTTAGAGTAGATCAATCAAATCTTGTTTTCCTCAGGCTACAAGGGGGCTAGGTATAACCTACGACGTCCAAACAGCGACACAAAAGAAATACGTACTTGATTGCTGATAGATTGTGATTGATTAAGATTGATAGGAGCGTTTTGATTGGCTCGCGCGACCGTTCCCCTCCGGGCAACATATCTAGACGGTAAATGTACACTGTGTATAACAGAACGACAAACCCAGTCGATGTTTTTGTGATAGAAGAACTTGTCGGACTATTTTCCACACAATAGACGAGGCTAGAGTGGGGTTTTAAGGCGATTCCCTCCATTATTCAACACAAAAATTATCCCCATTCATTCGGACTGGATTCGGAGTTTTCTGTACGGATCAATAACACACCTGTTTATACTACAAAAAGAAAAAGAGGCACCGAAGGGGACACCGAGTTTGTAGTGTAACAAAGGAGACGGTAAACGAATAGAGACCGATGTAGAGGGATTTCGGGTTTTATATCGGCTACTCGGGATGGATTCGGACACTCTTGTGTGTCTGGAAGCCCTAGAAAGAACTGCCGCCTGGGTTCACCAAGTATCACAAATCAAAAATGCGGTAAGTCGTCCACCTTTGTTTATTTTACGCTCTCGCTCTTACCTTAAATGGGGTACGCGACGGGGACGAATTAGCTTTTTAATTAAATGACTACAAATCTACTACTGTTATTCACCTTGCTTTGTGACACATTCAGTGTTAGTCGAATCATCTTCGTTTGTAGTCAATTTAGCTTCAAGATTCACCTCCTCAAAGTCTCGGTAGCAGCTGTGCACCACTAATGTCCCATAATTTCGTATCCCTTCGTGGACCTCATAAACCATTCATATACAGCACTTCAAAGATAACATCTAAATAATCTGTAATATAACTGAAATGAAATATGTGCCCTCTGCTCGTATTCTGATCATATTCAAGTCTCTATCCTGTCTATTCTGCTTTGATTTTGACTGAACCCCCCCCCCCCTTTCCAGTTTAAGCTCAACCTTATCAATCCCGTTCCCAGTCAATATAGAATCTAGGTTAGAAATGAAGACAATGTCTTTTTGTAATAAGCCTGAATATAATTACATACAATGTGTTGAAAGTGTATCTTATAAGTAAAGTCACTTTATACATGATGTCCCTATTATTGATTTTATACACTAGTTTTCCCTAGCAGCATCGCAAGCCATCTGTGAAGGCAAAAAAATATCATTGGCGGGGATCGACGTAGTGTAAAAGTAGAAATATTGCCTTGACATCGGCGGATTTAGAATTTGTTCCGGGGTGTCAGTCACAGGAGTGAGGTATCATGGCTCAGTCACAAATCCTAAACATGCTTAATAAGAGAAGTATCTAGGAAAGGGTTCATGCTGAGGAAAGGGTACATATACCTCAACCCTGTATGGTGTTAGCTATAATTTTGACAAAATAACAACGAGAAAATTAAGAGTTGTTGCAAATTCCACATTGTTCAAGGCGAGGATACTGAACCCCCCCCCCCCCTCGCTTTAGATCCACGCTTGTTTTATATCCTTTGTGAACCTTAATATTTAAATTTTGTACTTATCTTACATCCAGACTTCCCCGTCGGTGCCCCCATGTCGAGTCTTGACCGAGAAGGCCGGTCATCAGCTAAGTACACATGTTCACTAGGGTCAGCTTTCTTGTACATTAGTCATTTTCATGTACAATATGTATAACTTGCATCGTACAGACAGATCTTTCATACGTCTTGTTTGAGACAAGGACTTTTTTTCGCAGTCTAAGATTTCGAATGTCCCCCTCCCTCCCCCTTTCGCATTCCCGATCACCCTTTATGAGTAATGCGAAAACAATTGTGTTTGTTTAAAATCCCGCTAAATTCGAGACTGACAATATAAAAGATGGACAATAATTTCCTGATGAATTCTTTGGCATGGGCCTCAACCCCTTGAAATACTGATTTGGTCTGCCTATCCTAGAACAGACCGTCTTTGTAAGAGGGGGGGGGGGGCATCAGACTGAAATACTGATTTGGTCCGCCTATCCTAGGGGGAGGGGGCAATCAGACTGAAATACTGATTTGGTCCCGCCTATCCTAGAACAGACCGTCTTTGTACCGTCTTTGTACGTAAGAGGAGGGGGGGGGGGGGGGCAAGCACGATTTAGTTTGTGGAACCTATGAAATGCGAAATGAAACAAAACAAAATGAAACAATACTTTGAATTGCATCGAAATATGTTCATAGTTCGATGCTTCATATTTTGCAAGTTCACAATGTGTCATGCCTATAGGACTTCCGCAATTTTGAAACCGGTCTGACAAGCACTTCGTCGTTTCTCCCTACATCGCGCCTCTCGTCCGTCTCGTCCGTACAAACACCATGGGCAATCAACTGATGGTGATATATTAAGATGTATAAAACTCGAAAGACAATTCATCAGGCTGAATATTAAGTAATCAGCTGTCAGCAAAGTCGCGACAAGCGGTCATTCCAGATCGCATTGTGAAGGGTGTCAAGAGTTATAGACGTACGTTTCCGCGCGGTATATGGGCAAATCATGTCGATTCCATGCAAATCATTTCACTGGATATGCAAATATTGTCAACAAAAATCCATTGAATCATAAATTTGAACTTGATTTTAAATTATGTTTTTTTTTTCTTCTCCTTCCGTTCAGTTGATTAGTTGATTTATTTAGTATGTTTTATATTACATTTTGTGCAAACATTTTCTGAGAAAGGATGTATCCTTGGGGTAATCTTGGAATGATTGTCCATTTATCATTTATATAGACCATGCATGTGTTTTATTAGTTATAAATGCTCTGATTTTATGGATTTGATTTATTTGGTAGGTATTTTTTATTGCTCATATTTGAAAACATTGTTTTCGTTGCGATGAAACGATACTCCTTCATGGATGAAATTTTCTAATTTTTTTAATTCAAGAAAGAAAGTTTACATACAGCGTATGTATGTTTGTTTTTTCATTCAAATTTACATACAATGTTTTGTATTTTTCAAAAGAAGGTGAAGGTCACGATCTTATATATCTTTGAAGAATATCTTTTTAGCTCACCTTGCAGAGTCACTTTGCAGTGATTGGTCCAAAGGACATGGGGTCATCATGGTCATGCGCCATAGTCCCATTAATTTGCATAATGGTCCATCGAAGTCTTGGTACTTTCTTAAGAAATGGCCCATTGATTTTTTTTAACCCATGGATGATGCATGGCACATTCACAAATAACTTCCCAAATTACTGACTGTGATCAAGGCCATCTTTGGACTGTGAAGTGAGAGGTCAAGGTCATCACTGTAAATAGTTAGTTCAAGGTCGGTATTGTAAATTACTTTATCATGTTTATACATGTAATAGGTGAAGTCATCATTATTTTGTTGAATTTAGAATTAGATTGTCTCTTGTTCTTTTGTAGGAGAAACCGGATCCGGATGAAGATATTTCGGCGGGAAAAGATGAGTCCCTTGACCAGTCACGTGACGACATGGATGACAACGACTTAACTGACCATATGATGTTCTCTAACATGAGTGACCAGTTCATTGATTCCACTTACGTACGTACATGTATATTTTGTATCACATTCGAATCAGTGCGGTCTGTACGGAAATGGCATGCTCATGCACGTCTGTCTCTCAGTCTGAGCGTCCTAAGGAGACAATATTTAATAAAGTTTAAGGATTACGACTGGACTTTGGCATATATATTGGGGGAGGGGGTTTCCTTTGACGTTTCAGGTCTAGCAGTCGTCCGTTATGAGATTCAGAAGTAATTTAACCAAAACACTGCTTCAAACTGAGATGAATCATATGATGTTATTATACATGTGTAGTTCTGTTTACATGCATATTACAATGCAGCACTTCCATTTGATGATGATCGACCTATGTTTTTACTTAATAGAAATACTCTCAAATTGGGAATTTTAAGATATTTTCTTCAAATTTAGGAACTTTTAGGAAAAAGTTTTCATGTAACATGTGTAATACAGCGATCTTATTTTGGACATATTCAGAAGTTTTGATTCTTAACAATTGGTTTTTTTTTTTGTCTGCAAGTGGAAGCAACGCTATGGCAACTAACATTCCATAGAGTTAATTCTATTATGTATCTGTCCGTCGGTTTGTCCGTCCGTCTGTCTGATAGACACCCTTTCACATCAATGGATACTGCTTCATTCTATCAAATTTATCAGTAACACCGAATAAGGGTGATCACTACGTGGGATCGAAACGTATGATGTCGTGATTCCTTACAGAGAATTTTGATTGTTTGATACTGCACAAAATTGATGAGACGTTGCAGTAGGACAATGCCTAATAAGTAAGTCCATATCGTTTATTTCTCTGAAAAGTCTATAGCTTTTGCAAACACTTCAAGAGTTCGTCAGAAGGAATTATATTTTCTGTCGTCTACAAACTATTGAAGTATTTGCAGAAACTATGAATTTTTCATATACCTGAACGATATGGATTGATTTATTAGGCATTGCCCTATTGCAACGGCTCATCAGTTTTGTAAAGTTTAATTTAGGAAATGAAACAAAATACCAAAAAAACTATGTAAGGAATCACAAAACCATACGTTCCGATCTCACGCGGTGGTGATGCAATGTCACCTTCACGATCAAGATGTACATGTATTTCTAGTGGCTAAAGAGTTCCTTATAGCTACTAGTATTGTTCGACTTTAATTAGAAACTATCTGATTTGATTTTGGAAATTGGACACATGTGCGACAGGACATACTAACGTAGTCTCTCTCCCCCCCCCCCCCCTTTTTCGTGTATTTCTTGATTTCTTTGGCAATTTCATCATGAAGTCCTTTACCAAAGTATTTGGTATCAGTCAGAGTTACGGCCATAATCGATATCAAACAAATGCTGAGATATAAAACAGCACAACTGAAGAATTCTGAACCTTTTAAACTTAACAAATACTTTGATTATAGATGATTTCAGAGACGCACCTACCATGCATGCTTTTGTACTATTTAGCTTCCACTTTCTCCGCAATATTTCTTAATTTGGCATGTTTAGTATTAATTCTAAACGCTTTCCTCTCAAGACTATTTTGTCGAGGTAACAGAATCCGATCTGCCATATATATTCAGCAGCCTTCACTTTTATATTTTGTTGCGCCACCCGGTTGCTTGATGTGCAATGAGTTATATTTTTAGCTCACCTCGACGAAGTTGAGTGAGCTTATGCTATAACCCCACGCGTCCGCGTCCGTGTCCGGTTAAGAAGTTTGGGGTAGCTCAGTATCTGACAGAGTACTAATGCTACAGTAACCAAACTTGCACAAGTGATTCATCTTTGGATGCTGAGGTGAACCCATGCATCGGATGCAGCATCTGACCTACATTTTCCGCTTGAATGACTTGGTTAAGAAGTTTGGGGTAGCTCAGTATCTGACAAAGTACTAATGCTACAGTAACCAAACTGGCACAAGTGAGTCATCTTTGGATGCTGAGGTGAACCCATGCATCGGGTGCAGCATCTGACCTACATTTTCCGCTTGAGTGACTTGGTTAAGAAGTTTGGGGTAGCTCAGTATCTGACAAAGTACTAATGCTACAGTAACCAAACTTGCACAAGTGATTCATCTTTGGATGCTGAGGTGAACCCATGCATCGGGTGCAGCATCTGACCTACATTTTCCGCTTGAGTGACTTGGTTAAGAAGTTTGGGGTAGCTCAGTATCTGACAAAGTACTGATGCTACAGTAACCAAACTTGCAAAAGCGATTTATCTTTGGATGCTGAGGTGAACCCATGCATCGGATGCAGCATCTGACCTACATTTTCCGCTTGAGTGATTTGGATAAGAAGTTTGGGGTAGCTCAGTATCTGACAAAGTACTAATGCTACAGTAACCAAACTTGCATAAGTGATTCATCTTTGGATGCCGAGATGGACCCATGCAACGGATGCAGCATCTGACCTACTTTTTCCACTTGAGTGATTTCGCTTTTAAGAGCCAATATTGAGCAAAGTATAAGTGCTACATGTACCAAACTTGCATATTGGATGTATCTTTGATCAAACTTTCATAAAATGACCTTGACCTACTTTTTCCGCTTGAGTGATTTTGCCTTTAAAAGCCAATATTGAGCAAAGTATAAGTGCTAGATGTTCCAAACGTGCATATTAGATGTATCTTTGATCGAACTTTCATAAACTGACCTTGACCTACTTTTTCCGCTTGAGTGATTTTGCCTTTAAAAGCCAATATTGAGCAAAGTATAAGTGCTAGATGTACCAAACTTGCATATTGGATGTAGCTTTGATCAATCTTTCATAAAATGACCTTGACCTACTTTTTCCACTTGAGTGATTTTGCTCTATAAAGCCAATATTGAGCAAAGTATAAGTGCTACATGTACCAAACTTGCATATTGGATGTATCTTTGATCAAACTTTCATAAAATGACCTTGACCTACTTTTTCCGCTTGAGTGATTTTGCCTTTAAAAGCCAATATTGAGCAAAGTATAAGTGATACATGTACCAAACTTGCGTATTGGATGTATCTTTGATCAATCTTTCATAAAATGACCTTGACCTACTTTTTCCGCTTGAGTGGTTTTGCTCTATAAAGCCAATATTGAGCAAAGTATAACTGCTACATGTACCAAACTTGCATATAGGATGTATCTTTGATCAAACTTTCATAAAATGACCTTGACCTACTTTTTCTGCTTGAGTGGTTTTGCCTTCAAAAGCCAATATACATGCACTAAGAAATATGTTTGAATTGAATCTTGCTGTCACGAGGTGAGCTTCGTAATCTGTGATTACCTATGTTTTATTTAAATGACTGACCCAAAGTACATCAAGCAACCGGGAAGCGCGACAAATCCCTGTGATCTTGTGGTCTCAATATGGTCCTTATAACCATGAATTTACTCAAGCTATACGGCACTGCTGGTCTATGACGTGCTGCACGACATACTCTCTTATTAGTTCTATCTATTTTCCCTGTGCCCGATTTCAAGACTTTTTGATGACGATAGAACAGCGGGAATTCTGTTGTTACAGGCCTTTTTCTATATGATTGAAATAATCTAATCGCAATTTCCTCGATTTCAACACAGTTTTCACTTTGAGCATGTTGAGAGGTCAGCTTTAATTTTTCTTCTATATGCGTATTTTTCTATGAAAACTTGCGAAATATGATATATATTATGTACGATGCATATAAGGGCTGCCCGCCGTGCATAAATCATGAGATATTTTTTCCAAGAATTAAGTTTCCCAGAGAAGATGAAAATAGCAGCACTGATGACACAAATATTTATATTTCTGCCTCAATCGATCGACCTCAATTAAAACATGTGCCAAATATCTGGCAGTTTAGGGCAGTGGTAGCGCATTTGCTAAAGCTCCCAGGATTCGGCGAAGGGGAATTTGGGAGGGAATCCACCCACTCAAGTTTCCTCCTGCTCCACGGACCCCCGCACGCCCACATCTGAGCCTACGTGATAGATAATAGGTCGTAGAACTTGTTTGCTAATGATGTGAATATATTTTTGAAATTTTAATTACATTGATTTAATAAGTTTAATTTGCATATTAATTTTTCTTTTTCCAGTCTGAAATTAACATTCCTCAAACGGTCAAAGAGTTCAAAGAAGTATTAGAAAAATCCGGAATTTCTCAGAGATTTGCAGCGAAGCATATAATGGAGAAGACAAGCCAAGGAA
The DNA here is from genome assembly GCA_033119305.1 of Pinctada imbricata. Lineage (NCBI taxonomy): Eukaryota > Metazoa > Mollusca > Bivalvia > Pterioida > Pteriidae > Pinctada > Pinctada imbricata. The sequence goes on along the minus strand of VSWD01000001.1, from coordinate 26,223,946 downwards.
ATTTAAGTTTCCTTTTAGAGAAAGGCAAGACGAAGCGATGGGCGGAGCTTAGTCACAGAGGAAGGGTCCCGTATGTACGCATGCGCAGATGGCTAGATAGTGCCGACGAACAGCGGAATACGCTATCGATGCTACGACAAACGAAAGGTAATACACCTGTGGTTGATCACTGATTTATTTAGATACCGGTACATCCTGTATCATGGTTGAAAGTTTTGTACAATTTCATGTTATTTAGAGCTTATTTTGGTATCGTGTACATCTCAAAATGTGGTTGCCTTCCAAAACTGTCAGTTTAAATAAATATAATCATGATAATGTCTTAATTAAATGAGCGTATTTCATGAAAGTTTAATCTAGAAACAATGTATCTACATGCAGTTTATAAGGACCGTCCGTTAATACGACATTGAAATTAAATCGCATCTTTAAAATACTAGGAATCAAGCAATGTGACAATTTACGGATCAACTTCTGTTAAGGGCTTTTACCGTAATTTATGTCTTATTCATCGTTATCTACATGCTAATGTGTATAAATTTCTCTAAAAGGAATGCAATTTTAACTTTTTTTTTCAGAGTACAAGAAAACTGGTCCAAAAGACGGGGGCGGGAAGAGGGAGAAATTTACTCTGTTCCAGTTAATGGTTCTGTGTAGATTTTATGAGGAGGACAATACGCCCAATTTAAACACTCGATCTCTACTCGCGGAAAAACTAGACGTTCCTCTGGACAGAGTCACTATATGGTTCCAAAATCAACGTGCTAGGGGATTCCCCGCAAAGAAAATACTTAGTCAGGCGAATTTTACACGAAAATCTGTTGATATGGGATTTAGTCCGGGTACAACTGGAAATCAAATGCCTACATTGAATTCTCCTGTAAATAGTGCTTTCATTGGTTCACCAGGTTTAATGAATATCGCTCAGGACCAATCATTGACAAGGTTGTTTGAGACGGTTGGTTTAAACGGTGCTAACGCTGCACATCTGCAGCAGTTTCATTTGACACCCAGACATATTCCACCATTTTTACAAATGGCGAATCAAACGAGAGACAGTACTGGCCAATCAAATTCAAGCTCTTATCCAACTTCGCCTGCCAATCAAATTAAGACTGAAAACACTGCCACGGAACCATGTACAAGTGGTCCTGAACATTCATTGGTGCAAAACAAGCTTGAAACAACGAATCAAAGTGTTTTCCCACAATTCAATCATAGAAATTCAATAAATATGTTCCCAAGTGCTACAGTGAAAAAAGAATCTCCAGTGCCTTTCAAATCAGGCAACGATGAACCTTTGAACTTCAGTAAAAATCACGCGATGCTTAGCGGTAAAAGTCCATTACATTATAGCAACGAGTCTGGTGCTGATGAAGACTGTATACAATGATGTGATTGGTTAAAATAGAATATAGCATGTGAAAACGTTCGAAACTATTCAGTTCCGTCACTTTGCTTGAAAATTCGGGAATTTCCGTCAAAGCTCGTGAATTGCCGCCAAAAATCGGAGATTTCATCAAATTTTGATAAACATTCCATTTTTTTTAATTGAATATACTTAAGGACGCTGCACATTGAAGATTTCCCGACCATTGTTATGACAAAGTCTGAAAGATTTAATTGTTAATAAGTACTTAATTGATAAATAATTTATTTATGTCGATGATATATGGGTATGAACACGATACACTATATGAGGTTGAAATAATAAATTTAATATTTAATGAAATACTTCGTTCTCTTGTTTTGGAATGTGCTACTATTTTGATATCAACATAATCAAATTGCGATAAATAGGGAATACATCCCGAACGAGTTGATCACGTGGTAAGTAGGATTGAAGAGTAAAATTGGCATTTTCTAATACTTAATGTCACAAGAAAATTTATCAAAAGTCGATATTGCATTTAGTATAAATGATAATTTTATGGGAAATAGAGCTAAAACTTTTTTTTTCTTTCTTTAGTAAATATAAAGATGAATATACAATTTGCGAAGACAAGGTCTGTACGTTTCACGCTGCCACTCTAGCTAGTCGCACTACAGCGGAACAGGAAAGTCTAAGGATCCTTCATCAACCATACTTGCATGGATGATGCATCTGTGGATTCTAACTACAATGCATGGAACGGAGGCTGCAATTTGACCCACATGTCACGCTTGAGTGAGCAGGTTAGGCAAAATGGGACATTACCATAAGTCCTAGGTCACCTAAAGTTGTGTGGCTGATGCAACTGAGGGTGCTTACCGCAGTACATAGTACAGATGCATCTGAACCACATTTCACGCTTGAGTGACCAGGTTAGGTAAAATGGGTCAGGTCCATTCCTGCCTTACTAGAAGTCCTACATCAACCAAACTTTCATGGATGAAGCATCTGAGGATGCTAACCCAATTGTATGGTAGGGAGTCTGCATCTGACCCACATTTCACGCTTAAGTAAACAGGTTAGGTAAAATGGGACAGGTCCATTCCCAACTATATGTCCTACATCAACCAAACTTGCATGGATGATGCATCTAAGGATACTTACTAGAATGCATTGTACGGAGGCTGCATCTGACCCACATTTCACGTCTATGGTGCATCTGAGGATGCTCAATGCAATGCATGATGTAGATGCTGCATCTGACCCACATTTAACGCTTGCGCAATCGGGTTAAGTGAAATGGGACTTTCATTTCTGGCCTATTTTAAGTCTGAGATCAATTAAAAAAAAACTTATGTGGGTTATGCATCTGAGGTTGCTGCATTTGACCTATATTTCACGCTTGATTGACCGGTAAGGTTTCATAAAAATCTTCATTTCCAGCCTTCTTCAATTTCTTTATAAACCAAACTAATGTGGGTGATGCATCTGGAAATACTTTGTGCAATACTAGTATAGGTACAGACGCTGGTCATGTGACAATATTGCCGTCGACGTGAGCGCTGTCATCTCTGATGGCCCTATGTTTTGTTTTTTTTTAAGGAAGAAATGAATTTTATGCAGAACACCATCGTTGTGAAAAAAACATCTTAACATAAACCCAGTGACATCAATAGTCATCGGTAATAGCTCACTAATAATTCATCATGTGGCAACATTAACAACACAGACATTACTTGCCACACTAGTCACACGGCAATAACAACGCGCATTATGTCACACATAACTGGCAACTCAACACAACACTCAGCAAGGTCGTCAACATTAAAGGGCCCATACAACTCAAATCTAACGGCAACGTTGATAACAATACAAACAACTCAATACTAACGGCAACGTCTACAACAATACAAGCAACTCGAATCTAACGGCAAAGTTGATAACAATACAAACAACTCAATTCTAACGGCAACGTTGATTACAATACAATCAACTCAAATCTAACGGCAACATCGACAACAATACAAACAACTAACGACAACGTCGACAACAATACAAACGACTCAAATCTAACGGCAACGTTGATAACAATACAAACAACTCAATTCTAACGGCAACGTTGATTACAATACAATCAACTCAAATCTAACGGCAACGTCGAAAACAATAAAACAACTCAAATCTAACGGCAACGTCTACAAAAATACAAACAACTCAATTCTAACGGCAACGTTGATTACAATTCAAACAACTCAAATCTAATGGCAACGTCGACAACAATACAAACAACTCACATCTAACGGCAACGTCTTCAACAATACAAACAACTCACATCTAACGGCAACGTCGACAACAATACAAACAACTCACATCTAATGGCAACGTCGACAACAATACAAACAACTCAAATCTAACGGCAACGTCAACAACAATAGAAACAACTCAAATCTAACGGCAACGTCAGCAACAATAGAAACAACTCAAATCTTACGGCAAAGTTGATAATAGAAACAACAAAAATCTAACGGCAACGACGATATCAATACAAACAACTCAAATCTAATGGCAACGACGATACTACAAACAACTCAAATCTAACGGCAACGTCTACAACAATACAAACAACTTAAATCTAACGGAAACGTTGATAGCAATACAAACAACTCGAATCTAACGGCAAAGTTGATAACAATACAAACAACTCAATTCTAACGGCAACGTTGATTACAATACAATCAACTCAAATCTAACGGCAACATCGACAACAATACAAACAACTAACGACAACGTCGACAACAATACAAACGACTCAAATCTAACGGCAACGTTGATTACAATACAATCAACTCAAATCTAACGGCAACGTCGAAAACAATAAAAACAACTCAAATCTAACGGCAACGTCTACAAAAATACAAACAACTCAATTCTAACGGCAACGTTGATTACAATTCAAACAACTCAAATCTAATGGCAACGTCGACAACAATACAAACAACTCACATCTAACGGCAACGTCTACAACAATACAAACAACTCACATCTAACGGCAACGTCGACAACAATACAAACAACTCACATCTAATGGCAACGTCGACAACAATACAAACAACTCAAATCTAACGGCAACGTCGACAACAATACAAACAACTCACATCTAACTGCAACGTTGATAACAATACAAACAACTCAATTCTAACGGCAACGTTGATTACAATTCAAACAACTCAAATCTAACGGCAATGTCGACAACAATACAAACAACTCAAATCTCACGGCAACATGTACAACAATACAAACAACTCACATCTAACGGCAACGTCGACAACAATACAAACAACTTAAATCTAACGGCAACATAGAAAACAATACAAACAACTCCAATCTAACGGCAACGTCTACAAAAATACAAACAACTCACAACTATCGACAACAATACAAACAACTCAAATCAAACGGCAACGTAGACAACAATACAAACAACTTAAATCTAACGGCAACGTCTACAACAATACAAACAACTGAAATCTAACGGCAACATCTGCAACAATAAACAACTCACATTTAACGGCAACGTCGACATCAATACAAACAACTTAAATCAAACGGTTACGTAGAAAACAATACAAACAACTCAAATCTAACGGCAACGTCTACAAAAATACAAACAACTCACAACTAACGGCAACACCGACAACAATACACACAACTCAAATCTAACGGCAAAGTCTACAATAATACAAGCAACTAAAATCTAACGGCAAAGTCTACAACAATACAAACAACTCAAATCTAACGGCAACTTCGACAACTATACAAACAAATGAAATCTAACGGCAACGTCTACAACAATACAAACAACTCAAATCATACGGCAACGTTGAGAACTATACAAAAAACTGAAATCTAACGGCAAAGTCGATAACATTACAAACAACTCAAATCTAACGGCAACGTCAACAACAATAGAAACAACTCAAGTCTAACGGCAACGTCAGCAACAATAGAAACAACTCAAATCTTACGGCAAAGTTGATAACAATAGAAACAGCAAAAATCTAACGGCAACGACGATATCAATACAAACAACTCAAATCTAATGGCAACGACGATAACATTACAAACAACTCAAATCTATCGGCAACGTCTACAACAATACAAACAACTTAAATCTAACGACAACAGTGATAACAATACAAAAACTCGAATCTAACGGCAACGTCGACAACAATGCAAAAAACTTCAATCTAACGGCAACGTTGACAACAATACAAACAACTCAAATCTAACGACAAAGTTGATAACAATACAAACTACTCAAATCTAACGGCAACGTTGATAACAATACAAACAACTCAAATCTAAAGGCAACGACGATAACAATACAAACAACTCAAATCGAAAGGCAATGTTGAACTCAAATTCAACGGCAACGACGATAACAATACAAACAACTCAAATCTAACGGCAAAGTCTACAACAATACAAACAACTAAAATCTAACGGCAAAGTCTACAACAATACAAACAACTCAAATCTAACGGCAACTTCGACAACTATACAAACAACTGAAATCTAACGGCAACGTCTACAACAATACAAACAATTCAAATCTAACGGCAATGTCGACAACAATACAAACAACTCAAATCATACGGCAACGTTGAGAACAATACAAAAAACTGAAATCTAACGGCAAACTCGACAACAATACAAACAACTCAAATCTAACGGCAACGTCAGCAACAATAGAAACAACTCAAATCTTACGGCAAAGTTGATAACAATAGAAACAGCAAAAATCTAACGGCAACGAAGATATCAATACAAACAACTCAAATCTAATGGCGACGACGATAACAATACAAACAACTCAAATCTAACGACAAAGTTGATAAAAATACAAACTACTCAAATCTAACGGCAATTTTGAACTCAAATCCAACGGCAACGACGATAACAATACAAACAACTCAAATCTAACGGCAACGTTGATAACAATACAAACAACTCGAATCTAACGGCAACGTTGATAACAATACAAACAATTCAAATCTAACGGCATCTTTGATAACGATACAAACAATTCAAATCTAAAGGCAACGACGACAACAATAATATCAACACAAACTTAATGACAACGTAGATAAAAATACAAACTACTCAAATCTAACGGCAATGTTGATAACAATACAAACAACTCAAATCTAACGGCAACGACGATAACAATACAAACAACTTAAATCTAACGATAACGTCTACAACAATACAAACAACTCAAATCTAACGGCAACGTTGAAAACAATACGAACAACTCAAATTAAACGGCAACGTTGGCAACAATACAAACAACTCAAATCTGACGACAACGTCAATAACGATACAAGAAACTCAAATCAAACGGCAACGTACATAACAATACAAACAACTCACATCTAACGGCAACGTCGACAACAATACAAACAACTCATATCTAACGGCAACGTCTACAACAATACAAACAACTTAAATTTAACGAAAACGTTGATTTCAATACAAACAACTCAAATCTAACGGCAACTTCGACAACAATACAAACAACTAAAATCCAACGGCAACGTTGATAACAATACAAACAACTCAATTCTAACGGCAACGTTGATTACAATTCAAACAACTCAAATCTAACGGCAACGTCGACAAAAATACAAACAACTCACATCTAACGGCAACGTCAACAACAATACATACAACTCACATCTAATGGCAACGTCGACAACAATACAAACAACTCACATCTAACGGCAACGTCTACAACAATACAAACAACTCAAATCTAACGACAACGTCGACAACAATACAAACAATTCAAATCTCACGGCAACGTCTACAACAATAATCTAACGGCAACGTCGACAACAATACAAACAACTTAAATCTAACGGCAACGTAGAAAACAATACAAACAATTCAAATTTAACTGCAACGTCTACGAAAATACAAACAACTCACAACTAACGACAACGTCGACAACTATACAAACAACTCAAATCTAATGGCAACGTAGACAACAATACAAACAACTCAAATCTAACGGCAACGTCTACAACAATACAAACAACTCAAATCTAACGGCAGCGTTGACAACAATACAAACAACTGAAATCTAACGGCAACATCTGCAACAATACAAACAACTCACATTTAACGGCAACGTCGACAACAATACAAACAACTGAAATCTAACGGCAACGTTGACAACAATACAAACAACTCAAATCTAACGGCAACCTCTAAAAAAATACAAACAACTCACAACTAACGGCAACGTCGACAACAATACAAACAACTCAAATCTAACGGCAACGTCGACAATAATACAAACAACTCATTTCTAACGGCAACGTCGACAATAATACAAACAACTCAAATCTAACGGCAACGTCGACAACAATACAAACAACTCAAATCTAACGGCAATGTCGACAACAATACAAACAACTCAGATCATACGGCAGCGTTGAGAACAATACAAAAAACTGAAATCTAACGGCAACGTCGACAACAATACAAACAACTCAAATCTAACGGCAACGTCAACAACAATAGAAACAACTCAAATCTAACGGTAACGTCAGCAACAATAGAAACAACTCAAATCTTACGGCAAAGTTGATAATAGAAACAACAAAAATCTAACGGCAACGACGATATCAATACAAACAACTCAAATCTAATGGCAACGACGATACTACAAACAACTCAAATCTAACGGCAACGTCTACAACAATACAAACAACTTAAATCTAACGGAAACGTTGATAGCAATACAAACAACTCGAATCTAACGGCAACGTCGACAACAATACAAACAACTTTAATCTAACGGCAACGTTGAAAACAATACAATCAACTCAAATCTAACGACAAAGTTGATAACAATACAAACTACTCAAATCTAACGGCAACGTTGATAACAATACAAACAACTCAAATGTAACGGCAACGACGATAACAATACAAACAACTCAAATCTAACGGCAATGTTGAACTCAAATTTAACGGCAACGACGATAACATTACAAACAACTCAAATCTAACGGCAACGACGATAAAAATACAAACAACTCAAATCTAACGGCAACGTTGATAACAATACAAACAACTCGAATCTAACGGCAACTTTGATAACGATACAATTAATTCAAATCTAACGGCAATGACGACAACAATAATATCAACTCAAATTCAACGACAACATTGATAAAAATACAAACTACTCAAATCTAACGACAATGTTGATAATAATACAAACAACTCAAATCTAACGGCAACGACGATAACAATACAAACAACTCAAATCTAACGATAACGTCTACAACAATACAAACAACTGAAATCTAACGTCGACGTTGAAAACAATACGAACAACTCAAATTTAACGGCAACGTTGGCAACAATTGAAACAACTCAATTTTTACGGCAACGTCAATAACGTTATAAGAAACTCAAATCAAACGGCAACGTACACAACAATACAAACAACTCACATCTAACGGCAACGACGACAACAATACAAACAACTCAAATCTATCGGCAACGTCTACAACAATACAAACAACTTAAATTTAACGAAAACGTTGATTACAATACAAACAACTCAAATCTAACGGCAACGTCGAAAACAATACAAACAACTCATATCTAACGGCAACGTCGACAACAATACAAACAACTCAAATCTAACGGCAACGTCTACAACAATACAAACAACTTAAATCTAACGAAAACGTTGATTACAATATAAACAACTCACATTTAACGGCAACTTCTACAACAATACAAACAACTCATATCTAACGGCAACGTCGACAACAATACAAACAACTCAAATCAAACGACAACGTCTACAACAATAGGAACAACTTAAATCTAACGAAAACGTTGATAACAATACAAACAAATCAAATCTAACGGCAATGTCGATAACAATACAAACAACTTGAATCCAACGGCAACGTTGATTACAATACAAACAACTCAAATCTAACTGCAAAGTCGGCAACAATACAAACAACTCAAATCTAATGGCAACGACGATAACAATACAAACAACTCAAATCTAACGGCAACGTCTACAACAATAGAAACAACTTAAATCTAACGGCAACGTTGATAACAATACAAACAACTCGAATCTGTCGGGAACGTCGACAACAATACAAACAATTTTAATCTCAAGGCAATGTTAACAACAATACAAACAACTCAAATCTAACGACAAAGTTGATAACAATACAAACTACTCAAATCTAACGGCAACGTTGATAACAATCCAAACAACTCAAATCTAACGGCAACGACGATAACAATACAAACAACACAAATCTAACAGCAATGTTGAACTCAAATCCAACGGCAACGACGATAACAATACAAACAACTCAAATCTAACGGCAACGACGATAACAATACAAACAACTCAAATCTAACGATAACGTTGATAACAATACAACCAACTGGAATCTAACGGCAACTTTGATAACAATACAAAAAATTCAGATCTAACGACAACGACGACAACAATAAAATCAACTCAAATTTAACGACAACGTTGATAAAAATACAAACTACTCAAATCTAACGGCAATGTTGATAACAATTCAAACAACTCAAATCTAACGGCAACGTCTACAAAAATACAAACAACTCACAACTAACGACAACGTCGAGAACAATACAAACAACTCAAATGTAACGGCAACGTAGACAACAATACAAACAACTCAAATCTAAAGGCAATGTCTACAACAAAACAAACAACTCAAATCTAACGGCAGCGTTGACAACAATACAAACAACTGAAATCTAACGGCAACGTCTGCAACAATACAAACAACTCACATTTAACAGCAACGTCGACAACAATACAAACAACTCAAATCTAACGGTTACGTAGAAAACAATACAAACAACTCAAATCAAACGGCAACGTCTACAAAAATACAAACAACTCACAACTAACGGCAACGTCGACAACAATAGAAACAACTCAAATCATACGGCAACTTCTACAACAATGCAAACAACTCAAATCTAAAGGCAACGTCGACAACAAAACAAACAACTCAAATCTCACGGCAACGTCAACAACAATACAAACAACTCACATCCAACGGCAACGACGATAACAATACAAACAACTCAAATCTAACGGCAACGTTGATAACAATACAAACAACTGGAATCTAACGGCAACTTTGATAACAATACAAACAATTCAAATCTAACGACAACGACGACAACAATAAAATCAACTCAAATTTAACGACAACGTTGATAAAAATACAAACTACTCAAATCTAACGGCAATGTTGATAACAATTCAAACAACTCAAATCTAACGGCAACGACGAAAACAATACAAACAACTCAAATCTAACGATAACGTGTACAACAATACAAACAACTCAAATCTAACGGCAACGTTGAAAACAATACGAACAACTCAAATTAAACGGCAACGTTGGCAACAATAGAAACAACTCAAATCTAACGGCAATGTCAAAAACGATACAAGAAACTCAAATCAAACGGCAACGTCCACAACAATACAAACAACTCACATCTAACGGCAACGTCGACAACAATACAAACAACTCAAATCTAACGGCAACATTCTACAACATTACAAACAACTCAAATCTAACGGCAACGTCGACAACAATACAAACAAATCAAATCTCACTGCAACGTCAACAACAATACAATCAACACACATCTAACGGCAATGTCGACAACAATACAAACAACTTAAATCTAACGCCAACGTAGAAAACAATACAAACAACTCAAATCTAACGGCAACGTCTACAAAAATACAAACAACTCACTACTAACGACAACGTCGACAACAATACAAACAACTCAAATCTAACGGCAACGTAGACAACAATACAAACAACTCAAATCTAAAGAAAAATTCTACAACAAAACAAACAACTCAAATCTAACGGCAGCGTTGACAACAGTACAAACAACTGAAATCTAACGGCAACGTCTGCAACAATACAAAAAACTTACATTTAACGGCAACGTCGACAACAATACAAACAACTCATATCTAACGGTTACGTAGAAAACAATACAAACAACTCAAATCAAACGGCAACGTCTACAAAATACAAACAACTCACAACTAACGGCAACGTAGACAACAATACAAACAACTCAAATCTAACGGCAACGTCGACAATAATACAAACAACTCAAATCTAACGGCAACGTCGACAACAATACAGACAACTAAAAATTAACGGCAATGTCTACAACAATACAAACAACATAAATCTAACGTCAACATCGACAACTATACAAACAACTGAAATCTAACGGCAACGTCTACAACAATACAAACAACTCAAATCTAACGGCAATGTCGACAACAATACAAACAACTCAAATCATACGGCAACGTTGAGAACAATACAAAAAACTGAAATCAAACGGCAACGTCAACAACAATACAAACAACTCAAATCTAACGGCAACGTCAACAACAATAGAAACAACTCAAATCTAACGGCAACGTCAGCAATAATAGAAACAACTCAAATCTTACGGCAAAGTTTATAACAATAGCAACAACAAAAATCTAACGGCAACGACGATATCAATACAAACAACTCAAATCTAATGGCAACGACGATAACAATACAAACAACTTAAATCTAACGGCAACGTCTACAACAATACAAACAACTTAAATCTATCGGCAACGTTGATAACAATATAAACAACGCGAATCTAACGACAATGTCGACAACAATACAAACAACTTAAATCTAACGGGCAAAATTGACAACAATACAAACAACTCAAATCTAACGACAAAGTTGACAACAATACAAACTACTCAAATCTAACGGCAACGTTGATAACAATACAAACAACTCAAATCCAACGGCAACGACGATAACAATACAAACAACTGGAATCTAACGGCAACTTTGATAACAATACAAACATTTCAAATCTAACGACAACGACGACAACAATAAAATCAACTCAAATTTAACGACAACGTTGATAAATAAACAAACTACTCATTTCTAACGGCAATGTTGATAACAATTCAAACAACTCAAATCTAATGGCAACGACGGTAACAATACAAACAACTCAAATCTAACGATAACGTCTACAACAATACAAACAACTCAAATCTAACGGCAACGTTGAAAACAATACGAACAACTCAAATTTAATGGCAACGTTGGCAACAATAGAAACAACTCAAATCTAACGGCAACGTCAATAACGATACAAGAAACTAAAATCAAATGGCAACGTCCACAACAATACAAACAAATCACATCTAACGGCAACTTCGACAACAATACAAACAACTCAAATCTAACAGCAACTTCTACAACAATAAAAAAAAAAACTCAAATCTAACGGCAACGTCTACAACAATACAAACAACTTAAATCTAACGGCAACGTTGATAACAATACAAACAAATCGAATCTAACGGCAACGTCGACAACAATACAAACAATTTTAATCTTAAGGCAACGTTAACAACAATACAAACAACTCAAATCTAACGACAAATTTGATAACAATACAAAGTACTCAAATCTAACGGCAACGTTGATAACAATACAGACAACTCAAATCTAACGGCAATGTTGAACTCAAATCCAACGGCAACGACGATAACAATACAAACAACTCAAATCTAACGGCAACGACGATAACAATACAAACAACTCAAATCTAACGGCAACGTTGATAACAATACAAACAACTGGAATCTAACGGCAACTTTGATAACAATACAAACAATTCAAATCTAACGACAACGACGACAACAATAAAATCAACTCAAATTTAACGACAACGTTGATAAAAATAAAAACTACTCAAATCTAACGGCAATGTTGATAACAATTCAAACAACTCAAATCTAACGGCAACGACGGAAACAATACAAACAACTCAAATCTAACGATAACGTCTACAACAATACAAACAACTCAAATCTAACAGCAACGTTGAAAACAATACGAACAACTCAAATTTAATGGCAACGTTGGCAACAATAGAAACAACTCAAATCTAACGGCAATGTCAATAACGATACAAGAAACTCAAACCAAACGGCAACGTCCACAACAATAAAAACAACTCACATCTAACGGCAACGTCGACAACAATACAAACAACTCAAATCTAACGGCAACTTCTACAACAATACAAACAACTCAAATCTAACGGCAACGTCGACAACAATACAAACAACTTAAATCCAACGGCAACGTTGATAACAATAGAAACAACTCAAATCTAACTGCAAAGTCGGCAACAATACAAACAACTCAAATCTAATGGCAACGACGATAACAATACAAACAACTCAAATCTAACGGCAACGTCTACAACAATACAAACAACTTAAATCTAACGGCAACGTTGATAACAATACAAACAACTCGAATCTAACGGCAACGTCGACAACAATACAAACAATTTTAATCTCAAGGCAACGTTAACAACAATACAAACAACTCAAATCTATCGACAAATTTGATAACAATACAAACTACTCAAATCTAACGGCAACGTTGATAACAATACAAACAACTCAAATCTAACGGCAACGACGATAACAATACAAACAACTCAAATCTAACGGCAATGTTGAACTCAAATCGAACGGCAACGCCGATAACAATACAAACAACTCAAATCTAACGGCAACGTCTACAACAATACAAACAACTGGAATCTAACGGCAACTTTGATAACAATACAAACAACTCAAATCTAACGACAACGACGGCAACAATAAAATTAACTCAAATTCAACGACAACGTTGATAAAAATACAAACTACTCAAATCTAACGGCAATGTTAATAACAATTCAAACAACTCAAATCTAACGGCATCGACGATAACAATACAAACAACTCAAATCTAACTATAACGTCTACAACAATACAAACAACTCAAATCTAACGGCAACGTTGAAATCAATACGAACAACTCAAATTGAATGGCAACGTTGGCGACAATAGAAAGAACTCAAATCTAACGGCAACTTCTACAACAATAAAAAAAAACTCAAATCTAACGGCAACGTCTACAACAATACAAACAACTTAAATCTAACGGCAACGTTGATAACAATACAAACAACTCGAATCTAACGGCAACGTCGACAACAATACAAACAATTTTAATCTCAAGGCAACGTTAACAACAATACAAACAACTCAAATCTTACGACAAATTTGATAACAATACAAACTACTCAAATCTAACGGCAACGTTGATAACAATACAAACAACTCAAATCTAACGGCAATGTTGAACTCAAATCCAACGGCAACGACGATAACAATACAAACAACTCAAATCTAACGGCAACGACGATAACAATACAAACAACTCAAATCTAACGGCAACGTTGATAACAATACAAACAACTGGAATCTAACGGCAACTTTGATAACAATACAAACAATTCAAATCTAACGACAACGACGACAACAATAAAATCAACTCAAATTTAACGACAACGTTGATAAAAATAAAAACTACTCAAATCTAACGGCAATGTTGATAACAATACAAACAACTCAAATCTAACGATAACGTCTACAACAATACAAACAACTCAAATCTAACAGCAACGTTGAAAACAATACGAACAACTCAAATTTCATGGCAACGTTGGCAACAATAGAAACAACTCAAATCTAACGGCAATGTCAATAACGATACAAGAAACTCAAACCAAACGGCAACGTCCACAACAATAAAAACAACTCACATCTAACGACAACGTCGACAACAATACAAACAACTCAAATCTAACGGCAACTTCTACAACAATACAAACAACTCAAATCTCACGGCAACGTCAACAACAATACAAACAAATACATTTAACGGCAATGTCCACAACAATACAAACAACTTAAATCTAACGGCAACGTAGAAAACAATACAAACAATTCAAATCTAACGGCAACGTCTATAAAAATACAAACAAATCACAACTAACGACAACGTCGACAACAAAACAAACAACTCAAATCTAACGGCAGCGTTGACAACAATACAAACAATTGAAATCTAACGGCAACGTCTGCAACAATACAAAGAACT
The DNA here is from genome assembly GCA_033119305.1 of Pinctada imbricata. Taxonomy (NCBI): domain Eukaryota; kingdom Metazoa; phylum Mollusca; class Bivalvia; order Pterioida; family Pteriidae; genus Pinctada; species Pinctada imbricata. The sequence goes on along the minus strand of VSWD01000001.1, from coordinate 26,208,412 downwards.
CACATTTAAGGGCAACGTCGACAACAATACAAACAACTCAAATCTAGCGGTTACGTAGAAAACAATAGAAACAACTCAAATCAAACGGAACGTCTACAAAAATACAAAAAACTCACAATTAACGGCAACGTCGACAACAATACAAACAACTCAAATCTAACGGCAACGTCGACAACAATACAGACAACTAAACTTTAACGGCAACGTCTACAACAATACAAACAACATAAATCTAACGGCAACATCGACAACTATACAAACAACTGAAATCTAACGGCAACGTCGACAACAATACAAACAACTTAAATCCAACGGCAACGTTGATAACAATAGAAACAACTCAAATCTAACTGCAAAGTCGGCAACAATATAAAGAACTCAAATCTAATGGCAACGACGATAACAATACAAACAACTCATATCTAACGGCAACGTCTACAACAATACAAACAACTTAAATCTAACGGCAACGTTGATAACAATACAAACAACTCGAATCTAACGGCAACGTCGACAACAATACAAACAATTTTAATCTCAAGGCAACGTTAACAACAATACAAACAACTCAAATCTAACGACAAATTTGATAACAATACAAACTACTCAAATCCAACGGCAACGACGATAACAATACAAACAACTCAAATCTAACGGCAACGACGATAACAATACAAACAACTCAAATCTAACGGCAACGTTGATAACAATACAACCAACTGGAATCTAACGGCAACTTTGATAACAATACAAACAATTCAAATCTAACGACAACGACGACAACAATAAAATCAACTCAAATTTAACGACAACGTTGATAAAAATAAAAACTACTCAAATCTAACGGCAATGTTGATAACAATTCAAACAACTCAAATCTAACGGCAACGACGATAACAATACAAACAACTCAAATCTAACGATAACGTCTACAACAATACAAACAACTCAAATCTAACGGCAACGTTAAAAACAATACGAACAACTCAAATTTAATGGCAACGTTGGCAACAATAGAAACAACTCAAATCTAATGGCAATGTCCATAACGATACAAGAAACTCAAACCAAATGGCAACGTCCACAACAATAAAAACAACTCACATCTAACGGCAACGTTAACAACAATACAAACAACTCAAATCGAACGGCAACGTCAACAACAATACAAACAACTCAAATCTAACGGCAACGTTGATAAGAATACGCATCATGTCACTACAACTCAAAATGGGTTGCACAGTGATAACAATACATACATGTACACATTTAGTTACACACAACTCTACAATGAGGGCAACGTCGACAACAATACGCATCATCTCACACACAACTCAACCTGGTGGCAACGCTGATAACAATACGCATAATTTCACACTGAACACTTACGGCAACGTCGACAACAATACGCATCATTTCACACACAATGCTACACTGACGGCAACGTCAACAACAAAACACATCATGTCACACACCACTCCACACTGACGACAACGTCGACCACAATTAAAATCAAGTAACACTCAACTCAGCACTGCCGACAACGTCGATAACGATATTCATCATGTGACACACAACATATCATTAATGGAAACTTCGACATAATACACATCATGTCACAAACAACTAAACACTCTCGGCAACGTCAACAACAATATGCATCAAGTCACACAACTCAAAATGGGCGACACAGCGATAACAATACACATTAAGTCATCACAACTCAAAATGGGCGACACAGCGATAACAGTACATATTAATATCAATTCTCTGTAAGGACCAAAATATTTTGGAAACAGCATGTCATGGATTTTCATGATTTTCTCTATAAATGGTATGTATAATGCCCTGAATACAACAATAACATTTTTTTGAAAATAAATATTCCGGTTGCCATGGAAACGAGGTATGTCTATTTATAGCACTAAAACAATTGTCAAATAAGTCATCTTTGGCTATTATGTTGCCATGGAAACCATTGTCAGAGTTAATTGGTATTAACAACTTATAATCTTTAAAACCTCTATTTTTAGAAAAAATAACAATTTTTTGACATTTCTTTCAATTAGCCGGATCCTATCTAATCAAAATCAGTCAAAAATTGCCATAAAATAAGGTCAAAATCAAGGCCTATTTTTGTCCAAATTTTACCATTTTTAAGCAAAAATAACACAAAATGTCAGGCTGATACCACCATCACTGTTGTCAGAATAAAATAGATCTCATGTGGCAAATATAATCACTGAAAAAAATAAGTGGGACCTTGTTTTGTTTTCCTACATTTTGAGGTCAAAAATGGTTGCCATGGCAACTTTTTACTTGACACATGATGACGATATCTTTTCAAATTGATTTTTAGCATGGTTTAAATAACTTATATTGCTTAAGTTTTATGTAAGGACAACAGAAGAAATTATTCTTTATTTGAGCACTTTCAAAATTTGTCAAGGTCATTGACTCTAAGTTCAAGGTCAATTCAAAATATAGGTTCCAATTTCAATAAAATTTGCATTTTTGTTGTTATTTATTGTTACTAAATTTAGGCTTAATTGTCATATATTTGTATCCAAAATACTTCTTTCTAAAATTAGAACCGATAGATGGAAAAACATTACAATTTTTAGTTCAGAACATTTCTCCTAAAAAAATAAGCCCCAGACAAAAATCATGATAATCTCACATTTTTTTATATGTATGTATGAAATACTAGCTAAAAATCAAGGATGTCTTTTTTGCAACTTTGGTCAATAAATAGGGGATATATCCAAAATCACTGTATGTGTTTGTTTTACTCAATACCACATGATTTTTGAGTAACTGCCTCTCGTATTTTTGAAAAATCACAGAATTTTGCCAAATTTAGTGAATTACATTCAAGATGACCTTGACACTGGGTCCTGTGACCTTGAAAAAATTTAAGGTGATTTTTTTAAACAATAATGCTCTTTTATATGCACTGATAAAAAAATGCTTAAAAATATATAACGGACAGCTGAAAAGTTACCAGTAAATTACTCTATGTGTAATAGCACTGACCAGAATGTCACCATAGTAACCATTTTTTATACCCTTTTGAATAAAATTGTGAAGAGGTCCCACTCAAATTTTAACATTTTCTTAAAGATCGAGGATTAAACTTTAAAGATAATTGGCAGTAGAAATCAAGTTAGCCTGACATTTCAGATTATTTGCCCTTAAATTTGAGCAAAATCATGTTAAATTGGGAGCTTTTTCGGTCTTAAAAAGGGCCTCTTCAAAACAGGTTTTTGACTACATTTTGAGCATATTGACAAAGAGAATAGCGGGCAGAAACATACTTCTTGTGTAATATTTATACTATTAAAGATATAAAGAGAAAAATTAAGGAAATTTCAGTTGACTACAATAGCTGTTACTATGGAAACGAGCCTTGTGAAAATGCCATGTTACAAGTATTCTACCGATGCGTAAAATTTCAAACATGGTTTCCATGGCAACGAAAACTTAATTTGTAAAAAGAAAGTTTATTTTTGTCTCAGTACATCATATACACCTTCCACATCAAAAATCTCAAAAATTGGAGACATGCTGTTTCCACGTGCTATTGAAATTATTTTGGTCCTTACAGAGAACTGCTATTAAGTCATACACAACTCAAATGGGCGACACAGCGATAACAATACACATTAAGTCATACACAACTCAGCACTGAGGGCATTGTCGACAACAATACCCATCATCTGACACATTACTCAACCCTGGAGGCAACGTTGATAACAATACGCATCATTTCACACAACTCAACACTTACAGCAACGTCGACACAATACGCATTATTTCACACACAACTCAACACTTACAGCAACGTCGACACAATATGCATTATTTCACACAACTCTACACTTACGACAACGTCAAAGACAATACGCATCATCTCACACTCAATTCAGAACTGGTGGCAACGTTTCCAACAATACGCATCATTTCACACACAACTCAATACTACGACAACGTCGACAACAATACGCTTTCCTCTCGCACACAACTCAACACTGAGAGCAACGTCGACAACAATACGCATCAAGTGACATATAACTCAACACTGACGGCAACGACGACAACAATACACTTCACCAAAACAGCTCAAACTTGATGGCAACGTTAATAGCAATAGGCATCATGTCACACACAACTCAACACTCGAGGCAACGGCGACAACAATACCTATAACAACCCGCACAACTCCAACATGAAGGAAATGTCGAAACGCATCGTGTTACACTCAACTCATTACTCACGGCAACGTGAACAACAATAAGCATCAAGTCACACAAAATGAGCGGCACAGCGATAACAATACGCATCATGTTACACACAACCTATCCCTAACGGCAACGTCGACAACAATACGCATGTCACACATACTAGTAACTCAACAGTTACACTGACGGCAGCGTCGACAACAATACGCATTAAGTCACACAACTCAAACAAGAAGGCAACATTTATCACAATATGCTTCATATCAGTTGTGGGTGACACATAACTCAAACCTAACGGCAACGTTAATAAAAATACACACAAAGTCACATACAACTCAACACTGAAGACAAAGCCCTCATCTCACAAATAATATAAACCTTACGGAAACTTAAAAACAATACGCATCATATCACCCACAACCCAAACTTGATGGCAATGTTGATAGCAATACGCATCAAGTCACATAAAACTCAACACTGATGGAAAAGCTTATAGAAATACACACAAAGCCACAACTCAACACTGACGTCAACGTCAATAACAGTACGCATCAAGTCGCACACAATTCAACACTAGTGGCAACATCAACAACAATTCGTATAATCCAACACAACTCAAACATTACGGCAACGTCATTACGGCAACGTCGACTGCAGTACTTATCATGTCATACACAACCCAAACTAAACGGCAATGTTGATAGTAATATGCATCAAGTCACATAAAACTCTACACTGATGACAATGTTAATAGAAATACACATAAAGCCACAACTCAACACTGACGGCAACGCTTATACCAGTACGCGTCAAGTAACAGAGAATTCAATTAACGTCGACAAGAATTCGTATCATATCACACACAACTAAACACTAGCGGTAACGTCGACGACAATACGCATCATGTCACACACAATTGAACACTAGCGACAACGTTGACAACAATTCGCATCATCCCACACACAACTCAACCCTTACGGTAACGTCGACAACAATACGCATCATGTCACACACAACTCAACCCTTGCGGTAACGTCGAAAACAATATGCATCATTTCTCACTCACTTTCGCAATGAGACAAAAGAAAAAAACGTAGACGGGATAGTTTGAGATTTCCTCGTCTCACACTCCACGTTATACTTATGATGACGTAATAGAACGTAACGTCACATCATCGCTAGATTTGTGCTCATTTTGTATCGGTTTTGGTTTAAAAAATCATTTGAGTGATAATAAAATGAGCTGAGTGAGAAAAATAATCTATCACGACTTTGCGACTGAGACAGAGGATTCTCATCCTCGCGAAAAGATTTGATATAGCCACGCCAAGCCTCGTCGTAGATTACAAATCTTTTACACTCGGATGAGATTCCCCTGTCTCAGTCGCAAAGTCGTGACAGATTCTATTATCACGCATAACTAAAATGACGGCAACATTAATAAAAATACACTTCAAGTTACACACAATTGACCCTTCCGATTGCGGGAAAAACATGCAAAATTTCGTGACGTCACAATGCTTTTACCATGTGTTCACCTCGGACAAACAAGCTTCGAACCTCGGTCAAACATTGAAATTGCATTGTGACGTCATGGAATTTCTGAAATTTTTCCCGCGTTCGGAAGGGTCAATTCAACACTTACTCATGACGGCAACGTAATGACAATACGCATCATGTCACACATAACGTAAACCTTGCAGCAACGTCAACAATAATACGCATCAAATCACAAAACTGGTTCTTATTCCAAAGATATTAGAGAGACGATTGCTCGCTGTTCGGATCATTGCGACAGCCATAACTTGTTTTCGTCTTGGAGGGCAGTAATATCATTGTGCAACCCACGAACGTACGAAATATAGAGCGGGGATAGATTGTCAGTAGACTTAAGAAACAGTCAGTCTTAGCATAAGTAGAAGATATGAAATGATAAGAAATGAATCTTATATTTTTCCTGTTAATGCAGGTATCACCCGAAAAAAAATGGACGGAAAAATTTTGCATCAACTTAAACAAATACAAGATTCATTTCTTAAACATACGCAACTAAACACTAACGGCATCGTCGACAGTAATACGCATCATGTGACACACAATTCAACACTGGTGGCAACGTCGACAGTAATACGCATCATGTGACACACAATTCAACACTGGTGGCAACGTCGACAGTAATACGCATCATGTGACACACAATTCAACACTGGTGGCAACGTCGACAGTAATACGCATCATGTGACGACACACAATTCAACACTGGTGGAAACGTCGACAACAATACGCATCATGTGACACACAATTCAACACTGGTGGTAACGTCGACAACAATACGCATCATATCACACTCAACTAAACACTGGTGGTAACGTCGACAGTAATACGCATCATGTGACACACAATTCAACACTGGTGGCAACGTCGACAACAATACGCATCATATCACACATAATTCAACCCTTGCGGCAACGACGACCAACCACACAATTCCAACCTGTACGGCAATGTTGAAAACAATACACGCATCATGTCAATAGGTTTTACCCTCCCCATACCCTGCATTATTTGTTGAAACTCCGCGTCCTAGGGTTATTTCTTAGATTCGCCAATATGATCGTTGATTTTTTTGCGGATCCAGAATGTCAAACGTCTCACATATACTGGTGTAAAGCAGATGCACGTACCATCGGGTACCTACATCCCGTCATGGCGACAGGCGATGTCGATTCGTATGTTACATCCTTCAATAGCAACAAATAACACAGTTCATGTTGGATTTGTACACTTACAGGCGCGTAGCCAGAGTAGAAATGATGTGTACTCAAATCAGCCTAGGTAGGGGGTCTAGGGGCGAAGCCCTGGTAGGGGTCCCGGGGGCGTGGCCCCGGAAGCTCGTGAAATATGGCAATTTCATGAATTTGAAACACCCAATTTCCACTGTAAAATGACGAAGTTCGATTTAATTATATATCTATTTGTACATCTTTTAATTTTTGGCAAAATGATGTGTACGCAGTTGCGTACTTGCGTATGGGCAGCTACGCGCCTGACTTAACGTGAAGATTATGTATGGATAAATGCTGGAAATTAAGCAATTTCATAATTGGTTGTAAAATTTACAGTGTATGTTGAGGTTATGAAAATGAGAAGGAAGTAGGTACTAGTGTTTAAGCAATGATTTGTGGTACCTACATCAAGGAATGTCCGGTACCTACATCATCGTCATTTTGATTCGGTTTAAAAATAGTGTTCTAACTCGATTTTTATATATATATGATCATATGCATATTACCATTTCTTGATCTAAACATTATCTTCACGTTGATTGAACAAATCCAACACGAACTGTGTAAATCATTGACATTGAAGGATGTAAACATACGAATCGGCATCGCCTGTCGCCATGACGGGATGTAGGTACCCGATGGTATACGTGCATCTGCTTGACACCAGTGACATACGAACGGGCAGGAAACTACGCATTTAATCAGAGTTCACTTTCCTTTATCCTATCGTTATGGGCTATCCCAAAACCGTCCGAAATGAAAAATTAATGGAAGCGAACTTTAATTACATCATTCCGTTAAAAAGGAACAGCTTTTACGCCGTATAAACGCTACAATTACGAGTACGCCTTTGACTTTTAAAGTATTTACGAAAGATACCATCTTCCCTTGTAAAAAAAAAAGCTTACCGAAGTACTTTTCAGATTAATTGGAGTTATCTTTCTTACCACATGTATTCAGAAAACAGCTATTTTGCACACTGGTGAAATTATGGAAATTAAAATGGTGTTTCTCACCTTGCAACGATACGGAAGCCCATTGGCTTCACAGAAAGAATGAATTTATTGCGTATATACGCAATAACATTGCGTATATTCGCAATAGTATTGCGTATATTCGCAATAATATTGCGTATATTCGCAATAATATTGCGTAATTATATATACGCAATGTTATTGCTTATATATACGCAATATTTTTTTTTTCTGTGAAGCCAAATGGCTTCCGTACATGTACGTCAATAGGACCTCCGTCTCAGTATTTTTAAAACTAAAACGTTGTCATTGGTAAAAAAAACCAGCATATAAGTACATGTAGTATCCAAGCAATGTCAACCAAGCAATCGAAGTTAAAGATAATGGTTGGGTGGGGGCTCAAGATAGATTTTATTCATCGGCACATTCACGAATAATGTTATATCTGTATCAATCTTTAGATGGGGACGGACCCCTCTCCCACTACCACCCTCCTTCATATAACCTCTTATGCCCCTTAACCCTCCCGCCCCCTTCCTTCTCCCTCCCACCGTCCTATCTCCTCCTCTCTCCCTCTTCCTCCCCTCTCTTTCACCCTGTCCACCCCCTCTGACATAGTGAGATAAATCTTGCTCAATATAATATTTTGAGCTCAAATGGTAATTCGCATAGTTTTCTCGCGAAAGATACATGACGAATCCGAACATATTATGAAGACATGAACATGTTAAATGGTTATTGATTCTAGCCAAATTACGGTGAAATTCTATCAATTATCCTTTTTTATTTCATGGTACGGAACTGATGTTCTAAAACATATTTTTTTCGTTAACAAGGCTGATTTCATAACATACACCAAAAGCCATCGGCGGGATAAATTCATTATACAGTGTTTTACAGGGAAGATACAAAAATATATTGGGTCGATGAAGAAAGTTGTATTGGGCTCGGCTTCGCCTCACCCAACTTTTTTCATCGACCCAATATATTTCTGTATCCCCCCCCTGTAAAACACTGTTTAACTAATCATATGTTGTACATGTAATGTATGTATTCATATAAATTAAATTCAATAATTCTCATTAGAAAAAACCCTCGTAGTGTTGATGCCTTTTTCCCCTTTTTTTTAAAAATCTGGATGTTCTCGCCTCCCACACTTCACTGAAGATTTTGTTTTAAATAATTACCACGATTACAGGTATAAAGATCATCCTGTCAGCTGAAAGTATCGTGTTGAAATTCCTGCTGAGACCTTGTTTTGCTGTTACCTCTTACTGATACATTCAAATGAATATTTCCGAATTTATGATTACTTTTTTGTGAAAATATCCATGGGTTCATATACTAGTACCTCTCTTATTGCCAGAAAGTTTTATATAAATTTATGCAAACTTTGCCAGGAATGACCTTAAAATACGCATAATTTCAATACAATTCGGGTAAATCCCCGTGAATTCGGATTTTATTTGCCGTCGCCTCCATACTGAGGATTTTATCAAGGTTTTTTGTGTGTGAAAATATCCATTGGTCCATAAACTTGACTTACTGCCAGACTGTTTTATATTTGAAATGACGTTTTTGTGCAAAATTTGAGGGAAGTTCATCTTTTTTTATCTGATTACCTAGGAATGACCTTAACAGACTTTTCCCCTCGAGACCATGAGAAACTTTTTATTTCTGTATAAGGCTTTGCTTATGAAAATGAGGAAAGAATTCAGTCTTTGAATATATCTGTTTCAATAGGTCATATTATATTGTATGTCTGGTCCATGCTGTAAATTCATCAGCTCTAAAATGATGCTTATAAATTTGAAGACGTTAAACATTGATAATTTTTCCTCTTTTGAGTATTTTTGTCTTTTTTTAGTTACACTCCTTCGAAATGGAAATGAGGTATCGTAGGAGGGAGGGGGTCTAAGGGTTTCCATTGCAAAATGATATACTGCCTTATGTGATGAAAAACTCATATACAACTACAAAAGCATAGAAATTAAGGAGAAATGAGTAGAGTAGGCAGGGGGCCATAACCACAGGAATGCTCAAAATGATCGGGATTTTCTCATCTCTTCCCACTGACAGCCATAATACCTTACAGGTAAATTGTTTACATTATTACCAAAATGTGCCTTTTTCCTTTTTACACGTTCATAGATGACTAACTCTCATATTAAAAAGACAAGCGCGGATCACCATAGTTCTGAAGGAGAATTTCTACGTAATATTAATGGAAACACCCCCCCCCCCTTCTCGCTCCCTCTAAATAACAATGTTCGAAATGCTTGAACTTAAGGAAGTACATCGTGTGTAACCCACGGGGAAGCGGTTATGTGAGGTACGATCTACCCCGGGGAACCATTTTATCAATGATTGCTTGATAGAAAGATGTGATTCAGAGTGTACACCGAACAAAATGTCTTTTTCTGTCGCATTTTGCTTATTTTTTTATGCATCCTTTTTTCCAACCGGAGCCACTCAAAGGATTCTGATAAAACAATGAAACTATAATACATTATGTGGTCAAGGTCCCCTATCGAAAATGAATTCGGAATCCCGATCCATTTAAGGGTGGGACGCTGAATGGATAAGAAAAAAAAGACATGAATAAGGCAAGCGGGGATCAAGAGGGGTTTGAGCAAGTAAGTTATCTCCCCCTTTGTTATATTTAAAAAAATACTCATTTTCAACTAATATGAAAAATACGTTTTTCCCCATTTTTTTCAAAATTATAAAACGTCTGGAGCAACATCCCCCTTCTTAATTCTTTTTTTATCCCCCAATGCACGTGAACGCGACAAAATCTCTTGACTTCCAAAAATTTAAATCGTCCATTGAAAACTGAAAATTACCTGGCCCCAATCAAACGTTTTTACATCCGCGCCTTCTATGTACATAACCGTACGTATATGGTATTTACGCGCGCGTAGTAAATTCATTCATACACGTAGGTGATATCAGGTACGCAGCCGACGCCCTCCCGAGCAGACGAGAGACTGAAAACCTTGCAGACGATAGACAGAAGAATTATTTTCCAGGATGGCACAGCAAAAATTGGAAGAGGTTAAGAGCGAGTGGAGAGAAGTCTACAATACAATCAACTGTGATAAGTCAGATGGAATAAATATTTCAGAACTAGCTGGTTTCATCAAGGAAAGGAGGCCCGGATTGGAAGATTCAGATATTGCTGTAAGTTTCAGTTTTTTGTTTTTTTGTTTTTTTTTTTTTTTTTTGTTTTTTTTTTTCAACTTTCATTTCATTTTTAAACTTTATAAAAGTAAAAATAAAGCTATTTTCTCTTAAACTTTGTAAGTTTGTAGATTTAGTTGTCGTATAACGCCTACATTTCTTTTAAAGTCAATGACTTTGTGATACAACTTTATACATTTCTTTTGTTGTAAATATACCGGAAAACCGGTTTCTTTCCTAAATTTCACTAAAGATATGACACTGTCGTGCAAATGACAGGTAGATAAAGTATCATTTATGAATGAATAAGTCGATGGAATTTATGTTGTATTTAAAGTGAAGTAACTTAATTTGAATTGACTTTAGTTTGTAAAAGATTGCAACAAGCGCGACACCGGTAAACTGGTACAGGTAGAAGGGACACCCACGCATTCAAAAAGTTAATCTTTATTGGGAAAATTTGCATTTTGAATTATGATATTGTTTACCGTTGTTAGTGGTAACCCCCGATAAGGGAATACCGACGCCGACTTAAAAATCGATGGAAATACACGTAAAAATGCATGGAAAGGTGATGAGAGTTTGAAGATAATGATGACAATGTGTCGAAATATCTAGTGATGCCTTCGTCCATCCTCCCTCCCTCAAAAGTTTTCTGAAAAAAAAATCAAATCATCGTTCAGGCGACGCTACTTTTTAGTCCCCTACCGGCAAAGACGAAGGGGACTCTTATTATATATAATCCCAGCGCTTTGTTTACCAGCAGTTAAAGCGTAAAAAGGTCAATATATTGGCGTTTTTGGCATTCCATAAACACAACTTGCTTTGAAATTTATTTTTCCGACGAGACGAGACCTTGACACATCTGAATATGCTCGACTTACCTATGTAAAGAAAAAAATAACAAGATTTGCATAAAAGTTGCCGGTTTTCATTTCATCCCACGTCAACATTCAAAGGGTAGATTTGTACTTTTCGCTTGATAGACAGTGAATGACAAATTAACTCAAGAGAGACATTTTTTTCACGGCATGTTATTGCACTCTGTGCTTTAGAATAAGAAGAAAAAAAAAAGATAAAAAAAGAAAAGAAACTTCGCATGTCTGTACAAACATGAACATATAAACAAGTCTCTAACAAAAACATATATAGTTATTTAAAAAAAAACTTGCGTCTACATGCGAATGAGAAAGAAAAAAAATCAAACAAAAAATTCCAAAAACAAAAAAACTGATTTCAAAACAGACAGAATATGTAGAGCTGGTCATCGTAGGGACTAGATCCACACAATCTTGCGGATCGGGCCTTTCCGTAGGAAGAAGCGTGAGACGGAATGGCCCGATAATGTACGATTGTGATACATGTACGTAGAATACTCGAGTTTCTAACCCCCACCCCCGAAACGTGGTGAACGCGAGACACCGTAGGGGACCGGGATCGACAATTAAACGGAACTAGCCGTGATTGCCTGGGCTGACGCGGCAAAATGTTTAAACTGTCAAAACATTTGTCACGGCAGCCCATGGTGCAGATGACCTAATCTAGAGACGGGTCGAACGCAACGAAAGTTGACAGACCGAAGCGGAACGGGAAGCAACAGTATGACTCGGCAATTTACGATCCTAGTGAAGTTGCGTTACGATCTGTTACGTTTATTTCTCGTTTAGCTACGGCAGCCATAGGGCAGATGCGCGTTTTATTCAGGCTTGCCACGATTTCTCACAGCAAGATAAGGGGTTAGTTAGCCCAATCTCCAAGCCTCGATCTTGCTACGCGTCAGACGTATTCATCGACCATGGCAAATATTGTAGTGGAGAGTAGCGTAACATAAATGAGCTGTCTGGAGTTTGGTGTTAGCCGTTTGGTCACGTTCAATCACGATACGTCCCGTCTTGTTACGGGTTATTTCGGGTTCTACTACGGCCTGGCACGGTGCGTACGGTCACACAAGAAGTATAACAAGCGAAAACCTTTTTTTCAGCTTTTTGTATCTCCTTTTCCTGGCGGTCACGGTTACTTAGTAATCGTAGTGGGCCTTGACAGAACTTGGTAGACGTGGCCAACTTGATTGGATCGTAACAAAGCGTGACAGGTCCCATCAGAACGTAGCAGGTCGTGAGGAAACGTACAAACGTCCGTAACAAGCCGTGGGTTGAAACGTAGTGCGCCGTCAGGTTTCCGGGATTCAGGAGGCGCTGGTCGTCACGGATACATTGATAGATCGTGCGAAACGTAACGAGACCTACATGTAACAGAACTTGAATACCAAAAAAAAAAAAAGATAAAAATTGACAAAAATCCTACGGCGTGTTACGTTTTGAGCTGCCGGGTACGATTTCGTATACGATGTTACATGTATAAGAGAAAGGAGGGGATCTGTATATACTAGTGCATCTAGGCTACCCTAATAACACTTCCTATCGCCTTGCCTTGAAATGAATGAAAATTGTCAGATGTATAGAATTTATAGAATTTTCAAGAAAATTGGAGTCACTGCCTGAAAGAATAAGGATCGGGGGGGGGGGGGGGTCATACAAAATGTACATCACACATCCCTAATTACGCCGCGTTTACAAGTCTTTGAAGACATTTTACTTACAGTGCATCCTTTAACCAACTAAATCTACTTGTGTTTATCTGATATTTTCAGAACATATTTACAGACTTGGACTCCGATTCGGACAAAAAGGTGACAGAAGACGAATTTATTAGAGAAATGAGCAAAAGAGATAGAAAGTTAGTTTTATTTATCTATTTAATTAATGTTTAATAGGACATTATTAAGTACACTTACCATTTCTAGGTTTTCTGTTTCATACTTTGTGTACTAATTTATGAATAAACTAACTCAAAATGCATCAAAGATGCAAAGTGCCGAGTTGCCAAGGTTGAATGTAAGTATGAATATGCAGACTTACATGATTTGTGAATGGCCTGTGATACGTTCAAATTAAACTAGCGGTAAAACACCTTTCTAGATTATTGTTAAAGAGTCGTCCTTGACTTTCTGGTAACGCTGGCATTTCTGGCAAGTTTCATCATCTTAGGTGCAATACATGCCCTAATATGATCCGGGAAGTATTTTCAATCATCATGCAGAATCCCATGACTTGACCTTTGACCCTAGAATAAATAGGGGTCATCCTCAAGTCTTTGGAAACATCCCTGGCAAGTGTTATTATGATGTTTGTAGCAACACATGTTCTATATTAAATATGATCCGGACATCATTTTCAATCGTCAGAGTCCTATGACCTAACCTTTGACCTCTTGACCTCAAAATCAATTGGGGTCATCCTTGACTCATGATAAGTAAGGGTATAAAGTTTCATTGCACTAGCACTTACCCAAAGGGGCTCGATGCCAACAATCCTCAATCCTGACACCGGCCCCTTCCCTTCTCTCTCTATAGTCAAAGTATATATAAGGAAAGAAGGGGCGGTTATTCTTGTGGATCGTTAGCATCGAGTTCCTGTGCACTTATCATATTTGAATCATTGTCCAGAAACCATGCAATTGTTGACGCCTGCTCTTCACCCGTCTCGCTTCACATAAAAAACCGAGTTTTGCAACTCGGCTAAAATTCTCTCTCGTAACACTCCAATATCATCATTTTATTTCAATTGTATCTTAAAATGCTGAAGGACCTGATGGATTGAGGCAATTTATTGATTTAGAGATTCGCATTAGTTCTACATAATTATAGTTATATCACTATTTTGGAACAAGCACGAATCAGCTCACAGCGGAACTACAGAAATACTGTATTCCATTAAGTTGGATTAACTGAATAAATTGAACTTGAACTTGAAATTAACGTATGAGTGCCACTTACTTTTTTATTTTCCTACTTTTAATCTTAAAATTTCCAAATTCAAAGTCGGAATTTCCAACTTTAATCTTGGAAAAATTATACCGTCCTAATGAAATTCCAAGACTAAAGTAGGAAGTTCCGACTTTAAAATTGAAAAAAAAAAAATGGTTACAAAATGGTTCCAAAAATGTACTTTTATCATTTTTTCGCTTTTCAACGTTAAAAACCGCATATACAGTCAAAAGAAAAAACTGAAAAACGACCAGTCACGTATATTTGTAACAGAAGATTTGACCAGATATCGTCAAGCAGTTGTGAGTGAAGTGGTCAAAGCAAAGCGCGCCGAAAAAGTTACGTCGTTTTGGACCAATGACGGGCGCATCTTTATAAAAACGTCCGAGGGAGGTCAAAAATTCCTGATCGAAAGTATTGACGACCTGAACTATTACGCTCCGCCGTCAAATGAGTTTGCGATGGAAGTCGGCCAGTCCCACTCCAGTGATGCGCGCCAGTGAACTGATACAGCGATGATCCATGCATGGTCATGCATCTATCATGTCTAACTATGAACATTATAATTACGTATATGATTCAAACTCCTGTTATATTTACAAATGAACCTGATCATGTTTACCTATATATCTGCTAATATCAGATCACATGTTGATAAACCTTACTAAATTTTTTGAGTTATCAAATAAATTTACTCATGAATAAACACATAAATTTTTCCTGTAGTTATATAATGGTCATTGAACAATTTTTTTAGTTAAGAAATGAATCTTATATTTTTTCTGTTGATGCAGGTATCACCCGAAAAATTGGACAGAAAACTGCATCAATGCGCGTAGCGCGTTGATGCAAAAGTTTTCTGTCCAATTTTTCGGGTGATACCTGCATCAACAGAAAAATATAAGATTCATTTCTTATCATTTAATTATGGAAAACAGACTGTTTTCTTTGACCTAAAAACAATCAATCACCGCACTATATTTCGTAGTTCGGAAGGTTTTGCAGTGATACGTCTGCCAAAACAAGTTATGGCAGCCGCCATGATTCAAACAGCGAACGATCGTCTCTCTATATCTTTGGAATAAGGACCAGTTTGGGCAAATTCTATATGCACTGTTAATTTTTGAGTAAGTAGAAACGAAATGGTACCCTAGAAATGATAAGCAAACATCAACAAATTGTATTTTCAGCAACGAGTTCATTCGAGCTTGAGGGAACCCCCAGTTCTAAAAATAGTGCTATAAATATACTTCCGTGAAAAAATTGTGTTGATCGATGTATCAACAAAATTTCTCAGCCAATCAGAATCTTCGTTTCTTGAAAATGACAATGGAAATTAAATGATTTCTATATGAATGTGAAATATGACAGAATTATATTCATCAGTGAATTCAAATTTTGCAACGAATTATAGAAAGTATTCCATAATGATTTAATTTCCAACACCATGATTATGGAAAGTGTCGTGTGAATGGTTCTATCACATAGTTGAATTCTATTTCAATTTTTATGTTTCAAGTTTACTTAATCCCATATCCTGTCCTAGTATTTTACTTCCTAACATGATGATAAGGACATACATGTATTGTACATTTATTTGGTAATAACTTGACCGCCTTCTTCTATTGAGAAAGAAAATATCATTTGTGCATCATGACCTACTAATATAAGCTCTGATGTTTCTACCATTATCAAAACCCATATTTAGCAATCTCATCAGTTTAGATTTTGCATCTGTAAATAGCATCACCATTGTTTATTTTGTGTTTAGTATTACCTTACTGGTTATCGTTTATTGATTGATTTTGTGACTTAGCACTAAGTATTTAGTTTCTTCACTTTTGTATTTGCTTTCACATGTTTTGTTCATTCCTTCTTCTTAATTTTCTATCTTTCCTTCCTTCCCCTCTCGTTCTACTTAGTGAACTCTTGGTATTCATTTTTTCTCCGTCCGCATTTCACGCTCTAATGAGTCTACCTATGGCTACCCGCTCTTATTATTACGTGTACCCTAGCGCAGTAACATAGGTAATGATATATGTCAACACAGGGTAGCGATAGGTCGTCATTATGCTCGTATACATTCTGGTTTTTATAATTGTAAAATGAAAATGTATCTACTGGATATTTTAAATTTTCTTAGTCCATACGAGATTTCCTCTGAACTACTTTATCAAGCTAAGTATTTATTTTCCGTAGCGTCCCTGCTTTATATTCATTCACAAACAGGCAACGTAATAATTGTACTAATCATTTACATGTTACTTCTACGATGCATGGATATTCATCCAAATCCAGGACCCCCTGATGAATCGAATCTTTCTATTTTCCATATTAACATCAGAAGCCTACGTAATAAAGTTTCATACCTCGCTGATATAGCAGACGAATATGATATAGTATGTGTCACTGAAACTCATTTAGATGACAATATAAATTCTACTGACCTTGACATTGATGGTTTCTATTCTAATCCCTTCCGTAAGGATAGGGATTCCCATGGGGGAGGTGTTATGATCTATGTTTCGGATAAGATCTTGGTGAAACGACAGTCCCATCTCGAAATCGACTCACTTGAAATGATTTGGCTAGAAGTAAAATTTCCCTCCTTTTGTTTCCTCTTATGTTGTATATATAGACCACCTAACTCGTCTGCTCAGTTTTGGGACGATTTTCATATTTCTCTCGAAAATGCATCAGAACAAAATGAACACTTAGTTGTAGTGGGTGACCTCAACGTTGATCTTCTAGTAGAATCAAAGCATAAACTTTTAGATATCCTTAATTCCACTGGCTTAACTAATTGTATAGATTCACCAACTCGTTTCGGGCCGACGCGTCACTCGCTGCTTGATTTGATCATGATAAGGGAGTGTTCGATTATCAGTAAGGAAGTCGTAGATATTGAAAGGTCAATTTCCGATCATAATGGTGTTCTCGCTGTAATCAAAACTGATACAAATTTTAAAAAATCTTTTAAACGAACCATATGGGATTACAAAAACGGTGATTATTTAAAACTGAATAGTGATATTAATTATGTCAATTGGGAGGAAATAATAAATGATAACTTAGACATAGACGAATCATGCGAAAAATTTACTAACTTATTCCTTGAACTTGCCGAAAGAAATATCCCTAAAAAAGTAATTACTATAAGACCCACTGACAAACCTTGGTTTTCATCTGAATTAAGAAGAGAAATTAGGAAAAGAGATAGATTAAGAAAAAGGGCTATCAGATCTAACTCACTTATAATATATGAAAATTACAGAAGACAGCGTAACCATGTTAATAATATTAAAAAATCAGCTAAGCAATCATATTTCATTGATCTCTATGGCCTAATAAACGATTATTCATTAAATAATAATACAGATTTCTGGAAATTAGCGCGTAAACTAACTAAATCATCTAAAACAGCCAATATACCCCCTATGATCAATCCGGATAATGGTAATATAGCAATAGAAGATATAGAAAAAGCATCGCTTCTTAACAATTACTTTACCAAAATGTCGACAATTGATGATTCAAATTATGATACTCCTTCGTGTCCCATGAGAACCGATAATGTTATAGAATCTATCACTGTTACAGAATCCGACATAATTGACATTATTAAATCTTTAAAAGTTAACAAGGCCTCTGGTATGGATAATATCAGCCATAAGATGCTTAAAGAGACAGTCTCCTCTATTAGTAAACCCCTATTACTTCTCTTTCAAAAATCACTTCGAACTACTACGTATCCATCTATGTGGAAAAAAGCTCGCGTCATGCCTATTTTTAAAAAAGGGGATCCCAATTTGATTACTAACTATCGTCCCATATCTCTCTTAAGTACTGTAGGTAAATTGTTTGAGCGCATTATTCATAAATATATTTACAATTTTTTGTTAGATAATGATTTATTCTACAAACTCCAGAGTGGCTTTTTGTCAAATAACTCCACAATTTATCAATTATTAGAAATTTATCATTCAATCGTAACTAATATAGAAGAAAAAAAGAATACTTGTTTTATTTTCTGCGATGTTTCTAAAGCTTTTGACCGCGTATGGCATAAGGGTTTAACGATTAAATTACAGTCACATGGGATTTCTGGAAGTTTATTAGATTTTCTGGTTAATTATTTGTCAAATAGGGAGCAGTCTGTATTTGTAAACGATTCTTATTCCTCTTTTCTAAAAACTAATGCCGGTGTTCCCCAGGGTTCCGTTCTTGGACCTCTGATGTTTCTCGTTTACGTAAATGATATTGCTGATATTCTTCTTAATATAACTCGACTTTTTGCTGATGATACATCTATTTCTTCTTCTTCACATCGCGTCCAGGAAATCAAAGATACATTGGAATCAGATTTGGCAAACCTATATGAATGGTCTCTCAAGTGGAAAATTGATTTTAATCCGAATAAAACCGAAATGCTATTCTTTGGAAATTGTCCCGATGACTTTCATGTAACTTTCAATGACATTTCTATCAGACCTGTAAATAAACATAAACACTTAGGGCTTACGTTCGAATCAAATGCAAAATGGTCGGCTCACATCGATAATATTTGTAACTCCGCACTTACTAGGATAAATTTTCTGAAGAAATTTAAATTTATTTTCTCTAGAGTTACATTAAATAAAATTTACTGTGTTTTTATTCTTCCAATCTTAGAATATGGATCTGAAGTCTGGGGAGGGTGCAGTAAAGGGGATGGGGAAAAATTAGAAAAAGTTCAGTTAGAGGCGTCAAGATTAGTTACAGGCCTGCCATTATTTACATCGAGGGAAAATCTGTATTTTGAAACAGGGTGGGAAAAACTCGAAAAACGAAGAGAAAGAAGAAAACTAAATACATTCCACAAAATATATCATAATAATGCCCCTCAATACTTAAATGAAATTATCCAACCGTATTTTAGAAATAATATACACAATCTTCGAAACAACGCAGATTTTAACATTCCTAATTTTAGACTTAATGTAACAAGAAATTCCTTTTTTCCTTCAACTATGCAATGTTGGAATAGCATTGATCCTGAGATAAGACACAATCCTTCATTAAATAACTTTAAAACCGCTCTCAAACAAGATTGTGATATTAATCCATTGCCAAAACATTTAATGTACGGAGATCGAAAACTAAATATAATTCAGACAAAAATTAGATGTTTAAGCAGTAACTTGAAGTCTCATCTTTTTCGGGTAAATCTTGTGAGTTCTCCTATATGTCATTGTGGAAATGTAATTGAAGATTCAAACCATTTCTTTTTCGAATGCCAAACTTATACTAACCAAAGACAGTCTTTATTCCAAATATTAATTTCTTATCATCCTTTAAATCTCGAAAAACTTCTATATGGAGATCCAACTTTGTCCACACAAGAAAATGAATTGATAATGTATGCAACACAAAAGTTTATTAAGGATACCAAGAGGTTCACAACTTAATTAATTATGATAAGATTCAACTCTCTCTCTCTCTCTCTCTCTCTCTCTCTCTCTCTCTCTCTCTCTCTCTCTCTCTCTTTTATAGTAATAATATAATATATATATATATATAATTTTGTATTCCAAGTGACATGCCATTCAAGATTTTGTAAATATTGTAGGGAAAGGGCTTATATAACGTTGTGTAAACTTGTGCCCAATCCCATTTCTATTATATGGAAATAAAATATGTTTAAACTAAACGTTTATTTGCAGCTTCAAAATTGCCTTGTTACAGTAACGACGTTGCTAAGCGCATACTTCCCAAGGGATCATATAATTTCCATTGATCCAAGAAACGAAAATTCTGATTGGCCGAAAACACATAAACCAGAAGTACGCGCGTAACAACGTCATAAGCAACGTCGTTAGCAACGCAATTTCAAAGCTGCAAATAAACGTTCAAAAGCGAATGAAATGATAAGTAATCATGTAATCATTGTAATACTTTTTTGCTTGGTCGCGCACTTTGCAGTTTTCTCTCAAATGTTGGTGCTAATTTAAGGAATCGATGTAATATTTTTTTTGGTTCATCGAGATATCAACACCAAAAATTGAGGGGAAGAAACTGCATCGCGCGCGAATCGCAAGATGTATAAGTTTCCCTCAATTTTTGGTGTTGATACCTTGATCGACCAAAAAGATATTACATTGATTTCTCGACCAATCAGAATCGTCGTTTCTTAATGATAACAATGGAAATTAAATGATACCTCGATCAACACATAAAATATGTACAAAATATGTACTGTAACAATGATTCCTTAAATGACGTTTACATACTGAAATGAAATTATTTCACTTTCAGGGAAGCCCTAAAAGAATTCTTCCGATCGCTTGACGTGGATGGTAATGGATCCGTCACCCTTGAGGAGGCAAAGAAGGCGAGTGTGGCGGGATTCGACTCTCCTGAACAGGTTGAGAGTTGTTTAAATATGTGCGATTGTAACGACGACGGAAGAGTCACAGAAGACGAGTTCTTGAGGGCGATGGATTCTTAAATGTGACAATCAATAATACATGTAATACATCACTTGCCTTTTATTATAGATTTATGGACTTATACATATTACTAATGCATGACAATGTTGCAGCTAAATTTAGATTCTTTCAATTCAATTCTTGCCGATATCCGTTATTCAACATCATTTTAATTTTTCATCCATTCCTTGAATGTGGCAAGCAAATTTAGATGCGTCTTCACTTGCAAGCTAACGTGCAAGACAGTTTCGAAGGAATATTTATGTGAATTTCTTGGCAAAAATGTACAAATATTATATAAAGCACAAGTGTGCTTATTCGATCTTCTGCATTTTTAAAAACCCATAAAAACCATTTGAATTCCTTATGCAACATCGAAATATCATCAAACCTTGTTATATTCTGTGACCATAGAACCAGAGCATGTTCATCAGTGTTTGTGTTGCCAGTGGCGTAGCGAAGGCAAAATTAAATGGATGCTTTTTACGATACAAGGGCTGCGAGGACCACGTTGGGGGCATTTCGGGGGGGGGGGGGGGGTAGGATGCTGTTAAAGCATGCAAGGATTCATGGTATAATGTTTTTTACATCGATGACGTATATTAGAATTCGTAAAAAGATTTATTTTGATCCCAACGGATGTTTGCGACAGGCTTGTTGTTTTACATGCGCAACCAATGTACACATCATGACGTCAGAAAAGGCAGGAACGAACCATCTGACCACAGGTTATGAATAACACAAAGCTCTTGGTAGTTTACCAGACATGGACTTTTTTAAATAAATATATTTTTCAAATATTTCATTGAAATTATTGCCAGTGATATCATGCTTTCAGCACTTCGTATATTTTTATAATTAAATTGCACACAAATTAGTAGTTTGTTCTCCATATCTTTGCTTCAAGTTGCTCATTGCTCATTTCAGAACATTCAATTTACTCATTCTTCTACGTTGTACCGGAAATCCGGAATAATTTTCGATACATGATTTCCTCGGAGTTAAACGTTGGCAGTTATGAATATAGCGCTTTTCTCATAGAGTGAAATAAGCGCTTAATAAATGCTTTGTACACGAAGTCATGTATAAATCTGGAATTCTATATGTAAGCATACGTAGTTTTCTCTCTTCTCATTTTCCTTTTATTCATCTTATTTTTGACACAAATTTTAGTTCTCGTGTATATTAACCATGGAATTTCCGAATTGGCACATGTCCTTTTTCCTTGACAGCCGTACATGTACGTACAGTTTCATTTGCGCATGACTCTGTCATATACACTGTAGACCCTTTAGAACACAGCTTTCGTTTCTTTAATCAGTCACAGAGGCTATGTTTGGATTTGGTCTGGAGCACACACCCGCTCTTTCCCCTGTAAAACAAACTAGATCCGCCCATGTTGTTCAAAGCCCTTGTTGCCTTAGCATTGCACAACTGAAATACATATGTAAACATAAACTTGTACAATGGAACATAGGGGAAAATTGATGCACTTTTCAATCAGCTGTCAAAGCGAGTGGTCTGTCTTGCATCCGGCGCTCTATTGTTGTCATGTCATAATGACATACCTAAGATATTACTTAAATTCTGAAAAAAAAACATAAGTTGAATTCTGATCTTCTTTCAAAGACAAGAATCTCTTTTTATCAATAAAAGTCTAAACTTCATGACAAGTTTAATTACTTTATTTTGAATATTAAACCTCTACACACCACAGGCACTGGGTATGGAAATAAAAGTGAAAGTGTATACACAATATGTTCAGAATACCGTTTAACCAGCAGACCTTTCTCAAGTATCTAATTCACATTGTAACTTGTTCCTTTTACCCAAATCATTTTCTGTCTCCTATTGGTTTCATGTCTCCAGACCCCCCGCCCTCCCTTTATTTTGTCTGCGCGTATTGAGAATGTCTTACTTTCATATGCCGTCCAAAGGAAAGGGAAACTATAAGGATGATCACGTGCAGATATTTTTAGGCACGGTCCATTTGATATTCTGAAGGGGGGCTTGGGTTTTTTTCGAAAAAAATAGTTTTGCTCTGACTTTTGATGAAAAAAATAAATTTGCTTATGGTGTGACAGAAAAAAAATAATCTTGCTCTTACAAGTAATCTGAATTTGAAGAATAACCATAAAATTCGCTTCAAATTTCTGAAAAATTTTCGGCTCGCTTCGCTCGCCACATATTTTACTTTCTACAAAAAAAAATTGGCTCGCTTCGCTCGCCTTAGTTTTCTTCTGTAATGGCAAGTTCATATTTGAAAATATTAAAAGTATGCATGTGACTGAAACAATAGAAAGGCTTAAATACATTATTAATATAATATATATACTATTAATAGATACATGTATCACCATAGTGTCTAATTTTATATACATGTACAAGCTTGGAAGGAGAATTTAAATAAGTTTTTCACTAGTTTACATTTCTACATGTAAAAACTTGCATGACAGGCCCTCTTACATGTTACATGACTTATATTTAGTTTACTGAAAATTATATAATATATCTCATATTGCAAAAATCTTTTATATCTCTCAGTTTAGAAGTGAATACAGGTTTTACATAGAAATAAAGTAATGTTTTAAGTAAATTAAGTAAAAATAAAGAATTTCTATCGAAAAAACACAAACATTCTTAATATTCACATCAATTGTTATAAAAAAAATTCCTTGCTCCAACTTTGTAAGAAAAAAATAATTTTGCCCTGGTCCGGGGCGAAAAAAATAATCTTGCTCCGACAAAAAACCCAAGCCCCCCCCCCCCCCCCCCCCCCCCGAATATCAAATGGACCGTGCCTTATCGAGAATTCAGTATTTGTTCGTATAGAGGAGACTCCGGTATACTGCTAACGCACCGGAGTCTCGCAGCGAGGTTATATGTTATAGAACTACAGCCCCGACCAGTCGAAAGTTTAATATTCGCTTTCAATTCGTAAACGAATTGAAAGCTTTTTGAAAGCTTAGCTTTCAAAATTTCGTCAGCGATTGCTTTCAAAATTTTGAATACTCAAGAGATGACGAAATTTCGTCAGCGATTTTTCGTTAACTAATTTTCGTCAGCGATTCCCTAGCTTTCAAAACTTTCGTCAGCGATAGCTTTCAAAAATTTTGAAAGCTATAGTTAACGAAATTTCGTCAGCGATTAGCTTTCAAAATTTTTGAAAGCTATAGTTAACGAAATTTCGTCAGCTATAGCTTTCAAAATTTTTGAAAGCTAATCGCTGACGAAAATTTCGTTAACTATAGCTTTCAAAATTTTTGAAAGCTAATCGCTGACGAAAATTTCGTTAACTAGCTTTCAAAAATTTTGAAAGCTTTTCTCGTAAGCTATTTTCTGTCGAGAAAACCAAGATGGCCGAAATCAAAGCAATCATTTTCATAATTTGCTTGATGAAATAGTATTCATTATGATGTTTATTCATTATGATTTACATGTATTAAATTATGAAAATATATATTCCTGGATTAACTTAAATATTGGTTCTTGTTTATTTTTATAAGTTTATTTGAAGATTCCGTGTTTCCCAGATCGATGTGTTCCCCATACAGCCCCGACCAGTCGAAAGTTTAATATTCGCTTTCAATTCGTAAACGAATTGAAAGCTTTTTGAAAGCTTAGCTTTCAAAATTTCGTCAGCGATTGCTTTCAAAATTTTGAATACTCAAGAGATGACGAAATTTCGTCAGCGATTTTTCGTTAACTAATTTTCGTCAGCGATTCCCTAGCTTTCAAAACTTTCGTCAGCGATAGCTTTCAAAAATTTTGAAAGCTATAGTTAACGAAATTTCGTCAGCGATTAGCTTTCAAAATTTTTGAAAGCTATAGTTAACGAAATTTCGTCAGCTATAGCTTTCAAAATTTTTGAAAGCTAATCGCTGACGAAAATTTCGTTAACTATAGCTTTCAAAATTTTTGAAAGCTAATCGCTGACGAAAATTTCGTTAACTAGCTTTCAAAAATTTTGAAAGCTTTTCTCGTAAGCTATTTTCTGTCGAGAAAACCAAGATGGCCGAAATCAAAGCAATCATTTTCATAATTTGCTTGATGAAATAGTATTCATTATGATGTTTATTCATTATGATTTACATGTATTAAATTATGAAAATATATATTCCTGGATTAACTTAAATATTGGTTCTTGTTTATTTTTATAAGTTTATTTGAAGATTCCGTGTTTCCCAGATCGATGTGTTCCCCATACACCTACTTGATTAAAATAACATTATGTTAATTGGGGGTGAATGGGGCCATCAAAAGGGTATGTTTTGCACTAATTAGTTACCTGAATTTACCTGTATTTGTATTACCTGTAAAGGTATTCCATCTTTAAGTGTATATATGAACAACTTCCATTTCATCTTATATATACCAGAAAATTTACATCTGACCGGCCAAATTCTGACTAAATGAGGGGAATTTATATCCAGTGAAACCCTGGCTTCTCTGTGACTGTCGGAAGCTTTGAAAGATATTTCACAATCGGTGAATTTTTAAAGTGCCACGCCGATAAAGAGACGGCTTCTTTCATCCTCTAAACTGTGCAGAGGAATTCGCCCGAGGCGTGCTGTAGCCATTGCAAAAACAATATGGCACCCGAGCGTTCAAAAAGCTTTCAAAATTTTCGTCAGCGATAGCTTTCAAAACTTTCGTCAGCGATAGCTTTCAAAACTTTCGTCAGCGATAGCTTTCAAAATTTTCGTCAGCGATTGCTTTCAAAATTTTCGTCAGCGATTGCTTTCAAAATTTCGTCAGCGATTGCTTTCAAATATTTTGAAAGCTCAGAGATGACGAAAATTTGAAAGCTCATAGCTTTCAAATTTTTCGTTAACTAAGATTAGTTAACGAAATTTTCGTCAGCAATTTTTCGAAAGCTTTT
Source organism: Pinctada imbricata (assembly GCA_033119305.1). NCBI lineage: Eukaryota > Metazoa > Mollusca > Bivalvia > Pterioida > Pteriidae > Pinctada > Pinctada imbricata. The sequence continues at coordinate 26,182,053 of VSWD01000001.1, read as the reverse complement.
TAGAGCTTTCAAAATTTCGTCATCTCAGTAGCTTTCAAAAAATCGCTGACGAATAGTTAACGAAACTTTCGAATACAGCTTTCAAAATTTCGTTATCTCGGCGTTAAACTTTCGACTGGTCGGGGCTGTACACCTACTTGATTAAAATAACATTATGTTAATTGGGGGTGAATGGGGCCATCAAAAGGGTATGTTTTGCACTAATTAGTTACCTGAATTTACCTGTATTTGTATTACCTGTAAAGGTATTCCATCTTTAAGTGTATATATGAACAACTTCCATTTCATCTTATATATACCAGAAAATTTACATCTGACCGGCCAAATTCTGACTAAATGAGGGGAATTTATATCCAGTGAAACCCTGGCTTCTCTGTGACTGTCGGAAGCTTTGAAAGATATTTCACAATCGGTGAATTTTTAAAGTGCCACGCCGATAAAGAGACGGCTTCTTTCATCCTCTAAACTGTGCAGAGGAATTCGCCCGAGGCGTGCTGTAGCCATTGCAAAAACAATATGGCACCCGAGCGTTCAAAAAGCTTTCAAAATTTTCGTCAGCGATAGCTTTCAAAACTTTCGTCAGCGATAGCTTTCAAAACTTTCGTCAGCGATAGCTTTCAAAATTTTCGTCAGCGATTGCTTTCAAAATTTTCGTCAGCGATTGCTTTCAAAATTTCGTCAGCGATTGCTTTCAAATATTTTGAAAGCTCAGAGATGACGAAAATTTGAAAGCTCATAGCTTTCAAATTTTTCGTTAACTAAGATTAGTTAACGAAATTTTCGTCAGCAATTTTTCGAAAGCTTTTTAGAGCTTTCAAAATTTCGTCATCTCAGTAGCTTTCAAAAAATCGCTGACGAATAGTTAACGAAACTTTCGAATACAGCTTTCAAAATTTCGTTATCTCGGCGTTAAACTTTCGACTGGTCGGGGCTGTAAGAGAATGTTTTGCTTTCATATGCAATTCAAAGGAAAAGTCACAGGGAAAATTGTCCAAGTATTCTTCGATTTTTTAGAGGCATGTGTAGTATTTGGTTGAACACATGTCAGATAAATAATACCAGGATGGTATCAGCTCACTCCTGGCTGTCTGTTAGTTGCCGGGGATCCACACAGTACATTATCTTCATTGGAGTTATCTTTCTTCAACTGATATTATTTCAAAGCACTGCATCTTTGGTAAGCTGCGAAATGGTATACTACACATTCTAATAACACTTTAACCGTTTTATATACATAGATTTTCACACAGTATGTCTAAAAAGGCGATTTATTCTTTATTTGTTATTACCCCGTCAAACCTATGTAACTGGCAATAAACCATGTGAAATCGGCCTTTCTGGCGGCAATATTAATAAAGGATGCTTCGCATGTCGAGCTGTATTATCGCAGTGTCAAGATGTCAAGGTTTCATTTGCGCCTGCGTGCACTTATTGGCCATTTTCACTTTCCACTCTCTAAACGATCATGAGGGAGATACTTCCCTTATTGGACGCAGAAGTACCCTGAACTTCATATTAACTTGTGCTTTTTTTTTCCTTTTTTTCTTTTTGGAAATGATATCGTAACACTACAGAGCTCGAGAGAATCTACGGAATCTACAGATATTAGACTTCTCGCTATCATCAATGAAACAACACGGTAATATAGAATTGAGGTCAAAATTTGTCGATCGAGCTCTAAAATACCCCGTACCGATTTTCGTTTGACTCCTAGAATTTCAAGTAGAGAAGAATATATGCCTATCCAACTACAGTGATTCTAATGAAATGTAGACTTCAGAACTACAATTTGGGGTTTTCTGCTCAAAGAAGGATACGCTATTCCTTAAAAAGAAAACGTCCTCATCATTCTTATTACTATTTTACTTTACTTTGAAAAGCTCAAAATCTTAAAAAAGAGAAGGATGAACAAAAGATCGATAAGGACGCAATAAAGGGGTGCATAAATATATTTGTATAGGAATTTTCTTGGTACGTTGATCTAAAACACAACACTTGTTTGTCTACATTGAGGATATTCTAGGCCCTGACACTAAGAAGATTAGTCTGGAATATGACAAAGTTACCCAAATCACATACATTCATTCGTGATTTACTTGTCACAGAGTTCCAGCCAATCAGATCAGAGTCAGCTTACTTTGGCATTTCTTTCTCCGAAACCAAACAACGTCTGACGTTCCGTCTTGCATACTTTATATCTAATTTACAAAACCCATTGCCTGAGCATACAAGAGGATCAATTCTATATTTCAGATCCCATTTGGATCGAATAATGCCAATCTGAAAACATTTCCCATAATTGTTTCTTAATCAATCGACGAGTGTCCATTTCACTGGCGTGATTTGACTGGAAATGGACATCACCGACGCGAGAGGAAACATCACGGGGACTTTCGCGCGCTGTGACGTCCGCGCTACATTGGCCCAATGTTTTTCGATACGGCCATGCAGCAAAAAGCACATGAATCATTTGATAGAAGATTGCCTTCGAAATTGACTACTTGACACATAATTTATTGCCAGTTACATCGGGTGAAATTGAACAAATAAGAAATATCTGATTGAATCTTGCTTTTTGGCGATCTTGCGTGAAAACCAAATCAGTCTTTTAATAAAAAGTAAAAGTGATTGCTTGAAACTCGATGGAGCCATTTAAGTCAATGGGTCGTGTATTGTCAGATAAAAGACCTGATTTTATTGAGGGAGAAAAGTCCGTTATGTAAGCTGTTAATTAAAGACAGGGAGATCGAGAGCGTGGTTGGGGCTTTAGTAGTGCCGAAGGGAAGATGTGGAATTTAGTATTATCCTTGGCTTTTATTGGGTAAGTTAATCACCTTTATAATTACAAAGTGATTGATGAGTTTTATTAGATAAAACGGAAGGATGCAATAAAAGATATAGATCAAAAGGATGTGTAGGAATATGAATTTTATAGTTAACATCCACGTTATAATATGAAAATGCATTCATAGTATCTTTCATGGCAATGATAATTATGGAACGACTAGTATTCGTTGTTTATTAAAAACATTCTGCGGTAATCAAAAGTTTAAGTTTGCTTCCTTTTGGTGCTCTGTGAAGAGAATTCATATATCTAGTATTTCTCATCATGTTTTCATGATGTGTTTTTATTCGTTTGTAGTTTGTTTATTTTTTGGTAGTTTTGCGTGTTGTCCTTTCCCTTTTGTGTGTGTGGTCTACCGTGATCTCTGCAACGTCCTCTTTTTGGGGATTTCCACCTTTGCTTTTTTTCTAGACATGATAAAAATACACTGCAAAAAAGTAACCCCCAAGACACAAAAGTCGGTCATGTATGTTTTTTTTTTATCACATGATACACCCGTTATGCAGTTTCATAAAGCCATTTCATAAATATATGAAATGATAACACGTTACATATCGCTTAGTCTAGTTTGGAACCTAATCACATTAACTTTGACAAGTGTGACCTTTCAAATATCGGTCGATTTTTAAATTCTGACACGGATTCAATATCAATGATTAAAATTGTTGTAGAATTAATTATTGCATTAAAATACTAATCGAGTTTGAAATATTTTTTTCACTTACGCAAAGAATATATTTATACGATGGGGTACTACTTCTCAAGGCGTAGCAGACGACCTGTAGGTCACGTCGTGTTTCGCCTCTCATTCTCAGAAACGTTGATTTCACTTTAGAAATACACAGATTTAGACAATATCATGTGATAAAAAGAATCTCAAATGAATTTTCATTTCTACGATGTATTATGAAACTCGTTGGGCATTTTATATCCCCTCGCCAAGGCTCGGGATATGAAACCCACAACTCGTTTCATAATACATCGTATGAAATGAAAATTCATTTGAGATTTTAGTGGTACGTCAAGCAAATGTGCGAAACGTATTTTTTTCTTCTCTGTACTGAAATGCTGTTATAAGGCATGTATACTATATATGTCTATAATAGTAGAACCGTATAAATGAACTAGATTAAAATATTTCTTTCAGAGGGAAGGGATGATACAAATAAATGTACAAACACTCAAATACACAAATTTGGTCTTTATCCAGTGTAAAAAACGATGATATTTTTTTCAATGAGCGCTAAAGAAGCAAAGGATTTGTGTTACTCAGTTGTCGTATACATTGTCGTTTTTTACACAAGACAAAATCCAAGAGCCCGAGAATTTGTGAATATGTGTGTTTGTGTTTACTTTATTTGTATAAATGACGTTTAGTACGGATGTGATCCAACTCTTTAAACGGCCAATTGTACCTCACATGAAATTCATATGAAATAAGCATCATGTCACTTTCACATAAAAAATATTTCACTTGAATTTCACATCACATGAATTTTACATTAATTTTTCTATGTGATCTTCATGCGAAATTGAATTTATATGAAAGTCATGTCAAAAGCTTCACATGAATTTCATGTATTATATTTCATGTCATGTTCGTGCTTGTTTCACATAAATTTCATGTGAACTTTTATGTAAAGTTAATGTAAATTTCACATGAATTTCATATGAGACACAATGAGACACACAAAAGTAGGCTGTGTACCTACTTAAAGATAATTTCAAACCAATATCAATGCGCCAGACACTTGTTTCGGATAGTGAATCTTAACCAGTGATGTTTCCAACCAAAGTTTGTAGTTACATAAAGTTATAAAGAAAAAAGAAGTGAATTTCAAACAAATTTTAGTGAACCAGACACGTGTTTCGGATAGTAAATCCTTACCAGTGATGTTTCCAACCAAAGTTTGTAGTTATATAAAGTTATAAAGAAAACAGAAGGGTCACACTCTGCCACCAGAGAGATGTCTCCTGGATAGAAATACCCAAATAAGACGAACCAGCTATACATGCTTCGGATAAAGCGTCCTCATAAGTGATACGAGGACTTAAAGGCTAAATGAGTAAACGTTGAAACAATAGGTAGTGCCCGAACTTTTAATTGCAGATTTGTTAGTAGTGAGAGGTTTCCAATTTTATGCATTCAGAAACTTGTGTCCAAAAACAATTGTAGGGAGTAGCAAGGGTGTTAATCATTGATACATGTTTTTCGATATCATTTTAGAATGAAATGACCGACCTAATAAGACGGATTTACAAATATAACATTAAATTATTTGGTCGTCAAAGAGAGGCATTTCTCTTGCACCAGCGTTGGAAAGTATGTGATTGAAAAAAAAACCTCTTCAAATACTCAGTTGCGGGACTCCACACTGTAAAAACAGATAAATGTGAATAAAAAAGAGAACGAAGTTATTATCCTTGCTGTCAGAGGGCAGCCTTCTAAAGTTAAAGCCAAAACCCTGTATCTAAGAAATTTACTTTCTGAGTAAGACTGTTTTACATCAGTTTTTCGGATAACAACATGCATGATAATGACCATATCCCAATACACAGTTGAAAATCGATAATTCAGAAAATAATAAACCAAAGGCATACATGATCTGGATAAAACGGGAACCAAACAAATAAACAAAACTCTCCAATACAAGAAGGGAGCTCCCAAAATGGGAGTGAGACCAAGTGCCCAGGAAAAGTCAGCATATCCTGCTTTCATGCAACACCCGTTGCTTCAATTCGGTAGAATTGTCACATCTGGTTGATTTCATTTCGGAAGATACAAGAACATTCTGTGGTTTGATGGTTCAAATGGTCTAAGACAGAATATCATTCACCATTTTGACAATTGGACATCATAGTGTATAACGAGTTCCCTGTATCGACCGTAGAACTTCCTCGGTGACGATGTTAGCTGATCACAAACGTATCCCTGACTGAGAAGCTGATATCAGATGTTCTAAACTCCACATCTGATTCTCTCCTCGAGAACGTACGATCGAAGACGAAGAATATTTTGAAGTCAGGATTTGATTTCCGATAAAACTTTGGAGAGTAATATTAAACGTCTTCAAATTCAATAGCATCATTTAAGACCGGATAAATTTACAACATAGACCAGACATGCACGTTTCGGATATTAAAGCCTCGTCAGTGATCCTCAGTCTAAACAATGCAAAATGGCCAAAAAGTATGAAAATTATGTCCAAAAATGTACCAAAAGACGTAGCAGAATGGATGGGATATGATGCTACAGGACCCACGTTTTAGAAATTTCAAGAAATTTTGTAACAGAAAATTTCAAATGCGTTAAAGAGACACGATCAACCGAAGTTGATCGAACTTGGCTACATATGCCCTCGGGGACTCTTGGTCCACCAGCAGTGACACTCACCAAGTAGTTCAAATGTTAAACGTCTTCAAATTCAATAGCATCATTTAAGACCTGATAAATTTACAGCATGGACCACACATGCACGTTTCGGGTACTAAACCCCTGAAAATTATTATGTCCAAAAATGCACCAAAAATCTTAATTGTTTTCAAATTCAAACCCAACTCTTTAACATGGCTGTCGAAATAGCGAAATGATAGTTTTTGCAAGTTAATGTGTAATTATTTGAGGCTTTGTCTGCTGGTGTGATACTATTTTAAACTATCTTAAACATGTAAAATTGAAATAAATGAATGAAGGTCAAACACAAAACCTGAAATCAGATTCCAAAAGTTTCAGTCAAAAGACTTCTACGTTCTTGATAAAATATATAAAGAACTCACTCTCGAGAAAAGAAAAAATGGGCAAACAGATGCAGACAAGAACAAAGCTGTATAGAGAGATACGTAGGACGTTTTAAAGAAGAAGTTTTCTCATCTCTTTAGGCATCTTATCATTTGTGCCTCATCTTATGATTTTTTGAAAGTGGTTAGTACTCTTTCTGGTTTTGTGTGACCTGAAATAAATTTTGTCGTCCCCCTTTTACCCCCAAAATTACATGCGCGGATCTACAGAATGCAAAGAGGATCATGACCACCGCTTGAAATTGTAACTTAGTAACTAGTATGTTGCATTGTGTATTCAATAGGAACATTTTTAAATATGCGCCCATACAATGTAAGGATCGAGGGAATTGGAAGATGGGTATACAATGACCCTTCATCTCTTTCACCGTCGTACTTCTAGATAATTTCACCAGCTATGCCTTTTTTATCATTCATGTGGGTTTTCATATCAATTTGTAAAATGAAGATGAATGACCATTACTTAAATCCTACGGCTAATTTCCTAGAAAGGAAGCGACGTCCGTATGATAAATGGTAAAGAGATAATCATTGAGATGGCCGAGAAACGCCGAGGATTGAAGTCTTTTGGAAGAGGACACTGATGAGATAGGAACACTTTTTGTTCCGTTTTTTAACTTCTTCATAATCTAAATTAACATATGTCTTAATGAAATTGAACATAAAGAAATGGAATTTTTACGCATATTTTCTCATCAAGGATTAAAGAAAATATTCAATTATTTCTGTCTAGTAAACCAAAACAATTTCCAGTAATGTTTCATTTCAGGTTAGAATCGTGCACTTTTGAATGATGGAAATCTTCTTGATATTTTGTTGTTTTAGACTTTTGTCTGTACATGTTGATTATATTTCCACCGTATTAAAGTTATTCTGATCATTACTATAATTTATATATATTTCAATATTGACAATTGACCCTTCTGAACGCGGGGAAATTGTGAGAAATTCCATGACGTCACAATGCAATTTCGATGTTTGACCGAGATTCGCAGCTTGTTTGTCCGAGATAAAAGCATCATGACGTCACGAATTTTGCGTTTTTTCCCCGCAATCGGAAGGATCAATTTCAGCCAGAGGTTGGTATTTCTGCTGATGGATTCTTAAGTCTTCGAGGATATCGTTCGCCTAGTTTCGAATTGTTTGGGCACTTGACTTGAAATATACTTGTAAATTCTCCGTCAAAGACGTTGATAAAAAAAATTCTAAACTTAAAGGGTATCTCCATGATGGCATAGATCTGTCCTTAGCAGGTTCTTTGCCAAATATTTTAGGTCAGGTTAAGAATTGTGCTCTTCTTATTTTGATGTAATTTGAATATCCTCTTTTTCGGCCTTGGGCATCACTGATGAGACAAAACTTGTTGAAATGCGCATATGGTGCACTAAAATTCAGTAAAAGATCAACATATATTTCAATATTGACGATTTTTTTCCTGTCCAAATTTCTTTAAGAATACAATACTTGACACTAACCATCCTGTGGTTGTGGCCACATGTTTAATTTAATTTCGCTTTTGACACTAAGAGAAATATGAATCCGCTCTCTCTTAACAAAATCGAAGTTGAAATTAAGACCCTCTTATTCTTATAAAAATTGAAGTTGAAATTTAGACCCTCTCATTCTTAACAAAATTGAAGCTGAAAGGGGTAGGGCCACGAAGCCCCTTAATTGGCCCTGTTTCTTAACATTTGAAGTAATAAAATATTATTTGTAATTTGATAATTTGTAAAGCTCTTTTCTAAATTATGTGCTGAGATTTTGTAAATAATGCATTTATTAGTAGCTTTAATCCCTTTGAAAACCCCAAAATCGGCAATTTTCCATGAAATTGCTGCAAAAATTACATGTTTCTTTTAAATAAGCATTGGCCCCATGCATCGAGAAACATGAAAAATTTAAAAACGAAAGATAATATTTATATCTTTTCGTCATAAAAGTTTTATGTTTCTCGACGCATGTGGCCGCATCAAAATTTTCCACTAGAGACACATTTTCCAGCATTTTTTACCATGTTTTGTCAATAACGTCAAAATGACGTCACTTGATGACGTCATAATACTTCCTATGGTGCTTTGGATGGTGATATGTTCCCCTTTTTAAAAGCGGGAAACATTCATTATATCTTATGTGAAATATCAAGTAATTCTCATAAACTTTTATTTTAAGGAAAATCGCAGGGCCGTTTTAGGGGCTTCGTGGCTCTACCCCTTTAGACCCAAAATTGAAGCTGAAATTTAGAAATGAAACGAGGGGCCCCACAATTAGTATAATTTTTATTTTCAAGATTAAATTATTTTAAAGGACAACGGATGAGGATTCATTTTCTAAAACATGCTTGTCTGGTACTCCGCGTTTGGTGAGAGTTTTGTTAAATAAGTACTGTCCTAGCACTATGACCACCAGCATTACAGTTTGGGATAACTCCAGACTTTTCGCTATCATATCGTTAAAGGAAACAATCCTACATTAAGGACATTATATGCATCACGAACTACTTCTAGTTTGTTTTGAATTTTATCATAAATGAATATTTTCGAGGTCGGCCGAAGTTATCCGATGTTGGGCGGAGTTGTAACCAAAAATATGTTATGTCGAGTTGAAAGGCGATAGATGAAAAACGGTAGATCACCCGAAAACCTCCGTAAGCTATATAATGCAGTTTTGTGTGCTTTCGATATAATTGTTTTCTTCATCTATCAATTGAATAATTCTGTTGTTGTTTTTTTAATGAATCACTCCTATGTGAGCCATACAAACCTACTTGAGCTTTTTTTTCTGCTTAATGATTTCTTTTCATGTATGTTATTACATATTTCTTTTCAGGTATGTTATCACATATTTCTTTTCAGGTATGTTATTACATATTTCTTTTCAGGTATGTTATTACATATTGCTTCGCCCTGTCGCCAATGGAGAATGTTACACGTCTCCTTAACGAGCTGCTGAGGGACTATAAGAAGGAAGTTAGGCCAGGTTTAGGAGGTAATGAGATCTGATACTTTATGTTTGAAAATAGGTTAGGCCAGGTTTAGGAGGTAAGGAGATCTGATATTTTATGTTTGAAAATAGATTATATTATAACGTTTTGAAAAAGAGAGATCGTGTTTTCCTTTACATTACAGAAGGTAAATATTATAATAAGATCAAATGATTCTGCGCTTTATATGTAAGAGGAAACTGACTGCTCGTCGTGATGATAATATTGATACACACGAGTCCAGAATGAACCCACTACACTAAATATATTTCGACCATTTTTATAGGGATTCATGATCAATTAATAATGGACGAATTTTTGAATCTGGAAACATCGAAAGTTAACAAAATGTTCTGCTAGCAAGCTGAAGATGCCGACATAAGGTTTCTTTTACATTCGTAGACAATACATTATTTCAAATTCTATTCTAATATTAAACATCCTTGTTGTCCAACTTTCTGACATAATTATATTTCGGTATATCATAAAACAACGACTCCTGACATAATTTTAAAGTCATGTTTGGACTCTACGCCCTTGTCTGTATGACCAACCTTTCCTCTCTTAATCAACAAGAGACCGTTTTTGTGGAAAAGTATACTAAGTCTTTCTGCTTGGAATACCTTTACGACTACTTGTCCTTAATGAAAAGTGATATCAACAGAAAAAGTGTTGATTTTGTTATTGTTTATACAAATAATATGCTTAAAAGGATTGGTAATGTTAATGTCTTGGGTAGAAAAAAAATTACGCACGTAATCTGGATAAACTTCCCACATACCATGAATATAGCAAACGCAATTCCAAGGTCGGCGCGAGGTGTTCATCGGTTTCCATCATTAGGAATGTTGAATTGGTGTTTCGGTGATGTCTCTGCTTTGTTTTTCCAGTGAGTGATTACATGTTGTTGTCGTTGTTTGGTGCGTTTCTTTCGCTTCGTGCGTGTGTGTTCCACTGTGGCCAAAGTGAAGGTTTTAGCAATCTCTTCAATAATCCTATCCTTACCTTTACTAGTACTTTCACTGTCTGGATTGGACCCCGTAAAATAGTTTCATCACATAAACATCGTTCTCTTTAATGCTGTAATCAATTTTATAAACCCTGTTAAAGTCAATCCCAAGTTCTTTGGCCAAAAATAAATGCCGAATTCTATTTCGATGATAATGTCATAGGTCAAGATGCTGATAGGAATCTCGTGTTTATTGCCTTTTCTCCATAAATGTTTGAGAACACTAATCACATTCCCTGTAGCCCAGTAAAGTATTTGCTAATTGGGCAAAAAGAAAGGTAATTGACATTTTAACCATAATCTATAAAAAAGACAATTCTCCCAGGAGCACATACCACGAGAAGAAATCAAGATTACCATAAGAGAACAAGCACTTATTGGTGACCTGAGGGAATAACAACACTTGAATTAAGGCACTTTGTCTTTGTCCTTTAGACCTGGTGTTGACAGCTAACGTAGCCAAAACAATGGTTTGTCTCACTTCATACTGTATCCAAATTAGCCTTGATGTACCGAGTGAGTTATGGATGTGCACAAAATCGATAGGTTCTTATTCATTGTCGATTATTTGTTCAAATGAACTAATGAAATCATTGAATAACTCGAATATTTCGGTGTTTATGAATTAAAATTTGTATTACTGTATTACCTTATCTTATAATTTACATGTATGTAAATGAGAATGATCTAAGTATCAATTCAATAAGTTTTTTAACAACTTGAACCTATTTGCAATTTTGTACCAGAGCATTTAGCAATAGAGTCATGTTGGAGATACTCTCTTTCATCATCATAGTAATTTCAACTTCACAAGATAGAGTCACTGAGATAGAAGCATAATGATAAAAGACCAAGTCACACAATATAACCGTTCACCGTTGATCGAAGAATTGAGTATGAAATGTCAAGACAAACTTTCAGAGCGGAAGGGTGATTTGGGCCCGGTCTTCTCAAACGAGTTTTGGACCGGGCTCGTCATGGAGTCACGTCGTCACAATCAGTCAGTATGCAATTCTCAAGAAAAGCGCTTGTACACGGCTGTACATAGGTGAACTGAGTTACTGTCCTGTTCACTAATTCCAGAGCACCCTGTTTTACTGGTTTTCTCTAAAATATGATAATCTTCCAAAAAGATATCAATTTTATAGTACTCCTTTAGTCGTAACAGAAAATACCATTGTTTTGGCTGTGCGTCAGTTAAGTTAGAAATAGGGAGGAAAATAAAAAGTCTACGGGGATTTTCTATAGTAAAATCGCTGAAAATGTGTGACGTCGGAGGCTTTAACGTCACTGTTTACTATTGTTGACACGGAAACAAAACGGCGGCGGCTTGAAATTAACAAAGAAATTTCCCGTAGACATTTTGTTTTTCATATTGCGGTTTGAAGGCAGCTGATAGGGTGAAGTCGAAGTTAATTTCCAGTTACGACTAAAGGAGGTCAATGCTCGGAAACAATAAATTATAGCAAAATTCTTCAGACGACATGATATATATAAATCGCCATAACAGGGTGCTCTGGATTTAGTTAACAGGACAGTAAAGTAGATCCTGACGATAATCTCAACAGCACTCACAAAAGAGCACCACGTTGAGCATCGACGGACCCCTAGCAAGCTAGTGGTAGGACCAGTTGCCCGGGAGGAGTAAGCATCCCCTGTTGGTTAGCCGCAACTGCCGTCAAGTACCATGCAAAGTGTTCTTCTGGTGACATCAGGATCTTGTCTACGATTTATAATGTGATAGTGATTCTGATGCGTTTTCTCTGAGCAGTCTAACTTTGATCTCCCTTATTTGTTTTTATTCAGTCACCACATATGGAAGTTTGTGAAATTCCGAATGTTATACATTCAAACAAATATGAGTAAATTCAGCTCAAACAAAATCAATCCGTTCCTGTCATATTAGTTTTAAATTGTCAATATTGAAATATATGTTCTACAGTACCAATTTTGTTGCACTAGACACGTGTTTCGGATATTTTAATCCTCGTCAGTATTACTTCATGCCAAACAGTTTAAAAAAAGCCAAAGAGAATTTTCCTGGCGCCATCATATTCTTCGATTAACAAATAACCATGGTTTGACAATGTCGAAACGGTAAACAACTGCCTTTTGAGTAAGAGTATGCAATTACAGACGATAGACTTTGATTTAAAGCAATCATCAAACTTAATCGAAATTTAGCCTCTTCATGGAAGTGTTTGTTTTACCAATCAAGCTTTATTACACTCACATTATTGACATGGGGACTTTTCAAGTGGCGTCTGAATAATGAAAGCGTAAACCCTGTGACTTGCGTCAATCAGTTGTCACGTAAACTGCAAGACGCCTGCCTGACTGTCTGACATTTCGCTCCAGAACCGCTTCGTGGGGTCTACGAAGATCAATACCGAGTTTCCTCTGTTACGTTATCCAATCATCTTCTAAACCATGACATGTATTTGATCGGAGAAGAATTCAATAATGATCAAATTAGACCTAGTGTATTTCTCATTTGTGGCAAAGAAGAGGTTTTTTCTCTAATTTTCCCTCACTGATTGAATCAAGGAACGGAATGAATATGAGAAAATGATTCAGCTGGAAGAAAATTGAGCGTTAAGAAATATGACAGGCGAAAAACTTATTCTAGGATCGATACATTGAATTATTTATTTCAGCTGAATGATGAAACACCAAAACATGTTTAGCAACGCTTTTGGGAAATGATGGAGAGAATAACCTTTAATTTGATTGGCGACATATCCCGGGCGTCGATAAGCTGTAGTGATGATTTCTCTTTATGCTACTTTTTCTTTCGGTCTTTATAATTTGAAGATTTAACAACGCCAGCTACAATGCATTATACGTTTTCTTCCGCACTTGCAATGGAGAAGGTTAATTACATAAGTTGTCTTTCGTGTTGATGAGGAACTTGGGGCATTAATTGTCTCCGTCTGTTTGTCCTATTTACTCTTCTCATTAGAAAGGTCTGTTTTGTATTTTTCCCTGCATTCGAAAACCTTTCGATTGTGGTTTTTGGAATATTGTTTCGGCTTCTATATTTGAATTTCTTCCGCTGATCGTCCATAGTAGATTCAATAAATTTATTGACTGCTTATTATTCCCTCGCATCTTAGTTGCTGGGGGATATAGTAATATAGACGTTCGTGTGTGCGTCACAAAATTCTTGTATACAGCCTAGAAGTTTTGTTTGGATCTTAATCAAACTTCATACACTGAAAGTTTATGACAAGAGGAAGAATCTGATTGATTTTCAAAGTTATAGGTCAAAGGTCAATGTCATAGATTGGAAAAAAGGTTAAAATCCTTGTATACAGCCTAGAGGATGATACAGCCTAGAGGGTACAGTTTTATTGGATCTTAACCAAATTTCATACACTTATGGCTTATGACAAATGAAAGAACCCTATTGATTTTCAACGTCATATGTCAAATGTTAAGGTCACAGATTGGGAAAAGGTCAAAATCCTTGTATACAGCCTAGATGGTGCAGTCACAGATGAGAAATGGTCAAAATCGTTGTACTATACAGACTAGATAGATCCCCACGCCATGCGAGGGGATGCTACGCTTTGCGTTGTCTAGATTAAATTATATTCCAGATAGAAATATTTCCGAGTCCTTAAACGCCGTGCTCTCCTTTTCATAAGAATGAATTAAGAAAAAGCCATTTTTGAATCGGTCAATGAAAAGAAAGGAAGAGATTTTCAATAAGACTTGGTTGCAGAACCCATAGCAACACACCGAACACCCGAAGTGAAAACACGGAGTAGACATATAAAGTAAGAGGCGCAAAATGGACGACAAGGAACACTAAACACGACATCAAAACGCTAAACACAAAATACACTTCATACAGAAACAAACGAGACCAATTCGTAATCCGTGCCGACTAAGAAAGGATATCTACCATGTAAGTAGCAAATGGTGTCATCCGGATTACGAGCGCACAAGCTTCCCACTTTTATTGTGTCGAAGAAGGCGCAATCGAAAAGAATCCGAACCGATGACAAATGTAATCATTCTTGAAATAGGGTATTACACATGTAACAAAATGGGTCTCCGCTGATCCAGTTAAACAGTGGTAAAAACTTTACACACACTTTAATAAAACCTGAAATAGCATAATGATATTACAAGCTCGGATGAACGGATTTATCTCAATTGTCATGCCAATGATTTTTTTTTCTACAGTGTAATTGTTGCCACTAATGTAATTTCATAGAAGACATAAATGGAGTAAGACGTGTTTTAACACATGTAAATACACTTTTTTATATTTCTTCTTTTTAAATCATTCAAGGTCCACCTTTACGCATCCAAACAAACATTTTAGTAAGAAGTATGGGTCCTGTAGAAGAAAACGAATTGGTAAGAACTTCATATCAAAACAATTCACTAGTGGTAACTTGATATACGGTAGATTTTCTCCTAAAATAATTTAGTTCTGACAATTACTTTTATGCTGCAACTCTCTAATTTTAATTAAAAAAAATCATTTCTCCATTTCAGTCATATTCAATGCAGTGTTACCTACGCCAGAGCTGGTACGATGATCGTCTAAAATTTGACCTTGAAAATTTGACCCAGGTCACACTCAGTAATAGTTTTCTCAAGGACATTTGGAAACCCAACACGTACTTTCTTAATGGTAGACGATCCATTCAGCCGAACATCACAGTGCCTAACGTCTTTGTTAGGATTAGTAGTAATGGCAGCGTTTATATGTCCAGAAGGTAGGGAGTGTTTTTGAAAGGAGGGAAACATTTTTAGAACAGAACTCTTATCGTGCATGAACATCGACGGCGGATGCGGCTAGCCAACAGGGGATGCTTACTCCTCCCGGGCACATGGTCAGACCTCCATCTTGCTAGGGGTCCGTCAATGTTAAATTTGGTGCTCTATTATGAGCGCTGTTGAGATTTTCGTCAGGATCTTCTTTATCTCTCTTGTACTGATAACATCTATACATACATACAATAACATACATACATACATACATAGATACATACATACATACATACATACATACATACATACATACATACATACATACATACATATAGCAATCGATACGATCAATATTCCAGAGCAAGCTCAAACTACAACGACTGCGCTAAGTGGAAGGCGACTAACCAATGGACTGCTGAACTGGTAATATGTTTGTGAGTGACTGTCATTTTGGATGATACAAAACAAAGGGGGGGGGGGATCTCCAACAACACCAGGTTGCAGCACCCACAGCAAAACACAATAATAATATGAAAAATCAAAACGTCAGTTTGCTATCGACACCCATTTTCTTGTAATTCACTAAACCGGGAACGCGTCGACATCAATATGACCGGAAGCGGTTCAAAACGACGATTAATCGCATTGCAAGTGACCGCGTTTTGACCAATGGGAAATCATGTAAACGGTTATGTAAATTAGAGTATATGATAATGTCTTTTAGTGGAATGTTTTGGTTATAAAGGGGTAGGGCCACGAGACCCCTAAATCGGCCCTTGATTTTTCCCTTAAAATAAATTTCATGAGGAATACTTGATATCTCTCATGAAAATACCCGAATGTTTACCGCTTTTCATGAAAAGAATAATATCACCAAACAATGTGCCATTTAACTGTAATGACGTCATGAAGTGACGTCATTTTGACGTTACTGACAAAATATGGCGAAAATTGCTGGAAATTTGGTCTTTTGTCGTAGAATTCAATGTGGCCGCATGCGTTAACTGAGATAAAACGTTTATGACAAAAGGATATAATGATAATCTTTCACATATAAATTTTCCATCATAGTTAATGCATGCGACCATTGCTAATTTAATAGAAATATTGAGTTTTTGCATCAATTTCGCCGAATATGACCTATTTTGGTGTTTTCAAAGGGCTAAAAGATGTTGATAAAAGCAATGTTTACAAAAAGTAGATACGTGATTCAGTAGAGAACGTTTCAAAATGTCAAATAGCAGTTAAAAATTCCATGAAGTACAATGTTCAAAATTTATCAAAATTAAGGCCAATATCGGGCTTCGTAGCCCTACCCCTTTGTTCGGTTTTTGTATTAAAAATAATTTTTGAAATAGGTTTTTTGCTTTGTATTTGAAGTTCAATCATCGATTACAAAATTATCTAAATTCTGTATAATTATGATTGCATCGGCCTATCTCGAGTCTTATGATCGTTTACCTTTCTTTCCCGCCGTCCTCTCAAGCCATAGAATAAACCCATTGGAATGTTATAAGTAATTGACCCTTCCGAACGCGGGAAAAATTTGAGAAATTCCATGACGTCACAATGCAATTTCGATGTTTGACCGAGGTTCAGAGCTTGTTTGTCCGAGGTAAACACATGGTAAAAGCATTGTGACGTCACGAAATTTTGAATTCTTTTCCCGCAATCGGAAGGGTCAATTAAATATGATGGAAGTGTTCCCATTCATACCCCTCGAGAAGAAATGCCAATCCAATTCGGTCTTTTCGAAATACAGAGTTACTTCCCATTTGTGCAGGTATCTGACGTCAACGCATTGTGACGTCATCAACTTCTATGGAAACCAGCATGAAATTCAGGGAAACAGGGTTACAAATATGACATTTTCAAAGGAATTTAATGACGTCACAATACTTTTACGTCAGATACCTGCACAAATCGAACATAGGCCTGTAAAATCGAAAAGACGGAATTTCAATAAAGGCGCAGTTATATACAAGTTCACTGGGTATCGCTTGAGGCGAAAAGGCAGAGCAGTTGTTCTTCAAAACATATAGTAAAAGTTTTTTTCCAGGATAAATAAGACGAAAGCCTTTGAGTTGTCAGTTTTATTCGATTTACCCAATGCTATTATCAGGACAATTCCAGAATCTTGAAACATAAGGTGATAAAATTGGTCAATACGTTAGTGGGATCGGTCTTCACTGAACGTCTCTTACCAGATCTATCTATCACACGGCAAGGAGGCTTATCACTCTGTTTTTCTTGATGTCTATAATGGTAAAATGTTTTCTGTAACATATTTGTATTGTGCAGATAATGAAAATAAGTAGACAGATAATTAGAAAATCCTTCAGTTTTCCGGATAAGAGCGCAAATAGAACGATCAAGAAATAATGTCATTTTTTTCAGAGGACCGCCAACACGCAAGTTATGAGGTATTGTTGGTCAGGAGTCCTCCGTGAAAAAAATCAAATATTAACTATGAAACATACTACTCCCATAAGTAGAACTTCAAGGGACCATCGACTAACTGAGTACATGACCGCTAATCAATATTCTCCTTCCACTATAACCACTCACAAACGTGTGTATTGGCTATTTTTAATGATCAAGCTACACTTTATGACATTATATGCAACTTCATAGGAAGAAAGTATTAATTATACGTCCATTGATCTCCTTTAAATCAAACGGTTTTGTTTTAGAATTGACTGATTGAGGGAGATTTTCAATGCAAAATGAGTTATGGTATCTAATAATTAGTTCGACATTCCGAAAAGTTCGAGTTATCGGAATTCGAGTCATCAGGAGTAAAAATGCATAGAGAATCAGGACTTTTAAAAACAGTTCGAGTTATGCGGACATTCGAGTTAACCGAGTCTCAGTAATCTAGAATCAAAACTGACAGAATATTTTAATCAATATTTCGGAGAGGGTATTACTAAAACTTTTATATAGCGGCTATCTAGACAAAGCCCCGCTATGAAAATCAGGAATTCAGAAACATATCCTTTTTTCATTGTATGAATCAAGAGCCATTATTAACATAATATACACGATAAAATGCACATCGCATTTATTTGTTTATATGACATTGCAAGAACCTGATAAACAAGAAAAAAATGACTTCAATGTACATAATGGAGTATGTCAATGTGGATAATAACGTATGAATATTCGAACACGAAGCAAAAACCATAGGTATAACCATGGATTTGGTGAGACATGTATCAAGAACCGAAAAGATTAAAAAAATAACTGCTAATCGATAAAAGAATGCATTGTGATGTTATAATACAGACATCATTTATTGGTCGATTTCAAGAAATCGACCTTACTAGATTTGTAGACCGGATGCTGTCAATAGGAGAAAGTTCCTAATTGAGTCCGTCAGATTCACCATGCAACACTGAATTATCCTTATGAAAGAAACGTTTTCGTGACTAGTGAAAAACACGTGACCAGAGACAGGCATTCCCATGACCTCCCACTTTATCCACTTCACAAAAATAGGACATGTCGTCATGACAACGCTAAGGTATCGCGATTATGAATTTAGATATTGCAGATGAAAGTAATATCTGCATGATAGTTTTTCTTTGACAATATTTACTTCCAGACCAATGAGTGAGTGATACAGTGAACCCGTCTTGCATCACAACGTCATAGGTTCACAATGTTCTCAATATGAACTTGCCCGAAGGGGTATTTTTGGAACTCACAATCTTTTCCTCCTTCTCGAGATCACTACGGTAAATTCAGAGGGTATCTGAATGTTGACGTTAACAATTCGTACGCCGCTGCATTCGGTTGCTATGTAAACAAATATGGCCGACACACCGCCAACAAAATGCATAGCAACGATGACGTCATTCGAATTCCGACGTCAGTATTGAGCTGGAATCTGCTCATCTTTGAATGTTAGATATGGTTCTAAAGCCTGTCTGGCCATCTCAGTGGTATTCATCTCGCGTTTACGATACCGGAAGAATTGACCCGAAAAAAAAGAGTACCAAATTCTGACTAAAATTTTGACGGCAGAAGTCGTTGACTTTACGATCTCTGAGTAGGTATTGTTCCATTTGAGAAGTACAAATAAAAAGAAATGACGACAACTAGCCTACAAGACATAAGAACCGTTTTACACGAATCGTGAAAAGCATGGCACCCCCTTTCCCCAAGGCTACATTGTAATGAAGCGCCTAGCGGAATGAGATGCGCCTTGGAGACCAAGATGACAGTGAACCCCATGCCTTCAAAATTCCTATGGTCGACATTTCTGGATCCTTGGATCCATTGCAACAATGAAATACGCGATCACAACGTATGCCAGGGGTGCCAGTGGGCTAAAAAGTTTCTAACCGTCCATCCGACTAAGCTTTTTCTCGTTAAGGATATGCCACTTTGTTTGATTGTTTATTTTCTTACCAAAGGCAATTTGGTAAATGAAACAAAGAAATTAATGAGCGATCAAAAAAATCGACAAGACTGTACGAGTCACAAAATTTGATTGAACTTTTTAGAAGTTTCCCCTTATTTCCCTCCAAATTCTTAAACATGTAATCGGAACTCTCCACTTTTCCCGCGAATACACACAGAAAGACTTTTGATTGGTCAATATGTGTTATATTGGAATTTTCCTACGGATCAAACAATTTCTGAATGGATATGAAGAGTGTTGCATCTTGAGTTGTCCAGTGTAAATGTATCTATTTTCTAACTTGTCAGAATTATAAAGACATACATTTCTATAAGTACTACTCTTTAGTCATTATTTTAAGAGTAAACATTTTTAACCTATGTCGACGAAAAAAAATTATTGCGGGATTAAAGAAATGTTGATATCGACCAAGCTTTTTTGGAAAGCTAATACTTCTTTTATTTTATGACAATTACCGAATTTGGCAAGTTTCCATGGAGCTGATGCGACGGGTGTTGCTTGCAATTAGGAGACGCTGAGCTGACTTCTCCCGGGCACCTGGTCTCACTTCGGAATGTTATTCATTCCGAGGTTCGCAACCTTTCCTATGGGAATTCTAATCATTTTGCATTGCCTTCTCACCTTTGAGACTGAATACCTGATAGGTACATCTTTAATGTTTATTATTGATGTGCGTTTAGAATGTATGTATCATATTTGATTAACATAAAGAATAGCTTTTCATAAAAATCCCTATAGAAACAAATGAGTAGAAAATAATTACAAAGACAAATGAAGGTCTTAATTTCATTAAAATATGTACAAGTATTCTCCATTTTCATAGTCCTCGTGTACTAACAATTACTTCTTCTATTTTTATAAAATAAATAATGTTTTCAGATTGACTATCCAAGCAATATGTCCTATGCAACTTATGGATTACCCAATGGATAGACCGGTTTGTCCATTGAAACTTGGAGGATGTAAGTAAAATATAATTTGATCTGATCTAATTAGAAATAACCTTAACTTCACATTCGTTATTTTTACCCTTGTTGGGACCTTTCAGGAATATCACACACGACATATTAGCGCCATATTTAGCATGTACGAGGGCCGTTCCAAAAGTTCGTGGACACATGCCTTAAAAATCACATTTGAAGTCGTATGCGAATGAAATTTTCTAGAAATGAAAGGGATACATTCAGAATGAGAAAACAAAAAATATTAGGTTAAAATAATTTGCTAAAAGGGAATAATTGTCACCTTCATACATGAAGGGTAGAGATTACGGAGCAGTAAAATTTGAGTTGTTGAAATAAACCTACCTCTTTCATTAAATTGCTGAATAAAATTAGAAAAAATATTTGACTATCAATTAAACTTTCTATATCAATAATACTATTATTTGTTATGAAAAGTGCAAAGTTTTAACAAAATTGGACCGATTTACGACTTTTATGATGAGTTATGCATGATATTGTTGAACAAATCAACCAAAAATTTATGACGTCAGCGCTTTTTACGGAGCAATAGACAGTCATTCAGTTTTGATTTTCTGTTGAATAAAACAGACGGAGACTTAACAGCTGATGGATGCATCTTGATATGGACAAAATACATGAAAACGATTGCTGCTAGAATTGGAGGAATGTGTTTTTATGATGATTAGATTCATAAGTACGCGATTTTGGTTGGAGTTGAATAAAAAAGTGAACGAAAATAAGTAAAGTGATGACGTTTTCTCCCTTAATGGTGACCTGACTTTGAATGATTCAAAGATGAAAGCACAATATGATATAGAAGTAGAAATGCACATGAAAATAGAACATATCTTCATTATCAAAATACATGAAAAGCTATTTAAATTTTATTCAGATGAGAGGTGTTGTTATTTCTTTTTAAAATGTCAAATTTATAGTGGACATCTGACGACGTCGTTACTTTTTATTAGCTGCTCCGTTACCTAAAACCTTACGTTGTTCAAAAGGGCATTTAGAAGGTTATTATTGACCAATGGTAATGAAAATTCGTATATGTATTCAAAATTATCCGTATTATAAGGAAATCAACATGGTTTTTATCAAATTCTACAGATCTGTCCTTAAATGGTGTTGTCCATGAACTTTCGGAACAGCCCACGTATATGTTAAACGTCTGCAAATTCATATATTAGAGGTTATCGATCTGACATGGACAAAGATTGATAATGTACTCTGTATAAAAAATCCTTAAATTGAATATTAAGTATGATTTTAGGTGGAAATTGCACTTTTACACTTTCAAAGAATCGATTGCAAGCGTAAAATAAATTAGCATCAATGAATTTATTTTATAACTTTTATTATCATGCCACACGATGTATAAATTCATTCACCAAATTAAGATGTGATGAATGAAAATGAAATAAATGAATAAGAAATTGTTTTCATGTAACACCATTACATGAAAACAACGACGTTGATGACGTTGGCCGAAAAGTACGGAAAAATATAGTTTTTATTGAATTTCTTTCACTTATTTAAAACAAATTGTAAGGAATTGAAAAATAATCCAGAAACTTGTGATGTTTCCTTTCCTTTTGAAGAGAACATTTGAATCAAAAGACTTATTTACAGGTTTCATATTTTAGATGGTTACACGACACGGGATATCATCTACGAATGGGCGCACGGAAATGACCACTCAGTCGACGTATATGATGACGTCACCATGTCACAGTTTGATATCGATGTCATACGGGCAAATAACAAAACAAAGATTGATCAGTTCGGTAATTATTATCATCCAATAAATGGAACTGCTTTGTTTTTGTGCGAATAGCACATAGCGATTGCCTGATTTCTTCACTCATGGGAGCCCCGTCTACTGAGTATGTATAAACGATGTTACTCTGTTTACATGTACCTTGAGACTGCGTCAGTGTCATGATCGGTATAAAGTCTGATCACTGTCTGAATCAATGAATTATATATATATGAATCGAGATGTCCTGTTATGTACATTGCATGACCTAATGAAAAATTGCATCTGTATGTACTGAGATGAACACAGGCTGTGTATTGGAAACCCCTTTCCATTACCAGGTGATTATCTGTTTTAGTGGACAATATAAAAATGAAACGGTGCTATCGATAAAGATATTTAGTTGAATCATTGAAACGTAAAACTAACTTCAAGTTGGCTTATTTTGCCCCGCTTCACAAAATAGAATCTGTATACGACGGAAAAATTAGGAACTTCCATCATGAAATATGATATTAACAATTATGAAAAATAAAAGATCAAAACATTCCCGATTAGGATGTATCATATTTTACTATGCTAAAAAAGAAGTGAATTTTCCTTCAAATTCTTACCTTACCACAC
The DNA here is from genome assembly GCA_033119305.1 of Pinctada imbricata. Classification (NCBI taxonomy): domain Eukaryota; kingdom Metazoa; phylum Mollusca; class Bivalvia; order Pterioida; family Pteriidae; genus Pinctada; species Pinctada imbricata. Next base: position 26,158,913 of record VSWD01000001.1, on the reverse strand, counting down.
ACCTAACATTGAACATGAAAGGTTAAAGAGAGAGTGGGGATCAAATTAGAAAATAAGATTCGTCTTCTTTCCTTGTATATGGAATCATCAATCGATAGTCATATCGGATTGTTGTATTTTTTAGGAGGGGGGTAGATTTAATGTGATGTTATTTAATTATCATGTTTACTGTCAGACATCATCTTTCAATTCATTACGACAACATTATGCATTTGCATTTTAGTTCTGTCTTTATACGTCCATAAACTGGCCTACGAAGGTGTTCAGGAACAAATATAACTTTGAAAACACAATATTTTGTCATATATTATAAGTGGTATTATTCTGGTTATTCGCACTCAGTACCTTTAGTCCTTTGATTATCTTTTTATGTCTCGATGTCTGTTTGTGTGTCTGTGTGTGTGTGATTTTGTACGTCTTCATTTATTGTCGATATTTATCGGCGCACATGCATGGATGTATGAATGTCTTTCAGAAATGCTATTACCTAATAACGTCTGAAAACTAAGAAAACATTTATATTGAAGACAACATTTGTTAAACAGCGCTATTGATTTTTTTAAATTATACGAACGTGAAGACAACACAAACAAAAGTGAAGACAATCTTTGGAATCCCATGGACATGCATTTGAACACTCAAATGTTACAAAATGCCCTTATTCAACAAATTCTGTAATCATCTCTAATCTAGTTATCTCCCTGGTGAAACTGCGTCATTATTTGGTTTGAATTTCTTGATTTATGCTAATATTATTATTCATTTAATCCTAGTTTTGCTAGCGACGTAATGATTACGTAATTACTATTGATTTTACTTTCATCAACAGGAGAATTTGCCACTTTGGAGGTTTACTTCCACTTGAAACGCCATATTGGATTTTTCCTTCTGCAGACTTATCTCCCTTGTACACTGATAGTTTGTCTGTCTTGGGTATCATTTTGGATTAATAGAGACGCTGCCCCTGCAAGGGTGTTGCTCGGTATGTATATCAGTGCTTCATATTAAGAATGAGTTAAAGAATATCCTGAAGATAATCTCAGTAGCACTCCCAATAGAACATAAAATTGAGCATCGACGGACCCCTGGCAAGCCAGAAGTGGGATCAGGTGCCCGGGAGGAGTAAGCATCCCCTGTTGGCTAGCCGTACCCACTGTTGATGTTCATGCACGAAAATGAAAACAATATAAAAGATACATGCAATGTCTGAGGTTATGTCTATATAGAAAGTATTATGGCGACCATGTCAGGGAAATATATATATTCAAAACACTGTCAAATCCCTCGCGGGGGCATTTTTTACGAGCTCCACACGGCAAAGGGCATAAGTGTGACACAAATGAGTTAAAAACGATCCTGAGGATAATCTCAACAGCTCTCCCAATAGAACACAAAATTGAGCATCAACGGACTTATAAAGAAGTAAATTAAGAAATCTTGTTTGGTAGATGTCCGGTGTTACATGATAACAATTTCTTTTCCATCTATTTCATTTTCATTCATTACATCTAATAAATACTCTTCAACATGGTCAAAGAAGATAATTATTCTTCTATGGCTATAAATAGAAAACAAGAGAAAATCTTTTATTCTATGGAAATGAGTTAAAGAAGATCCTGACGATAATCTCAACAGCACCCACAATAGAGCACAAAAATGAACATCGACGGACCCCTAGGAAGCTAGAGGTGGGACCAGGTGCCCGGGAGGAGTAAGCATCCCCTGTTGGCTAGCCGCACCCGCCGTCGATGTTAATGAAGCACGGAAATAAAAATATATAAAATTCATGCAGTGTCTGACATTATGTCTATAAAGAAAGTGCTATGGCGACAATGTCAGGGAAGTATATTCAAAACAGTTACTGTCAAACCCCTCGCGGGGAAAGATACTAGAAATGATAAATTTTCTGTCATTATACTCAATATTTATATTACCATCACCAATTGCTGATATCTTTATGGTTAAATCGTACATGAATGAGATAAACATTACAGAAGAAGGGAGGAGATCTCCAACAAGACCCCGTTGCAGCATCAACAGCAAAACACCAAACACCCGATGCAAAAACACAAAAGACGAGTACAGCACGAGACGGAAAAGAGACAAACGACATGTAAACATCAAACACAAAAGACTACACATAAACCGACGAGACCAATGGGCAACCGGTGCCGACTTTGGACGGCCATTTGTCACGCAAGAAGCAAATGGTGTGGTTATCCTGGATTACGTGCGCACAAGCCTCTCACTTCTCCATTTACCCAGAGGTCTCGAAGAACGTACAGTTGTGGTGTAAAACAACCTCCTCACTGTAAGATGACCTCACACAAACAAGACCGCGAAACGTAGAGGCCCCAGAGACACAGATGAATATGTAAATGGATATAAAGTACCCATCAGTTATTCAGTCTCATAGTCAAGAAGGCAAGGCAAAATCATTAGATTTTCCACAGAAACGGTTGCGAACCTCGGAATGAACAACATTCCGAAGTGAGACCAGGTTACCGGGGAGAGACACATTTATGCGTTAAAGAAATAGTTTCTCCGTTTTGCCTTTCTGTTTAGGAGTGACAACTATTTTGTCCACGGCTGCTATTGGACTGATACAGCGTGACGGACTACCACGTGTACCGTACGCAACGGCGCTTGATGTTTACCTTAATGTATGTATTGTTTATAATCTGGCCGCCATGATACAATACGCAGCTGTAAACTACTTCACCAAAATCATGGCAAAGGAAGGTGGGAAGGAAACAGCAGAAGATAGCCAAGAACAATCGGTATGTATATACTTAAAGGAATGCTCGTGTGTCATGAAATAAAAACAAGATTCAGCCTCGAGCATCAACGTTGTGACATAACTTGTTGAAATGTACATATGATGAGGGTGAACAGGGGGGGGGGGCTCTCCCCCTTCCCGCCCTTCCTCCACCTCTCACATCTTTACCTCCTTCTCCCGCCCCTTCTTTCCCTCTCTTTCATCCTTTCCCCCTTCTTCCTCCTCCCGCCCCTTCCCTTTTCACCATGCACACCCCGCATATAATGCACTGAAATATTTAATGAGACGATATACTTCAATCGTGATAATAACATTTTTATCATGACGTATTGAAGCATTTACGATTCAATAAGGAGGCAATGAAATGCTTATACTATTGCGACTATCAATATTTAAATATGATGATTGTATTCTGTTATAAAAACAAATTCAGCGAGTCATGAGCTCTTTTCAAAATGTGATGCATCATTAGTGATGCTCGAAAAGAAGAAATCTATATAATGAATATTGTAAGACCAAAATTGTAAACATGAAATAAAATGTATGAAAAGAACCGTAGCTAGTTAAAATTTTTAAAAGAAGCATGCATTAATGGTCAGTTTTATCTTGCGTCAGGAACTTTGACTTGATTTCGACTTGATTTCGATCATTTTTTTATGATGGAACGCAATCTCGTAATTTTAGTATTTTTTTTTCAGCCAATGCTCCTAGCCCCTCATACGCTAGTTATCCCAGACCCTCGTGGCAAATCGGACTCTCTTAATTCCCGCCAAAGACGACAAAGATGTGGTAACTTGTTTTGGAAGTGTCTTGTGGGTAACTTCCGGTACAGACAAGACCGGATACAGAATGCAGACGTAGAAGCGGGAAATAGTGTTAGCAAAATTGACATCACCTCAAGATATCTTTTCCCAGCATCCTTTGCACTCTTTCATATTGTTTATTGGTCATGGTACTTAGCGTTCCATTAACAATATTTGAGAGGAGGTTATATGCGAACCTTCATCGTCATTTTAAAAATACTTATTTGGAAAGTTATCAAATACTAACTGTTTTACGTCTAGGATGTCTCAATTCTAATTCTGCTTCTATTGATTTCGGAATAATATTATGCGTCGCCCATCTGGACAATCACGTCGTTGGCACATACGATCCATGGCGCCGATTTTACAGTCTGGTAGTAAAATTTGCGATGACCAACATATCTTCAACACGGCCCACATCTTGGTGCAAATGACTTAAACTGAAGAAAATAGAATAAGCTTAGTTCCATAGTTCCATACTGAATTCTGGTATGAAACACCTGACAGCGATGGATACATATCCGAGTTTTTTAGTGTTTTAGTTGTTTATTTTGTTTTTGGCCGGATCTCGAATATTTAATCACCAGAGCTGTAAATGACTTTTTCTTTCAAAATAAGCTTCCTTTCTCTCTTTGCTTATGTATTATCTCCAGTATTCCTAAAGCAGACAAACTCTCAAACTCAAACTCGCTCTATTACTTTACTGAATGTCATTTTCAAAACTATTTCAGGCTGTGTAAGTAAAAGAATTAAAACTTATCTTCATTATCTAATATCAACTACTCCAACTGGTGCTATACAAGATACATGTTTCATACCAGAATTCAGTCAAGACCAGACTTGTGGTTGTATTGGGACTACTATACTCCCCGTTACTAAGCATAAACTAACCGAGACATTTTCTTGTCTTTCATTAGTTCAGTTTATAGACTTCCAAATTTTATTGTACCTTATCTTCTATTAATATACATGTACATTCGATTGTAAGCTTCAAATAATCTTTGTTATAAATTATTCACATTGCTGTTATCATGTTGTTATGACATATTAAGTATTTCGATAAAATGATCTAAATTTTGCTATTCTTTTTATATATAGGATATCAAAATGCTTAATAAATTGTATATTTACGGAGAGGAAAGATCTCTTCATTTACTTGAGAAAATTGCCTATGAGAAAATATCCTTTTAGGAAGGTTCTTATTCAAATGAACACTGAACCTGCATCATCAATTAGGCCATAGTAAGGAATTGTTTTTTTACCTCCCCTAGATGTTACCTTTTAGGAGAAGGATTCAGAAAAAAACTCACACAAAGGTGCATATTGATAATTAAAATTTTTTTCCAAAATTTCATTTTAAATCGAACCAAATCCTTTAAGAGTACGTGTAGTCATATCGAACCAAATCCTTAAAGACCAGAATTTTCTAAATCCATCGCAACATATCAACATATATTATTTGTGAGAAAAAGTTTAACAACATCAAGCCCTTCAAAAAAAACTCCATTTTTGTATTTTTGAAGTCATAAATTCGAATGATGCATGTGCGTGTGGTTTCTTGTCTGATGGGAGGGTACCTTTCAGGAAATCATGGGGACATAAAACACAATATATAATAAATGTGGCCTGATGAGAATATCCTCACTAATGCATGAAGTGCATAATGCTCGGTTCCCAAGGTACAATCTGGATGCAAATCATTAATTTCTATTTTTGTTTCGTTCATTATCTGAACATTGTACTTTAAAAGACTTATTTATCATATGTCTTCATTAACATGACCGCTAAGATTAAGAGATAGAAAGAGAAATTCGAAAAATCCAGGAATTCTTCAGAATAGGGCTTTTGATAGATTAAAAATCGAAATTCAATTTTGATATTACATGATAGAAAGGAGGGAATTCCAACAACATATGGTTGCAGCACACACAACAAAACACCATAACACCCCATACAAAAACACAGAAAAGACGTGCACAGCAAGAGGCGTAAAAGGGACAAGAAACAATCACGTACCAAAATTGAGACCTTGATCTGGAAAATCTATCGGTACATACATTTGTATGCATATCTTGATTTATGCTGGTAAATGCTTATCAATATGTCGTTCATTGAGTTTACATGTCTCCAACTCACTCAAGAAAGGAGGGGATCTCCAAGAACACCTAGTTGCCCTAGTTGCAGCACAACAGCACCCTCCCCCCCCCAAAAAAAAACCACCCGCTGTAAACTACAAAGAAGACACGCACAGAAAGAGACGCAGTGGTATAATGAACGTGAAATCACAGAAAAACATAAAACACAAATGACTACACATAAACCAACGAGACCAATAGGCAAACGGTGCCGACTTAGGATGGCCATTTGCCACGTCAGTAGCAGACGTTGTAGTTATCCTGGATTACGTGCGCACAACCCTCCCACTTTTCCGATTACCAAGAGGTCTCGAAGAACGTACAATTGTGGTGTAAAACAACCTCCTGACTGTCAGATAACCGCACACAAACAAGACCGCAAAACATAGCTGCCCGAGCAACACAGATGAATATGTAAATTGATATAAAAAGAGGGCATGCGTAATACAATCTGTGCTCTGCCGGCTGTTGTTATCGCCCGAGGAGTCCGACTGACATTCAGAGAGAACATGTGTTCGGGGCCCTGTCTTCTCTAAACAGGTTTTGACAGTCCCGTCGTCACAGTCAGTCAGAGTGCAAGTATTAAGGGTGCGCTAGTACAAGACTGTATATTGGTCAAGTACCATGTCCAGTGTCCGTTTAGTGAAATTAGGATTATACCCACGGTATAAAAGGCGTTTGATGATTCTGGACGCATTTTTATGGTAATTCTGTCTACCTTTGATCCTTCTTATTTTGTAGATCATGTCACCATAAAATGCCGGATGCGAAATACCCAAAGTAATATACTTTGTTGCTTGCATGGGTCCGAATTTCAAAAGTAGTTGACATTATTTTTGTAAAATTTTCAGAATGCTCTTGTCCTAAAATGTTTTTGGTTATTTGTAAATTTCTATAATGAAAATCCAAAACAGTAGTACATGCTCTAGTATACCGGATGAGCTGCGAAATGTAGATACCATAAGACGGTAATATAGGAACATCATCGTCAAGCCAGGGAAAATTTACTATGTTGAATCCAAAGTCATCTCTTTTGTCATACACACTTGTATGAATCTCTCCATTTGCAATTTTGATATTCAGGTCAAAAAATGTTGTTTCTGTGTTTGTAACGTTCGCCTTGTTTAGAGTCAGTGGATAAATAACACTTTTATACTTTTCAAAAAGAGAATTGTCGATAGAAAGTATATCATCCAGGTACCTAGAAGTACCATTGAAACATTTCACATCATCATGGTTTCTTTGATTTTGAAGATTTTTGATAAATTCTTTTTCATAAATCTGCAACAAGGCGCACAATTAGTACCCATAGGGATCCCTACAATCTGCTTGTAGATATTCTCTCCAAATCTTACATAAATGTTGTCCAAAAGAAACGACAAGGCAATACAAAGGTCATTACATGTCCATGATTTATATGATTTGTATTCTGTATTGGAAAAGAAACACTTTGATTCAGATGTACAAATATAACTTTTTCCCCTGTCGGTTAGAGCACCATTTAATGGGTTTGGACAATTGATCATTAATATTTTATCGCGAGGAAGCGTGGTGTACATATTTGAAAAGTCGTATGAAGGAATCGAATTGGCATGAAAATTTCTAGATTTCATTTTGTCAATCACATACCCTGAATTCTTAATAGACCAAAATAAGTTTACATCATTCCTGTTTAGAACAGTTTCACAATATTTTGCTACGTGTTCCTTTATCACCGTGAATGCTGACGTCAGATTTCTATACAAAATTGTAGTTAAGCAGTTCCTAGAATTAGCAATGTATCGAATTTGTAAGGAGACTTGTGCAGTTTTGGTATGCATGTATAGTGTAGGAAGATCCAATTAAGAAATAGGGATGTTGAATGATGAAATTTCTTGTTTGTTCAAAATGTCAGGAACATTTTTATTGCTTTTGATATAAGTATTCGTAGAAGTTCCGAAACCAAAGTTGATATGTAATAACGTTTTCAAATGATTATGGTGTTGTTGGCTGCTTTGTCTATACAAATAAATAAAGAGGTTGAAAGTTATTATATCTAAATAATGTACCGAAAGGTAAAACAGGATATAATGCTATAGGACACACGTTTTAGAAGTTCCAAGAAATTTTGATAATTGACATTTTTGAATGTATTATAAGATTTGGATCAACTTAAAGAGATAAGAAATATTTTAACAGACCACAAACGAGATCTTGTTGTATTGACACTTCACAAAACAGCCACAAGAAAGACCAACAGAGTAAAACGAAACATAAAAGAACTCTCACTCCAGTAAGAACCGACCTTAAAACAAACTAAGGTAAGACAACATGATAATACGTAAAACAAAGGACAAGACCAAGAATTTGACTTTATGTACATCTGTAGATGACTGGATATATCCTACCATAATTGAAGCCAAGAGTATGGTCATTAAGATAACGCGAGCACAATACGGTACTCCTTCTAAAGGGCAGTAGGTGTATTAACACAAAGGAATTCCATATAAAAGAAAGGAGGGGATCTCCAACATCACTCGGTTGCAGCCCCACAGCAAAATTTCAAACAAACCTTGCGAAACACTGAGTTGAGACGCATAGCAAGATTAAGAAAATTACTTTATGAAGACGTAATTTCATAATTTTCGAAAATTAATTTAAGATTTCCAAAAAAAAAAAAAGGAAAGATAGATATCAAACTCAGATTTATACAAAATACAAAGAATGTTTTTCCAAATTCGGCTTATAATTACTGTCCTGTTCACTAATTCCAGAGCAACCTGTTTTCCCGGTTTTCTCTGAAATATAATAACGTCATCTTCCAGAAAGATGTCAATTTTATAGTACTCCTTTAGTCGTAACAGAAAATACCATTGTTTTGGCTGTGCGTCAGTTAAGTTAGAAATAGGACGGAAAACAAAAAGTCTACGGGGATTTTCTATAGTAAAATCGCTGAAAATGTGTGACGTCGAAGGCTTTGACGTCACTGTTTACTATTGTTGACACGGAGAACATTATGGCTGCTGCTTGCAATTAACATTGGAATTTCCCGTAGACATTTTATTTTTCATATTACGGTTTGAAGGCAGCTGATTTAGTAAGTTGATGTTAATTTCCAGTTACGACTAAAGGAGGTCATTTCTCAGAAACAATGCTTTAAAGCAAAATTCTTCAGACGACAGAATAAATCGCCGAAACAGAGTGCTCTTGATTTAGTGAACAGGACAGTAGTCTTCCTCGGGTAATGTGTTATTGTCCATGCCTATTTCTTGTATGTAAGGATACACTATTATGTGTGTAAGTGTGATTGTCACTATTGAAATATATGATCTATTGTAAACGACTTTTTTCATTAGCGAAATTTCGCGAGCTTGATCAAACGCTAAAATGAATCCTCATTTACAAAAAGTCCGTTCAAAAGATAAAAAGTAGATAAAAAATTGACAAAATTCAAAAGCTTCTTATTTTCCCTTTCCATTAGAATTAATTACTCTCATTAGACAACGGACGATCATACACGTCGATGTTAGTGATGTTTAAATTACAAACTTAGTGGTTACTGTAAACCGTCTTTAATTCGCGGCGTTTTTTATTCGCGAATCCGATAACACTGACCTATTCGCGGCGTTTTATGTTCGCGATTATTGAGGTTATATGGCAATAATGTTCGTGAAACAAGCTGACTTGCGAATATGGCGAAATTAAAACGCTCGCGAATGCAAATAAAAGATGGTTTACAGTAATTATTTGGCCTTAATTACCCAGACAAGCAACATACTAAAGGAATGTAAAACATTTAGAGGAGATATTGCGCATTTCTTTAAATATAAATTTGCAGCATGGGTCAGACAGACATGCACGTTTCGGGTACTTAACCCTTGTCAGTGATCCTCTATACAATGAAATATGGCCAAAGAGTGTGGAAGTTACTAATTAAAGTCATCTTCTTTTAAAAATCGGATCTATTTACGCAACAGAGTACATTACTTTGGGTATTACACAACCTGTCTTTTATGGTGATATGATATACAAAATTAGAAGGATCAAAGGTAAGCAGCATAACCACCGAAAATGCGTTAGAATCATCAAACGCCTTTTATACAGTAGATATGATCCTCATGTCACCAGACGGACACTCGGCTTGGTACTTGACCAATCTACAGTCTTGAACTAGCGCATCCTTGAGACCTGCACTCTGACTGACTGTGACGACGGGACTTCATGATGAGCCCTGTCCAAACCTCTTTAGAGAAGACAGGGCCCCGACCACCTGTCCTCTCTGAATGTCAGTCGGATTCCTCGGTTGATTACATACATGAGCTCGCTACAGCCGGCAGAGCACAAAATGTATTGCGCACGCCCTCTTTTTATATTCATTTACATATTCAGCTGTGTTTCTGGGGCCTCTACGTTTTGCGGGCTTGTTTGTGTGAAGTCAACTAACAGAGAGGAGGTTGTTTTACACCACAATTGTACGTTCTTCGAGACCTCTGGGTAATTGGAGAAGTAAGAGGGTTGTGCGCGCGTAATTCAGAATAACCACTCTATTTGCTACTTACGTGGCAAATGGCCGTCCAAAGTCGGCACCGGTTACCCATTGGTATCATCGGTTTATGTGTAGTATTTTGTGTTTGATGTTTACATGTCGTATGTCTCTTTTCCGTCACATAGTATGCTCGACTTTTGTGTTTTTGTATCGGGTGTTTTGGTGTTTTGCCGTTGGTGCTGCAACAGGGTCTTGTTGGAGATCCCCTCCCTTCTCTTACTATGTCCAAAATGTACCAAAAGACGTAGCAGGATGGATGGAATGTGATGCTACAGGACCCACTGTTTTAGAAATTAAAAAAATTGATTACAGATATTTTCGAAGGCGTCGAAGAAACGATCAACCGAAATTGATCGAACTTGGCTACATGTGCCCTCTGGGACTCCTGGCCCACCAGCAGTTACACTCACGAAGTGGAACAAATGTTTAACTTCTTCAGATTCAACAGCATCATTTGAAATATTAAATATTGATATAAGAATGAAATAAAGACGAAAACAGACATATTATTTCTTCACATCTTCATGTCATTTCTTCATTGATAATTTATTTGCTAGATACTAAAAGATTTTTCGTGTCATTAAAGCATAGGGGTTTAGCAGTACTTTAAAAATTATGTTTGTTTTCAAAAGACGAACCAGACGTTTGCGTTGCTTTGTGTCAAAGTTAATATAGGGAAATTACCGCGAGATGCCAACTTCAAAGAAGATCTGTTTTTCAAAAAGACAGAATGAAGCGCTTGATTGGGTTGTTTACATTCGAATCTTATCATTATGTTAATTCAATACAAAATCAGAGATTGTCGTCAAGTTTTAGATAATTATAGAGTGCTGGATATAACGATGTAAGCATTTGCATTTCTTGAATTTCTTTTCATTGTCATTTGTGCATTTTTTCTTCTGATCATAAAAAAACATTAAGGATTTATTCTCTTCAAAACCATCGAAGCGCGTAATTATTGATCCATTTAGCAAATATAAGGGATGAAATGTAAATTCTTGGTATAATATTGTTTCAATTATTCAAAATGGTTATATAGCGAATAATGCTTTAAGAGAATATTTGAGTACATCATGCTTATATTGGCTGCATTGAGCATAACCAGAGTATACTCATTACAAGCATAATTCTTAATATTCGTAAATGGTGCCTTGTATCTTCTCAGCTGTTGTGTTATTGACCGTTTGTCCATATTATCTATCATCTAACAATAGCACGAAAGTAATAGAATTTATTCAAGTGGAAGGATTTATCAACAGAATTAGCATTGAAAGGGGAACAGTTTTGCAAAATACAAGTAACCTATATTGCAGTGCCATTTGCGTATTATCAAATGAGGATTGCGTTTCTTTCTTTTTCAATGATAAAGAGGGCAGTTGTGATCAATTTCCAGTTTTGAAAAGGCTTGAAGAAACAATCGAAAAATCGGGATGGATTTACTATCAAAAACTTGTTACAGGTAAATTGTCAAGTATAAAAATGTGCAAACAAATATCTTTTTTCAATTGCATCTTATTTTGATTGAAAATATTCGGAAAAAAATGAATCGGCACATAATCATCGATCAGAGATCAACTCGTGAACTGCACAAACAAGACATCGGAGACAAAAAAGTACTTTCACAACAAATAAACATTAAAGAATTACCTATCAGTTATTCAGTCTCAAAGTCGAGAAGGCAAGGCAAAATCTGTGGAATTTACATAGGAACGGTTGCGAACCACGAAATGAATAACATTCCAATTTGTAACCAGTATTCGGGGAGAGTCAGCATCTTCTCATTGCATGCATTAACTGTCGCAACACCTACATGAAAATTTGTCAATTTGGTGTTTGTCTCGATTTTGTTTTTCTAGATTCCCCGTCAACAATTTAAAAAAAATTATTCTAAAACTGGATCTTATTTGAATTCCTTATCAAAATACAGGTCCTGGATATCTAGAAAGAAACGTGATATCTTCATTTTTGTATTTTTGTTATTCTTCGAGGATAAATGTTCTGGCTACCTACTGCTTCGGGTTAGATTGTGGTCTTTTTTAATTTATGTACTTTTATTCTCGTGCCAAATTTGATTGGTCATGGCATCGCTCTGTGTATGTGTTTTTGTGACTCGATACCCCTGTTTAATGTTGCAGTTGTTTTGTCTAAATTCTTTGAATTTTTTTTTTATCCTGCGGGTATGTTCCGCTGTTGATAGTCCAAGTTGGAGATCACCTCCGTATTGTCACAGTCAGAAATTAGTAAGGAAATAATACAATCTAGTTAATGGAAGAAATCACCTTGGCCTTTTACAAATATGTAAGTAATTTGATAACATCTTCATGAAAATCCAACACATAACCTGAGAGGAGAAGGGAGGAGATCTCCAACAAGACCCCGCCGCAGCATCAACAGCAAAACACCACAACACCCGATGCAAAAACACAAAAGACGAGTACAGCACGAAACGGAAAAGAGACACAAGACATGTAAACATCAAACACAAAAGACTACACATAAACCGACGAGACCAATGGGCAACCGGTGCCGACTTTGGACGGCCATTTGTCACGCAAGTTGCAAATGGTGTGGTGATGTGAGGGAATCTCATTACTGTGAGGGAATCTCATTACTTTTTTGTTTTGTTTTATTTCGATTTTTGTTTGCCTTTTTAAATTTTTTAAAGTGAAAGGATATGTACATACTCCAGCGAAATTCATGTATTTAACATATAATGATTGTTCAGCAGAGATTGATTTATGAATTGCTTATTTGAGGTTAGCGTATAACAAGAAATTTTCGCGATTCCTAAATTACAGACAAATATGTACATATGATGTACATATGATGTAATTATTTTGTACCTTTCATTATTGAAGTTTTCGTTATTGCTATCACGAGAACTCACTTTTCTTTACGTCTAATAAGGAAAAATGAAAAATGACACTTTTACAGTACCGTATAATCAGAAATTTTCGCGAGTATCAAATTTCGCGATTTTGTGGTAAAATAGGGTGTCTTTATTTTCGCGATTCCTAAATTACAGACAAATATGTACATATGATGTACATATGATGTAACTATTTTGTACCTTTCATTATTGAAGTTTTCGTTATTGCTATCGTGTGGACTCACTTTTCTTAACGTCCAATAATGAAAAATGAACAATGACACTTGTACAATATGAAGAAATGTAACGGATATACCAACTTATGGTGAGCTTTATCAAACACAGTTTTCGCGAGAATGATTGTTCGCAATTCTAAATCACTCGCGAATATAGCGAAAATTAGTATCTTGCGAAAATTTCTGGTTATACGGTATGAAGAAATGTAACGGATATACCAATTTATAGTGAAACTTATCAAACACAATTTTTCGCGAGAGTAATTTTTTGCGATTCTAAATCATTCGAAAATATAGCGAAAATGAGTATCTCGCGAAAATTCCTGGTTATACGGTCTTGGACACTGGTACTTATGAAAAGCACTTTGGCTTGTAGCATCACTGATGTGAATTTGATATTAGAAACACGTGTCTGGTACATTATAAATTGCTTTGAAATTTTCTTCACGAAGGAATAGAGTTGGAACCCTTCCGCATTTTTACAACTCATCTCATTCTAAGACGAGATGATGACTTTTAGTCAAAGAGTATTTTCAAACATACTATTTTTCTCCTACGATTAATTTATCAATATCGATTTTTTTTTAAAGATTTTGTTTGTTGTGAATATTCATTAAACGTCTTCAAATTCAATAGCATTATTAAAGAACAGATAAATTGGCAGCATGGACCAGACATGAAGTTTGATCATTCTTACCATAGGAACCAAATTCATCGATCATTTAAAATTTTCTCCATTGTACATTAAAAATAACGAAAGTTAACATAAAGAAGGGGATCTCCAACCAGACTAGGTTGTAGCACCCATAGTAAAGCACCAAAACACATGATACGAAAACACAGAGAAGACAAGTACGACAAGAGACGTAAAAGAGACATACGACATAGAAACACGAAACACCAGGTCTCGGAATGTTGTTCATTCCGGGGTTAGCAGCCGTTTTTATGGGAATTCTCACGATTTTGCTTTTGCCTTCTCGACTTTGAGACTAATAATGGTTAGGTACTTCTTTGATGTTTATTTACACAAAAGACTATACATAAACCAACGAGATATGTAGGCAACCGGTGCCGATTTAGAACGGCCATCTTCCATGCAATGTCAAAATATCAGAGATACTGAATATTAACTTTTTGTTCAAACACACAGCAACACACAGCAAAAAAAAAAGAAGATTTTTCAGATTATTGAAGGTATGGAAGTATATGTCAGTGTTGAAATCAGAAAGAACAAAGGCTTGTAAATAGTGCCATTTTGTGGTTTGTATTGAAAAAGTGTCAGCTTAATAACATATTACTTATTTTGGGTGAACTTTTAAAAACAATTATAATTTTATAAAACAGTTGATGTCAATATTTCATATGTAATCAAACTTCAAGGGATATTACTTATGTAAGAGAAATCCGTACAGGACAAAGCAGCTCACTTCAGAAATCGGAAAATTGAAGTTTTCTCTACTTTGTCGGTATATTTTCCGTTCAAAATTTATATAGGGGGACAAATATCAAACACTCATAACTAACGGTGTATGATATAAGGTTATACTACCAACACTGTGCTCAAAGTGAAAGAAAATAATTTTAGATAGGGAGATATCTATTTAGCGTGACGTCGCCTACGTTCTCCATAGACTCAGTGTTAAACATCGCCGACGCCGCGCTAAAATTAACACACAAAACTCACCATCTAAAACTATTTTCTTTCACTGTGAGCGTAGTATTAGTCATAGGTACATATATCATAAATCCTTAGTTATGAGAGTTCGAGATCCATTCCCCTATATATATTTCAATCGCAAAATTTGCCGACAAAGTAGAGAAAGGAGGGGATCTCCAACAACACTAGGTTACAGCACCCACAGCAAAATCCCAAAACACCCATGCAAAAAACACAGAACAGATACCCACAGAAAGAGACGCAAAAGGGACAAGGAACACCAACTCACAACATAGAAACATGAAACATAAAAGACTACACATAAACCAACGAGACCAATGGGCAACCGGTGCCGACTTAGGACGGCCATCTGCCACGTAAATAGCAGACGGTGTGGTTATCCTGGATTACGTGCGCACAACCCTCCCACTATTCCGATTTCCCAGAGGTCTCGAAGAACGCACAATTATGGTGTAAAACAACCTCCTCACTGTTAGATGACCATACAAAAACAAGACCGTAAAACGCAGGGGTCCAGGCAACACAGATGAATATGTAAATGGATATAAAAAGAGGACGTGCGTAATACAGTCCGTGCTCTGCCGGCTGTAGCGAGCTCATATATGTTATCACCCGAGGAGTCCGACTGACATTCAGAGAGGACAGGTGGTCGGGGCCCTGTCTTCTCTAAAGAGGTTTGGACAGGGCCCGTCATGGAGTCCCGTCGTCACAGTCAGTCAGAGTGCAAACTCAAAGTGCAAACTTCACTTAGAGAAAACTTCAATTTTCCGATTTTGAAGACTACTCTCTTATGCACATAGCATACCTTGAGTGTGAATACTTTTACCTTCTTAGGTCTTAACACTGGTACATTCATGCATATTTGATTTAGTCCCAGTCCTAAATAGACATTTCTTTTCATAACTCTGAAGTTTTAAGACCTTAAGAAGAAAAATAATCTATGCCTAGGTTATGTTAAGTGCATACATGTAAAAGAGTCGTCTTGAAACAATTGAGATGTATTAAATTTTCACATGGGAAATATTTTTGTGCATATACACGTCTGCTCTCACCTTCCAATGGATATTACCGTTTGCACTAAAGCGATGATATAATACATCGCTTTTGCATCTAAAGCTACGGGGACAGTAGCTTATAATTTCTATAGAATTTCTGCAAAGGAATGTCGTACGAGTATTTCATTGCGTTTGGATCAAATTTTCAAACTTAAGTATTATCCTCTCTCAAGTGTGTAATGAATTAAGTTCAATATAGTTAGAAATGATACACTGACCATATTAAATCTAAATATCTATATTATTCAAGCTCAGTGAGTGCTAAAATAGAAAATGATCAAGAATTATCCAAAATCGTGAACAATGACGTACATGATGTCGTGTTAAGTTGAATTACTCTTTTATTTTCTAATATTTCTTATATTGCCAAAAAAAAAAGAGAGATAAATCAATCTCATTAATAAATAATTCTAATATGCTGTCATATCTCAAAAACGAAATGCATTTTACATGTAGCTCAAACATTAGATAATGTATCATTTATTTTTTGCTTTTTTTTCTAGGAGCATCTGCGCCAACAGAATCTGCACCAACAGCGTATGAAGTAACAGCATCTGACTCAACAACATTTGAGCATTCAACATCAGTCTCAACAGCATCTGAGTCAAGAACATCTGTGTCAACAGCATCTGTGTCAACAGCATCTGTGCCAACAGCACCTGTGTCAACAACATCTGTGTCAATAGCACCTGTGTCAACAGCACCTGTGTCAACAGCACCTGTGTCATTAGCACCTGTGTCAACAGCACCTGTGTCAACAGCATCTGAGCCAACAGCACCTTTGTCAACAGCATCTGAGCCAACAGCACCTGTGTCAACAACATCTGTGTCAACAGCATCTGTGCCAACAGCACCTGTGTCAACAACATCTGTGTCAACAGCACCTGTGTCAACAGCACCTGTGTCAACAGCACCTGTGTCAACAGCACCTGTGTCAACAGCACCTGTGTCATTAGCACCTGTGTCAACAGCACCTGTGTCAACAACATCAGAGCCAGCAGCATCTGTATCAACAACATCAGAGACAACAGCATTTACATGTCCAACAATATTTGGATACTACTCGGACCCTGCAGGATGTACTTCGTTTTATCAATGTGACAACTGGGTTGCAATAAAACATGTTTGTCCTGAAAGTCAAGGATTTGATCCTTCTATCTCAGTCTGTACTTGGAAAACATCAATTCCTGGTTGTAATTAAGATGTGCATATGTAAGTTAAGCTCCTGATGACAGCAAAATCATGGTGTTGTTAATTGGTTAAAAATGTGATAATTAAGTGTTTTTCCTCAATTTTACCACGATTATTCAATAGAATGTCAAATTGAACTTTTGGATCGTATATATTGAACAGAATAACCTACTTTTTACAAAATAAAATTTCAACCACTAGGTTGGTATTTCTGTTTCGTTCGGGGGAGGGGGGTATACTAAAACTAAGGAATATCTCCTCGATGACATAACCGTATCCTTCGCTGTCTCTTTGGCAAACAGTTTAGGTCATGTTTAGAATTTGCTCTAATACTACATATAAAGACCCTTTGGAATGTCCGTTCGGTTCACTCTCGTCGCGTCGTAGGACGACTTCTATCAACCAGAACAATCAAATGACGTCGTCCTTGGCAGTGCTGCTACTATTTGGAGTAAAATGACGTAATTTGATTGAAAAGGACGTAGAAGGATAGGTGGGATATGATGCTACAGGACCCACGTTTTAGAAATTTCAAGAAATTTTTGAATGCGTTGAAGAAACGATCAACCGAAGTTGATATATGAGTCTAACTTGATCCTATCCTATAAAAAACTATCTGACCCTAATGCAGAGCAGAGACATTTTAGATATGTAAATGATACTCTCATGCAGAGCAGGGATTTCATTTGTCCCCGATCCATTTAAAATCATTTTAATTTTCTGAATTATCGATTTTGTGCTGTATACAGGGATATGGTCATTATTCATATTTGTCATTTGCCAACAGACGGTTTCTGACGTAAAACCATTGTGACGTCATGAAAATGTATGGTAACGTCGATTTTATATCGTAATTTCCCAGACTTTTAGGGCTGTTTCCATAGAATATCAGTCTACGTCATATACCGTCTCAAATGGGAAGTAACTCTGGTTTTCAAAGATAGCGAAATGACCCATCCATATCTTAACTAGAGATCTTTAGAAGGTCTCTGCACCTACTCTTTTTTGTACGCCTTTTCTAAATCAATATCTGTGTGTTGTTTTTGTACCTGCGTTTTGTTATCTTGCTTGTGTGGTCATTTACAGTGAGATGTTTATTATACACAACACAACCCGGGAAACCATGGAGGGTTGTATACACGTAATCCGGATTAAACACCATTTGCTAATAATGTTCTTAGTGTTTGTGCTTTATGTTTGACAGTAAGTGTTTTGAATATATTTCCCTGACATTGTCGCCATAGCACTTTCTATATAGACATAACGTCAGAGAGTGCATGAAGTTTAGATATTGTTTTCATTTTCGTGCTTAAACATCGACGGCGGGTGTGACTAGCCAACAGGGAATGCTTACTCCTCCCGGACACCTGGTCCCACCTCTAGCTTGCTAGGGGTCCGTCGATGCTTAATTTTGTGCTCTATTGTGAGTGCTGTTGAGATTATCGTCAGGATCTTCTTTAACTCATTTATGTATACATGTATATGTATTTTAGTACTGCATTGCCCCTAGGGCGATCTGCCCTTCAGTTTAAATGTTAAATCTCGACAGATGTCCACGGCCGAATGATCACGAGTCCGATACCATAAATCCATACCTTCAGAAATTCAATTTGTAAAGTCGAGATGGTGAAGTGGATAGGGTGCCGGACTCTTGTTGCCAAGCGGAAGGTGGGTTCAAATTCCATGTTGCATGCTGGGAAGATAAGGTATCTTGTAATTTTTTTATATTCTTTTTTATGTTATATTTGTACAATAAAATGCCATCAAATTCTGCATGATTGCACAATATTTCTGTGAGGCAAAAGAAACAGGTGAGCGTATCCTTATTCTCAAAATGTTAGCTCAAATATAAAGACTTAGTTCCTAATGTCAAACATTTGGGTACCAATGGAAATGTCTTGTCAGAAGAATTCATGTTATATATGAAAGAACCATTACACGCCATTCCAAAGTTTTTGCTTTGACTGACAGAAGTAAAGACAGTAGAACGGACTGACGGACGAACGAACTAGATTAACTATTCCCTCGCTTTCGTGAAAGTATTGCTTTATCTTGCTAGTTTATATGTATTACGTATAAATGTTTAATTGCTCAAAATATGGAATTTCAAATCGCTGTGATGTGTGAGAAAATACGCACTCATTCAGGTCAGTACAAATAAGTGTATCAAGTTGAATATACTAATTTATTTTGTATAACACAATTTCAAGAATAAGATCTTCTACGTGACGATATAAGAATCAAAGAAAGTATAAAGAACAATAATCAAATATTCTCGTCACTAGCAAAGTAAGACTTGGTTTCGGTCATGTTATCCTCAGAAAACCGCAAGTGTAGCTACTATGGAAACCAAGGCAAGACTCAAATTTGTCATCTTCATCGTCCCTGCCCCATTTCGGATATTCTGCCCTGTTCCATCTATGGCACCTTGAATACCCTTAACGATACCACCAACTGCATCTCCAATGCCCTTGATAGGGTCAATCAAAGCCATTGCTTTGCCTGCAAGTTGCTTATCAGTTGACCGTAGCATCCTCACTGGAAAATGGAAACACCATTAAAGTAAGAAATATGTTGCTGAGATAAAGCTTTTATCGGGAATATATGTTATCATCTGGGTATTTATCAATTGTATGACGCCATGTAGGTTACACAGCAGCGAAACAAGCTAAGGCGAAAACAAAGAGAAGACAATCACAACAGGACAAGGAATTCGATTTCTTTACAATGTATAAGGTTTGGACTTTGAGCTTTCAACCAAGCACTGCTTTGACTCGGGTGTAAATAATAAAGATCCAATATTACAAAAATTCCTGATCGTAATCCTAATGAATATGATAATTGATGAAAATTGCCCATATTTCATATGACACAAGTTCAAAATTGAATTTTATTTTCATATATACTAGTCAAAATTTCTAACTTACATTTTCCCAGTTACTTCAATATCACGATTGGTAGAAATCATTTATTTGATATCTATATTTATAATAACAACGAAAGTTTTATACGTGTACATGAATAAATTATCATCCTGCGATTCGTATCTTCAAATTCTACAGCATTTTAGCAAAGAATCACCCGCTTCCGGTTTGTAAGAAAATTTGATAAACCGGGTAAGGGTTTTTGTGTTGATACAATTCCTGCGAATGCGATATTTAATTTTTTCCTGTGCTAAACCACTTTTCTTGAAAAGTAAGCCTAGAAAGATTGTTTAGTTAATTGAAGCTCATTTTACGCACCCTCACAAGAGTTATGCGCACGTATCCATTTTATGGAAAATTCGTTAAGTTTTATTTGCTTATTTTCGCTTTTGTAACAAATACATTCCATTTAATTTATGTTTTTCTGATCAAACTTGGTACAAACAATTCTTTAAAAGTGGTTTGATTGTAATCTTCCGATAAAATACGCGAAATTCATGAAAAGTGTTCAAAAATCAAATTTCGGCACGGTCTGTTTCCGTTGAAAGAAATTTCGTTTTTCTTGATCTTGAAGTAAAGAGTGAAATGTTGTATATCAAATCCAATTATCGTTAAAATAATTTGAATTCCTTATTAACGAAAATCCACACCCATAGAATGGTAAGTTAGAATTTTTTACAAGTATATATCATTTAAGTTATTTATTGCTATTTGAAAAAAAAAGAAAATCAAAGAAATTTGACATATTGAGGTTCGAATAACCGTACAAGCTTCAGGTAAGTATTCTTAGCCACACCATAATTCGTGTGTTAAGGTACAAATGACTTTTTTAGATAGAATGGAAAAATTAAAACCGATTTTTTTTTTTATAATTTTTCGTTTGTAAATATATTATTTCTTACTTCCTACAGGATATCCAATTTCTTCTTTCTTGTTACCCTGTCCGACGGCAAGCATAAATATCAGTAAAACCAGTGATATTTGAACTGATGTCATCATGACTACAAATGCAGCCAAATCTAACTTTTCAGCAGAATTGTGATGGAAAAGCGCATGAGGATATTAGTTTTTTTTCTATTTTATGCTGTTCTGTTCTGTCACGTAAAACATTGTCACTTTTAATCCTCCAATGAAAATTTTTCGTGTAAACTATGCTTTTAAGCTCACCTGAGAGAAGCTCAAGTGAGCTATTGTTGTAGCGAGTTGTCGTGCGTTCGGCGTCTGTTGTACGTCGTCGTAAGCTAGCTTTTCACATTTTCAACTTCTTCTCCAATACGGATGAATGGATTTTGATGAAACTTGGCTTGTATGAAGTACTAATAGTCCCCTACAAGTGCTGTTGTTTTTCGTCCGGAGCAATCAACAGGTGACGCCACCACAGGCAAAAGTAGGTCACGGGGGTTCCCTCCTTTGACACACTTCTTCAGAGCGGAATCACGTATCGACCAACTGAAAGCATGATGATGATCTAGAGAGATGTCTTTAGAAGTGTTGTTATTTTGTAACTTTTTGACGCGTTTTTGGCATGTTTTCTGACTTTCTTAGAAATACTAATTTTTGAACTTTTTCTTTGAATAACTCTTTTAATGAGTGATTTTGTGCACTCATTTACAGCATATTTGTCACTTTTAAGTTGTTCAGTGGTTTGGTATTGACTTCGAAGGAACATTTTGTTTTTATGATTTTTCATGAATCTTTTATCTTATGTAAAAAGGAGGGGGGGGATATTTTCATACATATGGGACATCTTTTTCAGAACCACAGAGGGAATTTTGGTGAAACTTGGTAGGGATGATTTCCTCAAAGTCCCCTACAAGTGATGCTGTTTTTTGTCTGGATCCGTCAAGAGATGGCGCCAGCACAGGCAGAAGTAAGTCTCAGGGGTACCCTCCTTTGACAAACTTCTTCAGAACCGAAGCATCTATCTACAAAGTCAAATGTTTGACGCGTTTTTGACATGATTTCTGACTTTGTCAGAAATGCTGATTTTTTTTTTTTTTTTCGTTTATTTTGAATAACTCTATTAATGTGTGATTTTGTGCACTCATTTACTACATATTTGACACATTTAAGTTCAATGGTTTAGTATTGACTTTGAGTGAACATTTCATTTTTTTCTTTATTTTTCATGAATTTTTATCTGATGTAAAAAAGAGAGGGGGTATTTTCATTCATATTGAACTTCTTCTCCAGAACCACAGCAGGGATTTCCATTAAACTTGGTGGGAATGAAGTACTAATGGCTCTCTACAGTTGTTAATTGTTGTTTTCCGTCCGGATCTGAAAACAGCTGGCGCCACCTCAGGCAAATGTAGGTCATAGAGGGTTCCCTTCTTTGACAACTTCTTCTTCAGCATAGAAGCACAAATCAAGAAACCAAAAGCATCAGAATGATCTAGAAGAATGTCTTTAAAAGATTTGTTGTAATTTTTGTTCCACTCCGAAGACAGATTTTTGACGCATTTCTGACTTAATCAGATATGCTCATTTTTTAATATTCCCATTGAATAACACTATAAATGTATGATTTTGTGCACTTATTAACTACATATTTAACACATTTGATATTTTAAATGCTTTTTCATCTTTTTCCTTCAATTTTATCTTTTGAATCTTTTTTATCTTTAAGTACTAAAAATTGATAGGGAATTTATTTTCCTACATATGCAAGAGTTATCTTTCGTACATCAATTGCTACACATCCTGATGTTACCTATAGATACATTCATTTGAATACAAAAATCTGGATCTGCCCTGGTAAAGTACAACAACAATAAGTATCATTATGTAATGTCAGTGTGGTAAGAGTACGCATGGGTATCAGGTGAGCGTTGTGTCCCATGGGGCTCTTGTTTTAGATTTTTTTAAAGGAAATGCTGACTATAGATTTCAGTTTGCCTTTTTAAGGTAAAGGAAAGGACAACAGAACAAAAGTACAGAATATTTTTGATTTTATGCTTATATTATATAAGCTCTGTTTTGGCCATTTATCAATTTAACCAAATTTATATTGTTTGCTATTTCGAAAACTTCAGATTTCATCCAACAATATCATCAAGATTAATGGAGGTTAAACAAAATATGGGGCCGCGTACTCTCTCGCAAAGTAAATGCACAAATGTAAACTGATTTTTTCTATGTCTTCTCCCGTTTTGCCTCGCCTTGTAAGCACTGAAAAAGGTTTGTATTCGATGTAACATCCATATGTACTCTTTCATTTTTTTATGTATGACAAAGAGACGATTTTGGATTCAACATAGTACATGTTCCCTGGTTTGACGTTGATGTTCCTAGATTACCCATTGGTCTCGTTTGGTTTATGTGTAGTCATTTGTATTTGATGTTTATGTGTAATTTTGCGTTCCTTGTACCATTTGCGTCTATTTCTGTGCGTGTCTGCTTTGTGTTTTTACAGTTACTGTTTTGGAGTTTTGCTGCTGGTGTTGCAACTAGGTGTTGTTGGAGATCCCCTCCTTTCTTTTAAATATATTCCATGCATATTTTGCTGAAATACAGCTCCAATTAAGGGATATTTTGGCAACCTTACTTACAAACATCAGAATATTTGCGAGCATCGTCATAAGGTATAGATTCCTGACATGACGACTCTGTAATGATCAGACAATACACACGTATATAACGAGGAAAAAAGAAGGAGGAAATGGAATAATAACCTCGATAATCTTTTAATTTCTTATTTTAAACATATTCTTTCTAATAAAGCACAAGCAAGCGTCAAAACTCTTACTGACCATTTCGATTAAACGAACCAGTTGTCTCATCTAAGTAAACGAAATGTTATCAAGGTCTGGCGACGTATGATTGATATTTAATCAGCTCTTCGAAAATTAAAGTTTTCTTTATCGGATGGGGGGAGGGCTGTAAGCCGATGCGGGCTTACAAGCCATACTTCGTACTTCGCGTTGTGTGATTAATTAATGTGCAGTTCTTTGTCGTGGAAGAAAAACATCGATGGAATCTTAACAAAGTTTATTTCACGAAACATAATTTGACAGAACCCATAGCATGCGAGAAAGTAATCTATGACAACGGGAAAGTAAATCTAACAATTGAAACATGACATATTGTATTTAAACCTGGGAGGGGAATTGCACACTATGATGAAAATTTCGTGTTCATCCCTCAAAGATAATGTTGTCTAAAACTCTTCAAAAGCACCTGAAATGATGAGGGATTGTACGTAAATAAACTCAATATGCTGGTACTTCACTTTTAGAATTGACAATCATTTCTCCAACTCATGGATAAAACCAATTTGTATTAATTTCTTATCAATCTCTGGACTTTCCAAGTGTTAAATAATCAATATTACAATTAAACATGTTAAAATTGTTAAAACATTTCCCTTAAAATCTTAAGATAAACTTATTAACTGCGAATTTCTTGAATCTGTTTCTAATCATGTTTCAAAATTATCTTTATGTGAATTAATATTAACATCATCCCTCTATCATGTAAGGGAATTAATATACTTTCGTGTTTTGATTAATGCATCGATTTAGTTCAGAGTTATTCCTCTTTCTACAGTGTGCAAATTTCCCAACATAACATAAAAATTAACCGTAAATATTGTGGGGCAGAGGCCATATGGTTACAGGGCAAAGCTGAGGGTGTTTCACGGCGTTCGTGTCCATTTCCGTCCTCATGGTTTCCAGCAAATATTTTGAACAAACAAGGAAACAAGGTGAATCTGAAATAGTCACTAAAATGTTGGGGTTTTTATCTAAAGAATCAGATTCTTATCTCGTGTGTCTCCGCAACGTACCACCAGTCTCGGGCGCTTTATAAAAAATCAGAGGAAATTATGAAATAAATATAAACAACTTCCATGTATTTTCTAAATTCATTTGTACATAAATTTTCGTATATATTTACTGGCTAATAAAAGTATTGTTAGCAATAACAGATAAGAAATTTACTATGGGGAAAAAAGAATCAATTTCCATTGATGCGTTCAATAAATATTTGGATAAAAATAGGGCCAGCAAATATATCTAAATTATTTTCTTTAAAATATTTAGCCTCTTTTTTGCAACAACTAACTACTAGGTTTCATGGGCAACAATCAAACAAAACAAAATTTCAAAAGAGAAAGTTTATATATTTTTGTATACTTATTTATTCATGTACTTTGGCATCATTATTGCGACAAAGAAAATGAAGATACGTGACTGCGCATGTGTACCAGTCACCCATTTCCAAGCCGAGCTATTCCGTCTTTTCCTTCGTGTATGCTTGTGTTCGATTTGGGACAGTATCCGACATAATAAAATGTCTACAGAAACATCGGTTTTGTGGAGTACTTTCCCTGCATTTAAAGCTTGTTTCCATAGAATTTGATGACGACACAATAGGTTTACGTCATATACCGTCCCGAAGAGGAAGTAATAATGTAACTATGTATAACAAAACTCCCCGAATATCTTTGAAAAACTTCTTTTGTTATTTGAAATGTCCACCTCCTGAGTTTCACTTCAGTTTGTTCTCTTGATGACAGATACACAATTCAACGTAAAAATCCATTCGGGGATGAGGGATAGGCTGTCGGGACATTTCCCCTGAATGTACATCATATTCCACCCATCCTGCTACGTCTTTCGGTATTCTTGGGACATTTTTTCAGTTTCAGTCTTTGGCCATATTTCATGAGGAGCACGGATTTTATATATTCCTGGCCCATTCAAAATACTTTGTCAACACTTCTATTTCCGGTTCAAAAAGTCAAACTCGTATGCTTCTCACTAGACAATACACAAAATTAAGATTACGTAATGCAGGTGATTATTCATTAAGATTTTCATGGTGCTCGATTAGTACCCGACACCTTTGACGTCTATCTACGTAAACGTATTCATATTGAATAGCGTCATTTAAGAACAGATAAATTGGCAACATGGACCAGACATGCACGTTTCGGGTACTTAACCCTCGTCAGTGATCCTCAAATCTAAACAATGTAGATATGCCAAAAAAGTATGAAAGTTACTATGTCGAAAAAGCTTACCGAAAGACGTAGCAGAATGGGTGGGATATGATGCTACAGGACCCACGTTTTAGAAATTTTAAGAAATTTTGATAACAGAAATTTTAGAATGCGTTGAAGAAACGATCAACCGAAATTGATCGAACTTGACTTCATGTGCCCTCGGGGACTCCTGGTCCACCAGCAGTGACACTCACCAAATGGTATAAATGTAAACGTCTTCATATTGAATAGCGTCATTTAAGAACAAATAAATTTGCAACATGGACTAGACATGCACGTTTCGGGTACTTAACCCTCGTCATGCTTCATTTCGTATTTCATTCGAAGCAAGCATTATGGGTCCGCTTATTGTTTTTAAATTTTGATTTTGATTATCATATATGTATAATAACGTAATCAACATAATTATTTACACAGATGTGTTTAGATGTATTTATCTTTGAAATATTCCTATAAGGAACCCGGAACAGCGAACGTAAAGCAAATAATTTCGTGTCGCATCTGTAAATTTTTAGAAGGAATCTGCACGGACTGTTTTTCGTTTGCCCTTTTCATATCAATTTACATATCTGTGTGTTGCTTTTGTCCCTGTGTTTTGTTGCTTGTGTGGTTCTCTTACAGTGAGGAGTTAATTATTCACAACACAATTGTCCGTAACCGGAAATGTTTAAGACGTATAATTTATATTATTTGTTTCAGCTTTTCGAAAAAGTTTCCTTTATCAGGGAAGGGGAGGGGGAGCTCAGAATCTCTCACAGCGTTAATTTCCATTTCCGTCCGCATGGTTTTCTGTCAATATTTTGAATAAACAAGGAAACAAGTTGAATCTAAAATAGTCAATAAAGTGTTGGGGGTTTTATCTAAAGAATCAGATTCTTATCCCTTATGTCTCCGCAATGTACCACCAGTCTTGGGACGCTTTATCAAAAATCAGAGGAAATTAAAAAAAATGAATATACACAGCTTCTACGTATTTTCTAAAATGTATCTGTATATATGTACTCGCTAATTTGGATGTAAAGTTAAAAGTTCTTTTAAGAATAAAAGATAAGCAATTTATTCAGAAGAAAAAATTTCATTGATGCGTACATTAGACACATATTACAAGATTTATATTGTTTTCTTAAAAGAATATCATATTGGCCTCTTTGTCGCAACAACTAACTGCCACGTTTCTTGGCCAACAATCAGAGGAAATAAAACTGAATTTTTCAGTATTTCTTTTTAAGAGAAAGTTTTGTATATTTTTGTATGCGTATCTATTTATGTAGATATGACACCATTGTTGCGACAAAGAGGACAGATAGAGATACGTGACTGTGTGAGTGTTCTAGTCACCCATTTACAAATGGAGCAATTCCGTCTTTTCGTTGGTGTATGCTTGTGTCCTATTTGGGATGGTATCGGTCGTAAAAGCATTATGACGTAATAAGATGTCTATAGAAATATCGGATTCGTAGCATACTTTCTCTGAATTTAACGTCGGAATCCATACAATTTGAAGACGACACAATAGGTTTACGTCATATGTATACGTCAATTTTGTTGTCTTTATAACAGATTCAAACAATTTTACTTTCGTTTGCAAGTCATACTATTTCAAATGCCCGAGAGAGGAAATGGGGTCACATATAGCACCTGGAAATCCAACATACAAACTTACAAATTTATCTGTATCTGTAATACTTGACAACCACAAATCTGTTCTTGAGTCCTTCGGTATTCATACTGATGACTCTGATCTTGAACTATCTTATATCTACTGGATTCTCAAAACGCAACAAAGTCCTTCTAAACACCGGTTTATTGCCGGATTGTCCAAGTGCTCCATTAAACCTCTATCCATTTTGCTTACGAAAGTATTAACTCACATCAAGCAAGGTCTTCAGACATACTGCGATACAATATATTCCAGAAATGGAATCACTCAGATTGGGATTCTAAAGAATTCTAAGGAACTTTTGGAAAATTATAAAGCCACCAATTTCCATCATATTACCAGCATAAAGTCTTTCGACTTCTCCACATTCTGCACTACCATTCTACACCAAAAGCTCAAAAACAGACTGTTCAATATTATTCGCAACACTTTTCTTTCAACAAATTGGAACAGGAGATACAAATTTATACATTGCCATAGGGCGGGAGGATACTTGTTTCGTAAAGGAACACTCTGATTCAAACAAAGAGTATACCGAAGACGATATCATCCGGATGTTGAGTATTTGATTGACAACATTTTTGCGCAGTTTGGAGGAACCGTATTCCAGCAGACAGTTGACATCCCAATGAGTACCAATTGCGCCCCGCTGCTTGCAAACTTATTTTTATATTGCTACAAAGCTGACTTCATCCAGACCTTGCTCTCGATTGGGCGAAAGCATCTCGCATCTCAGTTCAATTATACCCTCAGATACATAGTAGAAAGAAGGGGATCTACAATATTATCCGGTTGCAACACCATCACCATCCACTGCCTGCAAAAATACAAAGCAGACACACACAGAAAGAGATGCAAATGGTACAAGGAACGCCAAATCACATAGAAACATCAAACACAAATGACTACACATAAACCAACGAAACCAATGGGCAATCGCTGCCGACTTAGAGCGGTCATCTGCCATGTCAGTAGCAAACGGTGTTGTTATTCGGATTACCTCAAATTTCTCCTATCCAGAGGTCTCGAAGAACGTAAAATTCTGGTGTAAAATAATCTCACTGTAAGATGACCATACCAGCATAGAGCATGACGCAGGGGCCCAAGAAACACACAGATGAATATGTAAGTGGATATTAAAACACAAGGCGTACAAAATACAGCCCGTGCTCTGTCGAGGACCCAAGGAGTCCGACTGAGATTCGGAGAGGACAGGTTCATGACATATACTGTACGTCAATTTTGTTCTCTTAATGACAGATGCAAACAATTTTACTTTCGTTTGCATGTCATACTATTTCAAATGCATGAGAGAGGAAATGGGATGACGTGTTGACCATCAATAATTCGAACTTTAAGGATCATCTACATGAAATTTATCCTCATGACCTAGAGATCAAGGAAACAACCGAGAGCGACAGGTCTGCTTCGTACTTGGATGTTAAACGTCTTTCTTCTTCTTCTTCCCGAATGGAGTTTCCTCGTAAAGTCGAGTGTTCACTACTCCAGCGCGAACAAACAGCTAAAAAAAAACTCTGAGTCTATTCACAATTAAAAACAGGCTAAAACAATGGTACATCTAATTTCTTGTGAGGATTCCGGACATGTCCACCGAAAGGAGCGCTGACCGGAATGTGTTCAGAGAAGGTGATCCTCTGATAGATGGCGGGATGTTATTCCATAACCTGATGGTAGCGGGTAAGAAGGAGTATTTATAGACGTCGACCCTGGTGCTGATATGCCGGATGTTGTTGGACGAGGAACCACGTGTTCTGGTGTTGCTGAGGTGGATCAAGTGGTGCACAGGAACTTCTACAATGTGGTGGATAATCTTGTAGAGCATGATGACTCTGTTCCTGGCTCTCTTATGGGCAAGTGGTTCCCAGTCTAGCTGATGGAGCATGCTAGTAACACATCCAGGGTCTCTAGAGTAATAGTTCCCTGTGGCGAATCTTGCTGCCTGGCGCTGCACATTCTCGAGCTGCTGGATCTGCTGAGTCTGGTAAGGGTCCCATACTGTGGAGGCATACTCAAGGACAGGTCTGACCAGGGTAGTGTATGCCTGTACCTTGACTTGCTGTGGGCAACTCCTTAGGTTTCTGCGCAGAAAGCCAACAGATCGATGAGCCTTGGCTGTTGTCAGATTGATGTGGTCACGCCATGATAGGTCCTGAGAAATATAAACCCCTAGATATTTACCTCCTGGAACATCATCCAGGGTGTGGCCGTGAAGATGGTAACTAGCTCGAATCGGGTTTCTTTTCCTGGTGATATGGATGGTGGTACATTTTTCTTGATGAAATGCCATTTGCCATGTCTTTTCCCACCTCTCTAATGATGTCAGGTCTTCTTGGAGTGTGGTGGTATCACTCACTGATCTGATGGTACGATAGATCAGGCAATCATCCGCAAAGAGTCTAACCGGGGAGTTGACGACGGTAGGTAGATCGTTAATAAATGCCAGGAATAGGAGCGGTCCCATCACCGTGCCCTGCGGGACCCCTGACTCCACGTCTTTAAATTCAAAAGCATCATTTAAAATCTGATAAATTTACAGCATGGACCAGACATGCACGTTTCGGGTACTAAACCCTCGTCAGTGATTCTCAGTCTAAAAAAATGTTATATGGCCAAAAAGTATGAAAATTATAATGTCCAAAAATGTACCAAAAGACGTAGCAGAATGGGTGGGAATTGATGCTACAGGACCCACGTCTATACTTCTATCTTCTATCTAAACGGCCATTTGAGCACCTCACTGTATGGCAAGCGTAATGATTTCAGCTTCCATATAACTAACTTCCCTTTCGTGAGTAGCAACATTTCATCTTCTCCTGCTTATGGCGTTTTTGTTTCTCAGCTGATACAGTACGCTATAGGGCATGTTCCAAATATGAAGATTTCATCATTAGAGCCAAACGGCTTGCAAGTAAGCTACTTGCTAAGGGTTATATAACACATCGGCTGAAGTAATCTTTGAGGAAGTTCTTCTGTCGCTACGGGGATATAATAAAACAATATCCGATCCCCCTTTCCAGAGAGATCAGTGACATTCTGGATTGCGATTGATAGGCTGCCATCATCACCAAACAAGAAATATTTACCCGATATGTACATCAATATGTACATCGAAACAATTACCGAATTCAAAACGTTTTTATGGAGCTGTGCAAAGGGTGTTGCATCCAATTAGGAGACGCCGACTCCCCCGGGCACCTGGCCTCACTTCGGAATGTTATTCATTCCGAGGTTCGCAACCGTTGCAGTGGAAATTCTAATTATTGTGCCTTTGAGAATGATTAACTGATAGGTACTTCTTTGAGGTTTATACATATAATACAACATTACTATCCATTCGTGGATGTAGGAGGATTGAAAGGGGTAGGCTGTCGGGACATTTCCCCTGACTTTGCAACAAATGACGATTTTTGAAACGTTTGCATATTGAAATATTCTCGTACACTCATACTATAAGCTGTAAACCACTCCCTAAAACGACTTGATCATGTTGGTTGGAGATACTGTCTCTCACAACCGCGTATGTGTTACGGAGTAGGCCCATGAAATGCATCTATGTGAGCTACATCTGCGTAATATATCACGTGACAGCTGTATCAAACATCATGTGAAACTACCGTTTCGATTGCTTACGTTATTGTGACGTCATGATTTAAGCCGGTGCTAGCGACGATTCAGTAATAAAATTTCGATTTCATTATTGTTTTTTAATGTATTCGTGCTATTTATTTGAACCTAATGTTCGTAGTTTATTCTAAGAATAAACCATTTTCGGGGCGCTGAATTCCAATATCGATCGTTAATGAGCGACTTTCAATGTATAAGTGACCTTTTATTTTACCCTAATGTTCGTAGTTTATTCTTACAGAATAGACCATTTTCGAGGCACGGAATTTGAATATCGCAAAACTTTTGCGATAAGATCAACTTGATACTTTTCAAATTTCGTCTTCTTTCAGTCTTGACTTTGACCACTTTGATCAAATCGTCTCGGGATTTGATTGAGGCCCCTCGGGTGGAACCGATGTGTTTTTTTATAAAAGACCATGAAAGAGTCTAATAATATCTCTAGATCCTCAAAAGATGACACAAGAGTCTATTGTTCTATCTCTCTGTTCGCATGTCTGACCGTTTCATCTTATGATAATCTAATGATCTTTCTTTTAAATTTTATAATTCTGAAATTCATTTGCAGATGGTCAATCTATTGATTCTGCTACCAGTATATGTAAGTTAAACATATTTAAGACTTATTACTGTACATATTAAAAAGAATGAAGAAATAAGAAAGACCATCTCCATTGTGAGACCACAAATCCACTGCATTTGAGATGGTCTCATAAAAGGCAGACCACTGTACCTTAAATAGTAGTAGGTGTATCACCCACTGATGAAGGACCAATTGTTATATGATTATGGAGGTGTTCTTAACAGTAGATTTTCCTCGGGTATGACAGCCTCCTGATTTACCAACTACCATACTTGGCAGCCAGGCACATTAAAATCAAAGACAGAATAAATAAAATAAAACAAGTATCAGAAAAATTTGTCACAAAATTTTATTGTGTCATAAATGATAGCACATCAAGCTGACACAGTAAAGAGACAATTCAAATAAAAGACAGTTCATACTTAAGCGCTTCCCCCTCAATTTCAGCAAGACAAGCACTCAACATTGGCAAATTAAATTCTTCCACCTAGATGCGCTCTCTATATACACAGTATATGTACAATGTGTCATAACGTGTGATTTGGTTTATCATGAGATTCACGGAAATCTTCACTTTTATAGTTCGGAATACATGCACCAATTACATATAAATTAAAAAAAAAATCCATCATGATCATCCCGATCCAAATTTTATCAGATGATGTTCCTAATGAAAAATTATTTTTGTTCGTTCTTCAGAGTATTTTAAAATTCTAAAAAAAATCCTTGATATTTTTCTTAATTCTTCCATCAGCTATGAAATATTCTGAAAATGTTATATAGAATCACAGTGACATTTGTTATGCAATGAAGATGTGACGATAGAACATTTTTTTACCTAGTTATTCATTGGTATGTCTCACTCCCATAATCTAGAATAATGAATAAATGTGTGAACATCTTACATGAAAGACATGTTGTTTTAAGTAACGACCTACAATGGTTCACTCAAAATAACTTTTGAGGAAAAAGAGCGTACAACATTTTGGAACTCAGATGCACCTTGAGACGAGGTACCTTGTACATTTTTGTTAACATCAAAATTTTAAATATATTGTATCATTACATCAGAGGTAATTGATAATTAATTAGTTATTGATAATCAATTAATAGTAGATGATTATTATTATATGTGTATAATTTAAATTCTTGGTAAAACATGTATTCTTACAATTTATGACTTATTTTAAAAATCTTTAAAACATAAATAGACGAGATGAATAACAATAAATTTGAGATGTTATTCAAAATATTTTTTTTTTTCAACATACACTTTGTATTACTAAAGACAGTCATGCGAGATATAGCGAAGATTCTCAAGATTTTAAATTAAATCATTTTGCAATTTCTGTTTATAATCAGTTAAATCATCCATTGACTTGAATGAAGTTTAAAAATTTCATGAGTTTTGACAAATATGCTGTTGTCAATTTTTTTTCTATCAAATCTCATATCATAAAGATGCATGCTTTAAAATTCTGACAAGGAACATAATGCAAGAATATGGTCTAAGACCCACTGAACAATAGAAGTGCACATACGACTTTAATTACATATCACTCAATGATTGTAACATAAAATGAAATCTTTCTATATGACAGTAAATGAGGGGAGGTAATTGATCTTTATTGCACATTACCCCTTATTACATAATATATATATATAGCAATGATATATACAGCTAAATCTTAAATACATTCAAGCATGCAAAGCCACAAAGCATACATTTAGCTCTTAATATTAACGCTAATGCCAAGCTTTTTATGTTTTACGATACACATTAAATTCAATACGTCACGGCGGGTAATCTCACAGAGCAGAACAATTGGTTTTTTTTTCAATATCTCTGTGCAAAATAGATAATTTATAACATAAAGAGGAAAGTGATGCAGTGTAAGAATACTTTACAATGATATGATACCAAAATAAGATTGATATTAGCTTTTTATAAAACACAAACACGAATGGCATTCTACTTTCACTTTCATCTAGCAGAATCACGCAGATCATTTTTCAGCTTTATAAAAAGACCCTATTTCTCTTATTCTGGACAAAACTCATAGCTAAGGCCATGTCAAATAAAATCTATGTTTCTCAGACACCGCCGCGCGCTATAATTTGCCGCCAACGAGACGTTTTTATTGCAACTTCAGAAAAAAATATACGCCGTGTCTCATCCTCGATCGTCTATTAAAAACAAAATATCCATTTATTTCATTGAACATGTTTATTGTCCTTTAAAATCGTCAAAACTGTACCCGATGAATAAATACTTTTGAAAGACCGTATAAATCACGGCGCGTTCCATATTTACGTAACGGGTAAAGACTTTATCCACGCGTCGTTTAAAATATACTAACAACGTGCCGCGGACACTTGGACGACTGGCTATTCGCGTGTTAATTATACATCGAGTATTACATGTATTAAAACGTTCGTATAGTTTTCTTTATTGATCTCCACAGCATATGTGAATACCTATGCCGAACAATAGCAAGTGTCCATTGTAATACTTCCGAATCTATTAATAATGACATTTACATTGTAAAAAGTATAAGCAAGGACCGCCGACGAACGCAAGAGAAACGCAGTTAAATACTTTTAAAGAATGTATTTGAACCCGGGCCGTGTACATTATTTTATCAGACAGTGGTAAATGCTAAACACTTCATTCGATTTCTAAAGATTTTGCTTCATCCAGACTTGACTTTTGAAGATATACGCTATCGGCCAAATTTTACCATATGAACGGATCCATCCGAGGAAGTGAGGGGTCGTATTTAATTTGAACTGAGTTTAAAATACTGTATAAACAGCCGTCGAGTCTCTTACGAGATTCTACTAAATACTCACGGCAATAAAAACATGTCATACTTCATATATCAAATTTGATTAGCTTTTTCCATTCAGACAGATGAGCTACGACTCTCAGAAGGATTAGGTTATTTTATTTAGGGGGGGGGGGGGGGGGGGGGGGGCAGCATAAGATTTTTTGCCTTACATGAATAATGGGGGGGGGGGGAGGGGACAGAACAGACGACTTCTTTGCCTTACATGAATAATAAGAGCACTCTTGATGAAAAAACAAAAACAAAAAATAAAAACCCTACCTACCTTGCCACTTTTTTAGACCCAATTATCTGAGAAACATAGAATTTATTTTACATGGCCTAAGGCATCCTTACACTGCATCACATTCCCATTAATCTGATTTATAATTTAAATTACACGAAAGTTAGATAAACCACATGTACTGCTTTGCGAGATTACCCTCCGTGTAAATTATACAAATTGTCAATTGCTTAAATTTCATGTCCTTCTCCGTCAATTCAAATATGAACTTAAATAAATAATTCTACTCAATACCATGAGTCAATTGATTTGCATGATAATTTGATTCAATTTCATGAGCTCCAAATTTTTCACAGATTGGTAAGAATCTAAGACTTTTCGTCTTTGTTACAAGTCTTTTTGTAAGGTAAGAAACTCAAAAAAGAAGTAACATGACAAAAAATGGAATTAACGGAAATACTACAAAATTGAATTTCATGAAGGATGGGTTCTGTGACAGTTGAATAATGTCTAAATGGATTTAACCTCAAATACTGACCTACTTATGAAAAGTAAACAAAATCACATTAAATATGTACATTTACAACTTACTAATACATATATGGAAACTTCAACATAATAAACACAAATTATATCTGAAATTATTCTGAAATATCACACATCATAACTCATAATTTCATATCATATCACTTAACAGAATGAATGTTGTACTCATATTTTCAGTCATCAAAAAGGCAAAATGAAAGTAAGATACTCGAAATAATTTGTTAAAGCAGTTACTATGGTAACAAACATACTCTTGTTACTGTTGACAACAATAAAACCTGTGCATCTCTTTGTTGGAAGCAATTTTCGAATTTTCCAAACTTTCAAATGACACCCGCACTCGTGTCCTATCAAAATTAAAATGCTGTTGGTGTTTAATTTGAATTCTAACTGGACATGTAGAACTATTGCATTATCTAGATTTTTTTCACCTTTGCTCTTTCCTCAAATTCCTTGATTTCCTGAATTATGAAAAGAAAATCCTTTATATGTACCCCATTTTCTTTATTACAAACCAAATTCTTAATCAACTTCACTCTCTTTCATACAGGATAACATACATGTATAATTGAAAAGAGTTGCACTTCTGTTGCCAACATTTTAGTAATTTGTCTGTATATCAACTACATGTACATGTAAAATTGAAAACTTATCAAATTATAAATACATGTAAGTATCATTCTATCTGTAAATCAATCTCTTTGGCTATATGAGTCAAGATTTATTTTAATATCACTTAAACAACTGTACTTGACCTTTTAAAAGTTATGAATAAGGATAATTTTGAATAATGATAATTTTGGTTTCATGTTTGAAAATATTTCATGTAAATTTCATTAATCAACCTACGCAAAAAAGTTCTGACAAAAATAATCTTTTGAAAGACATACATGTAATAATCATAGACTCTGAGATAGAATTTAGCCTTCCCAATATTTATTTTCTTCTGAAAAAAAATAATAAATAAATAAATGTATGCAAGAAATATTTTCTCAACTCAGCACTACATTTGTGACAATAGCAGCAATATGAGAAATTCTAATCACCTGAATCTACAAATTCTTCATATGGCAGAGTACTTGCATTTTATGAAAAAAGGTTGAGATTTTTTCTTCCACGATCAAATTGCAGAAGTAGATGTGGAGATTTGACTTAGCACTGAGTAGACATCTTATACATTTGTGTTTCTTACTTTTCTGTGAAAAAGACACATTCTTTGAAAACTTAATTACAAGCACAGATAAAAAAAAAATTAGAACAATGGCTGTAGGCAAATAATAGTGAACCTGCACAAGAAGAAAGCTTGAAATTGGAATGAAGAAATTGGTTAAAGATACACAAAAGTGGCACAAAGAAAATGGACAAGAAACAAAGAAGTTTTCTATGAAAAAAATATGTATTTTTCCTGAAGTTTCTTTAGACAAAACTGGATTGCAGGAAAGAATCAAAATGATTTTTTTTTTCTTTTCGCAGCTGGCCTTAATTTCTGTAGTAAATATAAATAAGAATACCTATAAATTCAATACCTACATAATTTTTTGATCAAAAAATTGTAATCATTTAGTCTTGGATGCATACATTTTTTTATATTTCTACATTTTTTTATAATTCTATTTCACATACTCTTTTCACATACGCTTCTTCATTCAATCTAGCTAGTTATTTAAAATATCAAACAAATGAGATAATACAAAATAAATATCACAAAGTATTTCCTGCATAGCTTATAGCAGCAATTTCTTTTTTTTTCAAGAACTGACAAATATCCTTTTTTTCGTCTTCTCTCAGATTGACAGGCAAGCACTAACTTTCTAATCAAAGTTCCTTACAGTCTCTATAAATACATCACATTCCAAATTGAATTATTTCAAAAATTGTCGACAACTGATGAGCAAATAAAATATTTGTTGACAACTGAATAAAATTAGAATAAATTATCTGCCATATTTGGAGTGTACAATCTTAAATAAAAAACAAAAAAACCTAAAAATTA
This sequence comes from Pinctada imbricata, assembly GCA_033119305.1. Lineage (NCBI taxonomy): Eukaryota > Metazoa > Mollusca > Bivalvia > Pterioida > Pteriidae > Pinctada > Pinctada imbricata. The sequence continues at coordinate 26,121,212 of VSWD01000001.1, read as the reverse complement.
TTGCGAAAAAAAAGACAATCCATATTGAATACATTAATTTCTTCTATAAATAACACCGAATGCAAAGCACTACATCTTGGAAAGACTTGCCGTAAGCCACGATGGACACGATTATATATATATCGATATCTACAATTAAAGTAAATAGTGAAATCCCAGGAATGTTAATATATAGAACATTTTGTACAGGACAACTTCATTCTGTGTATTGTGTAATCTATCGTCTTTTTTCCTCTGCAGTCATCAACTTACAAACATTAAATTCCTCCACTCAGCATTATACACAAAGAAAACTGAAAAATAGACAAGGTTCGGACTCTGATATCTCTAAATATGAAAGCAGTGATTAATTGACCCTTCCGAACGAATTAAAAGACGTCACAATACAATTACCATGTTTGACCAAGGTTGGAACTTGTTTGTCCGAGGTAAAAACAATGTGACATAACAAAATTTTGCATTTTGTTCCCGCAATCGGAAGGTTCAGTTACAAGGGCAACTACATGTAAGAATGATAATTAACATTTTTTTAAGTCTTTGGATAAATGCAGTACTTCAATCAAATTCTTGATCTCAAAAATTTTCATTCATTCATTACAATAATAGGGCAATAATCCAATTTCCAGATAAAAAATAAGACCGATACTAACTTTATTTATTCACACGGACACCCGACATCACATCATTTGGCAACATTTTCCATTGTGACGTCACTTCTTGATTGCACTGTCTTGAAGCACTGAAGCACCTTGATGTGTTGTCGTGCTTTTTATTTTGACGTCACAATGAAAACATCGCGAAAATTTTGTGATGTCTGGTGTTTGACTGTCTCATAAATTTACTGGAAAATCAGTTACTAATCATAAAAAGAAATACTCTTCCGGCTTTTTTTTTTCTTTTCTAAAATTCAATCACATGTACTTGTTATTCCTTTTTTAAACTTATTATTGAAGCACTGACTTGCATTTACAAATAGGAGGTAAACAAACATCTTCAATCCAGTGAGAAGAATATAAGTACCTACCATAAACACATTATGACTGGTCAACGGGTCTGATTACTGGAGGGCCATTTACAGATATTCTCCCTCCCTCCCACCCCATAATACTTACAATAAACACATTATGACTGGTCACCGGGTCTAATTACTGGAGGGCCACTTACAGATATTCTGCCTCCACCCCATAATACATACCATAAAGACATTATGACTAGTCACCATGTTTGATTACTGGAGGGCCATTTACAGATATTCTCTCCCCCACCCCATAATACATACCATAAACACATTATGACTGGTCACCGGGTCTAACTACTGGAGGGCCATTTACAGATATTCTGCCCCCGCCCCATAATACATACCATAAACACATTATGACTGGTCACCGGGTCTAACCACTGGAGGGCCATTTACAGATATTCTGCCCCCGCCCCATAATACATACCATAAACACATTATGACTGGTCACCGGGTCTAACTACTGGAGGGCCATTTACAGATATTCTGCCCCCGCCCCATAATACATACCATAAACACATTATGACTGGTCACCGGGTCTAACCACTGGAGGGCCATTTACAGATATTCTGCCCCCGCCCCATAATACATACCATAAACACATTATGACTGGTCACTGGGTCTGATTACTGGAGGGCTATTTACAGATATTCTGCCCCCACCCCATAATACATACCATAAACACATTATGACTGGTCACAGGGTTTGATTACTCGAGGGCAATTTAGAAATATTCTGCCCCTATCCCATAATACATACCATAAACACATTATGACTGGTCACCGGGTCTGATTACTGGAGGGCCGTTGACAGATATTCCGCCACCGCCTCGAATTCCTGCACTAACTTGTGATGGCTGATGCCCTGCCCTGATTGGCTTAGCTGTGAAAAGTAACAGAGTATTGGATAAAATCATTGTACATAGTAAATCAGTCTTATAGAAAATATATTTAAAAGAAAGATTAAAAGATGTGGAAAATTCAAAGTTGTACACAATTTTTTCTTTCCTTTGTAAATGCCCATTCAACCTTACTTTATCTCACAGATAGCAAATGAATAGACAACAAATCATTCAATATGACGAAAACATTTTTCTATAATGAATGTTTATTGATAAAACATGCTATCTACATTGTACACGTATGTAGAATAAAATCTAATTTTTCAGTTACATGTACATTTATGTTGCAGCACATTTCATTCAAAAATATGTCAGATTTTACCTATTTGTGCGGCATGTCCACGCCGGGCTATATTTTTCTGCCTGACTGCCTCCTTAATTCTATCGACTTCATGCTGGTACCTGTAAAATAATCAGTTATGATACTAAAGTAAAAGCAGGTACACATACAATGTAAGTAAAATATACGTCAAAAGTGCATTCTACAATTAATGAAATGCAGCTGTCCCTCCTGAATCACCTCTTTCATTTTTTTCCTTTTCTAGCAAATGATACACTGAAATTTTGATTTCCATATCTATGCAGAATTACACATTAGTAAAATTCTAATCTAAATTTCAAGGTTTAAATATATATCTCATCCCAAAGCCTCATAACACTTCCTTGTCTAATATGCAGAAAGTCTTCCTTAATAAGGACCAAAATTAAATAGTATGCTATATATACTAAGTCAATAGGCTAAGACCAAGAAATATGCCCCATGTTTTACATGTAATATGCCCCTAGTTTTACATGCAATATGCCCCAAGTTTTACATGTAATATGCCCAAAGTTTTACATATAATATGTCCCAAGTTTTACATGTAATATGCCCCAAGTTTTACATGTAATATGCCCCAAGTTTTAAATGTAATATGCCCCAAGTTTTACATGTAATATGCCCCAAGTTTTACATGTAATATGCCCAAGCTTTACATGTAATATGCTCCAAGTTTTACATGTAATACACCCCAAGAATTACATTTAATATGCCCCAAGTTTTACATGTAATATGCAAAAGCTTTACATGTAACATGCCCCAGGTTTTACATGTAATATGCCCGAGCTTTACATGTAATATGCCCAAAGCTTTACATGTAATATGCCCAAGCTTAACATTTAATATGCCCCAAGCTTTACATGTAATATGCCCCAAGTTTTACATGTTATATGCCCCAAGTTTTACATGTAATATGCTCCAAGGTTTACATGTAATATGCCCCAAGCTTTACATGTTATATGCCCCAAGTTTTACATGTAATATGCCCCAAATTTTAAATGTAATATGCTCCATGGTTTACATGTAATATGCTCCAAGCTTTACATGTAATATGCTCCAAGCTTTACATGTAATATGCCCAAATTTTACATGTAATATGCCCCAAAGTTTTACATGTAATATGCAAAAGCTTTACATGTAACATGCACCAGGTTTTACATGTAATATGCCCGAGCTTTACATGTAATATGCCCCAAGCTTTACATGTAATATGCCCCAAGTTTTACATGTTATATGCCCCAAGTTTTACATGTAATATGCTCCAAGGTTTACATGTAATATGCCCCAAGCTTTACATGTTATATACCCCAAGTTTTACATGTAATATGCCCCAAATTTTAAATGTAATATGCTCCATGGTTTACATGTAATATGCTCCAAGCTTTACATGTAATATGCTCTAAGCTTTACATGTAATATGCCCAAGTTTTACATGTAATATGCCCCAAAGTTTTACATGTAATATGCCCCAAGTTTTACATGTATATCATTTGAACATTTCCTTCCAATAGAGCCCACAAAAAAAATATGCATGTACATGTAAACATTCTTAACAAAATCAAAATATTTTAACCTTTTTCTATCCCTCATGGCTCCCTCTTTAGCCTCTTTTAGAGCTGTTTCAAGGGACTTAACTCTCTCCATTGTTGCTCTCAGGCGTTTCTCTAACTTGGGAAGCTCACATCTCAAATCAGCATTATCTCTGACGAGCTGTAAAAAGAGTCGTTAGCATTAAGACTTGTGATTAGGCTGCTTAGATCTCCATTTTATTTGCATATACATGTATTTGCATCAGTAAAAGTCTCAATAAAATTCTACAGAAAAGAATTGACTTTACATGAAATCTGGGCGTGTCAGTGTAGCGACAATAGACGATTTCCGAGATGTTTCATTTGATAGCTTTACTACGGACATCAAATACTTTGGCGACGTTTTCCATTGTGACGTCACACACAAATCATTGGAAACATATTAATAAAACCTTTGATTGATTATGACTTAAAAGTTCAAAAGTTTGCCAAGATACTTGATGTCCGTAGTCTGATGTGTAAAATCAAAGTTTTTAACAGTCAATTCTGAAAACTTGAAAATGGGCTATTGACCCTTCCAATGCAGGAATTATTTTGAAAGTTCTAAATTTATTGATGTTATGATGCTTTTACCTCCTACAAACAAGCTTCAACCCTCAGTCAAACATCGGAAATCCATTGTGATTGTCATGAAATTTTACTTAAAAATTTGAGTGGAGATTGGAAGGCCCGATCTTATAAATGTTAATATAGACTTTATAAAATAAAGTATTCTTTGTCACATGTAAATAACCAGTAATACAAAATTTAATGTACAGTCAGCTACAAGTTTACTTTTTACATGTAGCATAGTACACTACCCACCATAAATAAGTATCCAGGTATCATAAACATTAGAAATTCTATCAAAAGCTCATTCCAATATTTTCTCTTAATATGATCTTTGACATGCACGAAAAATTTTCAGCGTATTTTTTTGCATTATGCATTTTAATACAAAAATGGAAAAAAACTTATTTATTATTATTTATTACTTATACTATTTTTGGAATTTGTTTTCTGTCAAAAACTGAAATTTTTATGGAAAAATTGCAAAACTTTATAAAACTATAAAACGGAATAAAAACACAAACACTCAAATACACAAATTTTCGGCCCCTTGGCCTTTATCAAGTGTAAAAAACGATGCTCTATAACATCGTTATATTGTTATAGATCGTCGTTTTTTACACTTGATAAAGGCCAAGGGGCCAAAAATTTGTGTATTTGAGTGTTTGTGTTTTTATTTGTTATCATCACTTCCCTCTGGAAGAAACATTTCAATCTACTATAAAACGAAAATTTAGACGGGAAATTGACTTGAATGATAGAAGAATAATTAATCTCAATTTTCAAAACAATGGAACTAAAATCTGTCGTTTTTTGAAGACAAGAGGAAAGTATTAGTTGGTTCCTTACGTTTTAAAGGTGGGTAGTGAATCTTTGAGACAAAGATACATGTATAACATTACCTGTTTGTGAACTTTTGTGAGTTGTTCCAGATTATTTTCTAGGAAGGAAATCTTCTGTTTCTGAGCGGCACTTCCACCAGTGTCGTCATCTTCTTCTTCTTCCTTCTTATTTGAGGACTATAAATAGAAACATTAACGTACATGTAAATTAGCTTCAGAAATATATGTATACATGTGTACTTGTACATGTATTTTTTTTTAGACTATAGATAAGATTTTTATAAAAATTTTCAGATGTACACATATTTAATGGATGTGATAAAATTCATTCAAGCCTCTTTTTTTCTTATACACATGCAGACATAAATTCATGTAATAAAATCATTAACACAAAATCTGTGACAATGCTATTTTGATGAGAACTATGTGCTTCGATCAACATCTTCAAGACAACATTAATTCTCAAAGACAAAACTGTAATAGTTTTCAATACTGTAATTTTGTCGTATGCCAAAAAACAATGTATTTTTTCAAACAAACACAAGCCTAATATTACCATATACGGTATTTGCGAAAACCAGAGTTACTTCCCGTTTGGGACGGTATCTGACTTAAAATAATTGTGACGTCATCAAATTCTATGGAAACGATCCTAAACACTGGGAAAGGACAGTAGAAAATAGACGTAACCATACCATTTTCATGACGTCATAATGGTTGTACGTCAGATACAGTCTCAAATGGGAAATAACTCTCTATTCCACAAAGACTCAATAAACCAAAGTAAATTGACCGCAAACAAACCTTTTTCACTCTGTTCTGTAAATCCTGAACAAAGAGTTTCCTAAGGTTATGTAGTGTCTGTAGTTCCTTGGCCACAGTCTCCTCCAAGCCTTTAAGGTCCTGTTTGGCCTGTTCCTTACGATCTATCTGTAACGACAATTCTTGAAGTTTCTGTGTTTTCTCCGTCTCTTCCGCCTTAAGCTTGTCGTAGTCCACTTGGAGTTTCTCTAGAGCCAAGGTCAGCTTTTGGTTGTTACTATAATTAGATTAACGACAGAATTTACATGGATGTAAATTGCAAAAAAAGGAATTGAAAAACTGAATTACAAAAATATCTGCACATGCTGCAGTCAACATACAATGTATGCAAATAAAATATTTTGCCTGAACAAATTTATTTGCATCTGACTTCCTACCCAATATTTTGAGGATTTTGTATCAAGTACATGAACATGTATGAAAAGCATTTCAAATTCCTTTGTTTTTCAACCTCTGCTATGATTTGTCAAGTACATGTAATTTGGATTACAATTTTAACTAGACAAATACAATGTATGCATCCCTTTTATTTGTGCAATTTTTTAATAAGTCATCTACAACTCTGTTCAACTATGCGAACAAATACAATAAGGACTAACTCTTTAAGTTGGTCAATTAGTGTTTGTTTTTGGTTGACTTCCTCCCTCAGCGCCATCAGCTGACGTTGATGTGTCTCTCTGTGCTGATCCATCTGTTTCTCTAGCGCGTCTCTCATCTCCGTCATCGACTGTTCACGGTCCGACGCTTCCTTCTCTTTCTCTGTGGCCGATGCTTGATGCATTTTCTCTGCAAAGTGAGTTCATACTTTACAGACATTTGTATTTTAAGTACCCTTATATTGAAATGTAGACCATTCAAGCAGTTCAGCACAACCAAATTTCAGCAGAAACAGGACAGACACTGTAAATGTGGAAATTTTCACGTGGGGGTAATTTTCACATGGGGGTAATTTTCACATGGGGGTAATTTTCACGTGGGGGTAATTTTCACGTGGGGGTAATTTTCGCGTGGGGGTAATTTTCGCGTGGGGGTAATTTTCACGTTTTCGTGAATCAAGGGACTCTGCAAAAATTTCCCCTGCGTGAAAATATCCCCACTGTATTCTTACAATGGGAAAGACATTTTTATAGCCAAGAGTTCCCCCATGCGTAATGTCTACATGTTAAAATCGCGAAATTTTACCCCAGTGAAAATACCCACGTTTACAGTATGGGTATAAAATAGACAAAGTTACATGTACAATGTATGCAACGTTCCATATCATATATATGTACATGTAGATGTTAAATTAATGAACAGCATTCCCCTATCAACTATACATGTACAGTACCTTGCATCTTGAGGACTTCCATTTGTTCATTAAGTTGATCGACATTTTCTTGTAACTGTTTCTTTTTGTGATCAATGTCTTGGATGGTTTCATTGAGGGTAGCCATTTTGGCTTCATGCTGTGAAATAGAGAAACTCAAGATTAAAATAAGAATCGTAAGTATGCTCTCTATGTTTAAACTTGATTGAATCTGAATCATTAGATATACATACTAAATAAACAACAAACATGAATGTGTGGGAATCAATAAAAACATACGTTGTAAGTGAATAGATGATTTTCACATTACCGCAGTTGACTTGTATTTTACACATCCTAAGACCTGACATCACAAGCTTTGATGTAACTTTTAACTGTGACATCGTAGCACATTTATGACGTCACAATTAGAAATAACATCAAATGATGCAACGTCTGGTCTTGGCCCGTCTAAAATGCAAATCTAGTGGTAATATGAAGAAGGTCTATTGGAACAATTAATTTGAAATTTTAGTGTAAGTTCATGAAAAAATGAATAATGAATACACATGTATTCGTTTCTCAGATAATTGGTTCTTAAAATGTGGCAAGGTCGGTTTTTGTCTTTTTTGTCAAGAGTACTCTTTATTTATCTATTTTGAAGAAAATTGTTTACTTACTCACTACTTTTATGTTAGGGGTATTTCTAACCTATTCTTTGAGTCTGTTTGTTGGACTGTCTATCAGATGATTTAGCGTTTTGGTTGAGAATCAGTCAGATTTAAACGTTTATCTAATTGGTTGTCCAAATGGACTGCTAATGAAATACATCTTATGCCTTGGCAAGTTGGCATTGCCCCCCCCCCCCCTTCTTTTTTTCCTTCATTGTGATTTAAATTTATTGCAGTCTTCAGTGGGTTTTTTTTTTTTTTTATTTAATGTTCTTTTCCTTCTGAGAACGGCGAGACGCAACCCATGACAGACAAAATTTCCATCTTGAGGAGTGAGGATGCAAGAAACTGCTGTGAGTAGCAGTAGACTCAGAAATATTACAAAGTATACTTGATATTGTTCAGTATGCTTTCATATGCTGCCGAAACCAAGATGTATTTAATATGGAATCGGCCATTTAAGTGTACACGACACATGTCGGCACATTGTCAGTCGCTCTAAATACATAGGGACAGTGATTAAGTTGTCCTATACTCGCAGATTATACAAAAATATTTATTGGGTACATTTTGGATAACTTTTAACATAATTTTTGATGGGATAAGGTATCTGATCAATTAAATAAAAAGATTTTTTGTTTTAAGTATACATGTAGATCGAAAATGAGACACAACTGGTATTTTTTTCTGAAGCTGCAATAAAAACATCTCGTCGGCAGCAAATTATAGCACAGCGGTGTCTGAGAAACAACAAATCAATTTTATTTGGCTTAAAATTCATGTAAAAAAATGCAAATGCTGAATTTTTTTCGGATTTAAAGAAATAAACGTTTCTCAAAGAGACAGGTGAAAAATGACCGAATTTAAAAGTTGGTCCTTTTTTAAAGCAAAATTCTATCCACCTGTTGAATGGTCAGTTTACAATCGGAGAGTTCTTTCTCGGCATGGTCCAGTTTTTCCTTGGTTTCTGTTTTAATGGTTTCTAAATGTGTTGCCCTGGTAACCAGAGTTTTTATATCACTTTTTATCTTGGTGATGTAAATCCTTGCTACAGTATATTCTTCTTCTAGTTTCTCAGGAGAGGCAATGTTTAACTGCAAATAAGATAACTTGTGGTAAATAGCCTAATAAATATTCCTTTGACTTTGCAAATACAGAACATTACACTCAGACAAATCATGTTTCTTATTATTGCATCAAAATGCTGACCAATACACCTTCCATCACTTTAAAAATATTAAGCAAATATTCAGACTATTGACCCTTCTGATGTGAGACAAATAGTGTTAAATTTTCAAGACAACACAATGATTTATCTTGAACGAACAGGCTTTGAATCTCAGTCAAACATTCATTAATATATGTATGAATAGGCCGCTTGCCAAAATTAATAATGGCTGACAAAATGACGAAAAATGTCCGAGGTAGGCAATTTTTGTGCACTTTTTAATTGTTACGTCACAATGGAATTGCCTCTTTTAACAGTGATGTCATAATGTAAAATAACGCAAAAAGATGTTGACTAGGACATTTTGACCTTTCTAAAAATCTCGGAAAATGGTCTATTGTGACGCCATGAATTTTCTCAAATATTTCACACAATCAGAAGAATCAATAGATAGTCCGACTGTTCTGGAGTAGACTACAATTTTATTCAAAATCTATTCAGATTATTATGTATTTTCATTAAATTTCTTTGATGAATCAATCAGTTGCTTGTTTTAAAATACATTTAAGTACATTTTAATACTGTCAAGGAGCTTTCAAAGGTTTAGTGGCATGAAAATTGCAAAATACTGCACCAAAATCCAGTAAGATTTCAAAGACACAACATGGAAAAATTTGAAGTGAATGCAGGTTGTCTGCATTAAAAACTTATTTGAAAGTTAAGAGAAAATGAGGTCACGAATGCTTGTGAATAAACATATTTGCTTTTGATGAAGAAAACCTCATTACAATCTAAAGAAAAAAAACTTACATGGACCACACATTCACGTACACAAACATTCCCTACCTTATTTTCCTCTGCGTTTCCACACACTATTGTACCAATTTCTCCCATATCTTTGATGAGACTGGCCATGATTTCCGTGACTTTACGTCGCTGATGTAGACTGTTGTCCTTGGACTTCTCATACTCTGCTTTAATGTTCTCTAATTCAGCCTGTAAGGTACATCATACAGGTTGAAAGAGCTAAGGACTATGTGACTCTAAACAATGCCAGACATTGAGAATAATTTTTAGTATTGATCAATCTATGATCGAAGAAGCAAAAACCAAATCTCTGTTGGGGTTCAAACACAAAATGTATACTTGTTACTGAAATACAGTACATATATGCAAATAATTTTTTTCATTAGTACTAAAGCTGCTTGATCTCCTAACTAGAAATCTATCAGTCTTTTGTTTCCATTAAAAATATACTTAAGGCAAGTTACAAGCAATACATCTTAATTTGTGAATGTGCTTATGATTTATCGAGAAGAAAGTTAAACCCGATTTAATTTTTCGCAAAATTTCCTTATCACGCCTATGGATATAGGGCTCTTGATCTAGGGCCGATATTCAACCCCATTCCCAATGCAAAATAATACCTTTGACAATTTTTTCCCAAATTGAAACTTTAAGGAAAATTCCGAAAAAGGGTTCAAAATGCCAAATAAAGAGTGAAAAGGCATCTAAATCAAACTAAATTTTTCACATTTTTTTTTAGAAAATGCCACTATTTTCCCTATTCCAAGGGCCTAGGCCCAAGTCTCAAACATCAGTGCAAGAGCCCCCGAGATAATTTCTGCATATTAAGTCTTACAGAGTTACTTCCCATTTGTGCAGGTATAAAATGTAAAAGACGGAATTCTCATGCACATACATGTACAGAACATCTTACTTCCATTTGTGACATATTCAATGTTATATTTTGTCTGGTGGGAAGACTTACCAATTTTTCAGATAGTTCCTCGGCAATTATTTCATTTTCTTTGTTTTTATTTTCTACCTCCTGCGATTTCTGATCATAGTTCATTGCCAGTTCTTCTAAAGCCTGTAGCACTTCTTTCACCTAAATAACAAAAGAAAACATGGTAGCCTGTAGCACTTCTTTCACCTAAATAACAAAAGAAAACATGGTTCAAACAATATTGATGTAAAAGACTTCAACATTACTGACAGAACAGAAACCTATAATTGTAAATGCATACACCAATGTAAAATAAGCACTGACATTTTTTCAAGGAGCATGATAATTGTAAATGTATGTCTTGGCTTAATAAATTCTTCTACATTTCTCTAAAATAATAAAAAAAAACCCACACTTTACTGGCGTATTTGCTGCCCAATATAAAACATTGACTTTCTTTCACAAAGAAAATTCCAATGGGAATATACATGTATACACTATGTAAAAACTCTTGATATCAATAATATTTAGCATGTTTTGGCCTACATTTTCTCATCTATCAGAATCTGTAAAATTTTTATGAAAATTTTAAGAAAAGATCCAATAGAATACCTTCTTCTTCGAAAGTTACATGTAAATGATAAATACAACGACATGTAAATTATATTATACATGTAAGTGATACATACATGTAAATGATAAATACAACGACATGTAAATTATATTATACATGTAAGTGATACATACATGTAAATGAAACATACATGTAAGTGATACATACATGTAAATGAAACATACATGTAAGTGTTACATACATGTAAATGAAACATACATGTAAGTGATACATACATGTAAATGATATGTAGTTACATGTAAAATATGACAGTAGAAAATTGAAGCCAACGAGTAACATTTTGTACAATATGTATAACTTAGACAGTTTAGGACCCTCATTACAAATTGTACACGTGAACAAACCTCGTCCTTAGCTGCGTCATTATCAGCCTGTATACGCGTCATCTCTTGTTGTAATTGTTCGTAATCCTTTTTACCGAGGGAGATCAGGTCTTCTTGTTCTAACATTTGTTCTTTCAGTCTCTCTATAATCTGTGATTGCTCGTTGATCTCATCGTCCTATAATGGAATAGATGCATGTACATGTAGTTTTATAAAAACTTGTACATGTTGTAGTTAACAGTACAATTTAGGTACAGTAATAGAACATTAGAAGTACAAAATCATGATGAACATAAACATGAAGAGAGATCAAGTCTTCTTGTTCAAACATTTGTTTTTTAAGTCTCTCTATAATCTGCCACTGCTCATTGATCTCATCATCCAATAATGTAATAGATGTTAATAAGTATTTGTACTGAACAGTACAATTTAGGTACAGTACTAGTACATGTACATTAGAAATACATTCCAAGTACAAAATCATGATGAACATGAACAGGAAGTGTGAAATTTGTACAGTATTGGTATACTTATGATTCTGTACATTTCAAGTATGGATTAACATGATTTATTTCAAACATTACGGTACAAGTCAGTAACAATATCATGGAGAAATACAGCTGAGATTCTATGCTTTTAAACTGAATCTAACAAGACAAAATATTATTAGCAATTCCATACTGAACAAAGAAACTGATCTACATGTAAATGTTATCAGCTTGAACTAGTACATCTACATGAAATTATTTTTCAACATCCCAAGGTTGAAGTCTCAATTCCTAGAAATTAAATCAGTCTGGACTTAAATTTTTGTTCAAAGTAAGCAGTCTAATGATATCAATAGTTTTGAGTAAAATTGACCATATACATGTATCTTCTTTCTCACTTACTTACTTCGTGAGACAAAAGAATAAACATAGACATAGCAGTTTGAGATTTCCTTGTCTCACACTCCACTTGACTCCTATTATGACGTCATAGAACATAACGTCACACCATCATTAAATTTGTGTAAGGTTTCAAGTCTATCAATTATACTTTTAAAAAAATCATTATAGTGATGATAAAATGAGGTGAGAAAAATAATCAATCATGACGTTACGACTGAGACAGGGGAATCTCATCTTCGTGCAAAAGATTTGCTACATCCATGACTCCGCAAGCTCGTCCTGAATAACAAATCTTTTACACTCAGATGGGATTCCCCTGTCTCAGTCGCAACGTCATGATAGATTCTTTTACGCCTTGAGACAAAAGACATAGCAGTTTGAGATTTTCTCGTCTCACACTCCACGTGACACATATTCTGACGTCATAGAACGTAACATCATGACATCGTTTGATTTGTCCACATTTTGATATCTATTCTTGTTAAAAATCATTTTAATGATAATAAAATGAGCTTATTGAGAAAAGTAATCAATCACAATGTTTCGACTGAGACAAGCCTCATCGTGGATTGCAAATCTTTTACACTCCGATGAGGACTCCCGTCTCAGTTGCAACGTCGTGATAGATTCTATTAATCTTGTACCTTATCATCCAGTTGTTGATAGAGCCTGAATTTCTCCTCCTCAAACTGAGCCTTGGTTTCAGCGTCGGCTATCGAGCTCACACTAGCCGTCATCATGGAGGGTAACTGTGGCTTTGTGTCGGCTTCTACACTCTCCTGGAGAGACGCTGTGCTGGCCTTCATGTCAACCTGCTCATCAGCTGACACGGTGTTACCTACCAATCAAAAGACAAATTATATCTAACACACTGCGGCCCACCAATTAAAAGACAGATAACAATTGACACACTAGGGCCTGCCAATCAAAAACAGATTACACTTGGCCAATACAGTAAAGTAATAAATAACGCAATACTTAATGTGTACATATTCCGTAACTTTCGTAAACAGATATTCAGTTTCGCCCCTTTGGGACGGTATCTGACAAGTACTAATTGTTACGTCATAAAATTGTATGGAAACGGTCCCTAAAATCTGGGAAATGACAGTATAAAATTGACGTTACAATACCATTTTCATGACATCATAATGGTTTTACGTCAGATACCGTCTCAAATAAGAAATAACTCTGATTTCCGTAAAGACTCAGTACATGTAGTTAGAGTCTCAAAATGTTTCTCTGTAAATGTTAGAAATTACATGTACTTGTCACATAATGTAGTAAAGAATAAATGTATTTAAAGACGAGAAAATAAATAATTCACTTCAGCAATAAAAATTTCCTACCATTTCAACATGTTGAAAATTCTTTGCAAGGCATTTTGCATGGATGAAGCTCTCAAGACATTTAATTTTCATATTCAGGACTACATTGAGAAAAATAAAGACTTCCTTAGAATTTCAGTACTGAATGCAGACCAAAACAATTTAGGCCATAAAATATCAATTATTAGTTTCTCAAAAAGCAAAAATTCCAGAAAAATGCTAAAAAAAATTCCGGATGCCGTGCATATTTTCGTGATGCGGCGGTGCCTGAGAAACTAATAACTAATTTTTTTTGGCCATATATATTTTATTTCTATACTTACCACTTCTCCACATATTCAGTTCTGCCTCAAATTTAGCCAGTATACCCTTAAGTCTGGTATTTTTCTCCTTTTCCTTCTCAAACCTTTTCTTCCATTCTTCTGCTGTCAACTCTTCATTCACCATCACAACATTCTTAATGGTCTTGGCTCTAAAAATACATAATTTACAAGTTAAAGCAACATATTAAAATGAAAACTATCATGGCAGAAACTTGCAACAAAGAACAATAAGAATTCCAGTATACTGGAAAATGGATTACAGATCTCATCTACTTGTATTTCTGTCTATAAATTAATTCGAACAGAAAATATATTTCATGTAACTAGCCAAATACATGTAATAATGTATTACAAACACGTACATGTAAAACTAAAATGTGTATACATGTACATGTAATTACAAGTATTAAAAGTATTACACTTTAACATTCAAACAGATATATTTCAACTTATTGAAATGCGGTAGATTTATTGGATTGCAAATACTTGTACCCCCAGTGTATCAAATCTTTTATACACTGGGGTTGCAAGTACATGTATCAACAATCTGATAAATCTACTGCAGCATCCTAAAACCCTAGCTTTTTCCACTTAATAAATGCCTTAATACCTCCCCCCCCTCCTTTCCACTTCCCAATGGATGGGTCACCAAGTGTCTGACACTGCACCTATTAGCAGACTTATGCATTCTGACACCATAATCAAATAGCCAGTCAAAGCAGTGTTTGAAGGGCCATTGGTTATGACGTCCGCCAGCAGGTGCCATGATGGACATTTGGCAATTCTGCATCATCGCTTAATACCTTATGTTGGGTGATTTCGCGTCCGGTAAATTTCGCGAAAATGACCCAAGAAAGGTGCGTCTTTTCTTCCCTGAGTCTAATTTTCGCTAATCTATTAACAGGACCAAGGGTAAAGATCTGTGTCTTTTTTTCGCTATGGTCATTTTTCGCGATTTGATGATGCTCGCGAACATAGCAAAAATTTGACACACGCGAAAAATTTCCGATATATGGTATTTCTGTAAAATTTTATTGAAATCTAACCTCTGTCCAAACAGCAGAGTTGACTTGGTTTCTGTCTCGTTGAACGATGCCGGAGAACAGCATATAATGATGGTGGTACGAGCATTACCGCCCAAACTCTCCTGAAGGATCCTTGTTAACTTACTGTCTCTGTATGGCACGTGACTTTTCTGTAAAACATTGTACGTACATCAGAAGCATATTTCAAAGTTACACAGTGAAGATTATTTTCATGTAACATAAAAGAATGAAGTTAACACACCAACAGTCGGTCGAAATTTTTGTATCCAAGGGTTCATGTTTTTCTTCTTTTTTTTGAATATTTTGTACCCTCTGAAATTAACAGTTGATTGTATTGTGTGTGTGTGATTTTTTTTAATACCTTTCATCCACATGATCCATGCACATGAAAATTACAATTTTTTTAGATAACTGTACAAGTCCTGCTAAAATAAGAATTAAACAGAAAATTATGAATTCTGAGTAAAACTCAAGTTTGAATGTCTTATTCTTAACAAAAGAATTCATCCTGCCTGAAAGCTTTCCTTCTGAACACTTTTTATACATGTAAATACAAGGCTGTATGGATGAAATTAAATAATCCTTGGTACCTAAGGAAACAGCTACATGAAAGCATGAGGTATTTAAATCTCTGCATGGAATCAAAACGTATAGTGTTGTGATTCCTTACATAGTTTTTTTGGTTTTTTTTTTTCATTTTCTAAACGGAACTTTACAAAATTGATGAGCCGTTGTAATAGGGCAATGCCTAATACCCAAATCTATATCGTCCGGGTATATGAAAATATCATAGTTTTTCCAAACACTTTAATAGTTTGTCGACAACAGAAAATCATTCCTTTTGATGACTTCTTGAAGTGTTTGCAAAAACTGTAAGGGGGGACATTTCAGATATATAAACAATATGGACTAACTTATTAGGCATTGCCCTACAGTAACGTCTCATCAATTTTGTGCAGTTTTACTTGAATGATAAAAAACAATAAAAAATCTTCGTAAGGAATCACAACATCATATGATTCGATCCCACGAGGCGTAAATGGGCATTAGTGGTGCATGTTAATTTCTTGATCCCCCCTTTTTTCAATTTAAATGATACTATTCTGATACTGACAAGTATGACTTTACTCTTTAAAACAAAAATCGACATGCATACCACATGCACCATTTTGCTTAAACTTTCTCAGTCCAGGAGAATACAAGAAATAGTAATATTACCTAGAATAGTAATATTACTGTTAACAATTATCCCTGATACATGTGTAATATCGAAAACAGTAATGTTGCCACCTTATATTACATCTTTCTGTAATATAGACAAAGAAACGTTTTAAAGCAACCAGCACAGCTTTTATCACACAATTCTTTCATTCAACGACAAATTCATTAAATATGAATAAATTTTTATACTGAAAAGTGAAAATTATGTCCATTTAGAACCTATTTTTCACTTTTTCTCCTTTCTGATATCTTATTTTCTTCAAATATGTTGAGGAAATAAATTTTCCTGATGCTTTAAACAATTTTTCAGTGTACATTTGAATGATCAACTCCTGATCACCCTCATTTCTCCCCGAATCCACAGGTATAAGAGCGTATTGACAATCTATATAGTATTACTGCTTACAGTAAGAAAGATAACTCCAATTTAAGTTAAAATATGACTTTTTTTAATATTACTATTTTCAGTATTCTCTTGGACTGTTCACATGCTATGATAAAATATTTCTGAACATGCATATTTTGTTCAATTTCATTTCGTTTTGTTTCATTTCATATTCATTTTGTTTCATACTTTAAAGGGACCCTAAACTTTCTACTACAATATTTCCCATGTACTTACATTTCCATCAGCCAAGGCAGCTATCACATTTCCTAAAGCAGACAGAGATTTATTGATGTTCTTAGCCTCATCCAACACAGAACCCTCCGCTCCTGTCTTACTGACCTGAAAATGTACATGTATCACATTAGTATTGTAAAGAGACCTGAATGGTTAGAGGTTACTATTTTGTTTTAGCTTGTATTAACCTTCTCACGCACCTTAATATTTTTCATCCCTAAATTCATGAAATTCATGCAAGCGTAATACTGCATAGGGCAAGATAAATCTAAAACTATATCCAAAACATCACTGATTATGCAAATGACATAGTGCAAATAACACATGTTGATCCTTTTAAAATATGTTCATTATGACTAAAAGCAATTATGCTCACTGCGCCTTCTGTGGTGCACTTGGATGAAAAATCATTCCAAGGAATGCATGTGTCGCCTTTGAAACATAGAGACACTCAGGAATCACTTTTATATTGGGTGTGACATTTAAGTGTGACAGACAGACGGACAACAGACAAAGTGATCCCTAAGTGTCGCTATGCTTTGCAGGCGACACAAAAACTAGGAAAACAGCAGATCGTCAGAGAGAAATTTTACTCGCGCCAAGAGACAATGAACTGAAATCAAAGTGGGTGGGTTTTAGCAGGAGGCATCCTTTGGACAGACTTTGCGACAAGTATTTTACTTCTTCAAAGTCAATTAAAAACCTGAACACAATGAAAATCAACTAAAAATAATTATACTATTATCTCTGCATTTACCTGGTGCTACAGCATGCTAATTTTTACCTGCAATTATCAGGCAGTATTCATTAGGCTAAAGATCAAAACCAGTAAGAACAGGTTATTTTATTTCATCAACAACGTGCAAAAATGCTAATATATATGTACTTTAAGTTTTTCTCTGATACTGATAAAAATCATTTCAGTGAAAGGGATATTTTCTACTTTTCTTTCATTTGTAACTACAAATCTGCATTTTAAATTATTTCATTAATTCTTTTAAATTTTGAATTAGTATGTGATCCTATCAACAGCAAACAATAAAGCGTGAGATAAATCAGTCACCTTTACATGTATGTAATATAAGCAGTTTGATAGGTTGTAGTGATGAGCAATCAGACAAATTTTACTATTGATTAT
Source organism: Pinctada imbricata (assembly GCA_033119305.1). NCBI lineage: Eukaryota > Metazoa > Mollusca > Bivalvia > Pterioida > Pteriidae > Pinctada > Pinctada imbricata. The sequence continues at coordinate 26,102,791 of VSWD01000001.1, read as the reverse complement.
CGGGACACTCTCTGAAACTAACTATCGACTGATTGTCTGAACTATCAAAAGTACAACAAACAATTTGTTTTTCTTGACCATTTATATTTTTGTCCACTTCGCTCGGTGTCATTTTGATTGCTTTTCACGTATTTTGATCGTAGGAATACTTTTATCTCTGAGCAACAATTGATTGTCAATTTGACTATCAACGGATTTTGATAAATGAAATTCCCTGAAATTTCCATGATTTTTCCATGACTCGTAAAAGATTTTCCCTGACAAAATGTGCACAAATACTAGTCTAATTTTACACTGTTTTATATTCAAATATGTAATTACAGTTCCTTTCCTTTACTGTACTTACTCATTTCTAACCATTTTTGCATATAATTCCATTAGCAAGCAAAGCGAGCCAGAAAATTTTTGAGACAATACTTCAGCAATAAAATGTCTTCTTTGTTCAAATGTACATTGTCAGTACTTGTTATATTTTTAAACCTTAGTTATGAAATTCCTTGATTTTTCCCTGATTTTCATGAAATATTCAATTTTCCTGACTTTTCCCTGCAGGGAATTTTTATTTGGCATTTTCCCTGTTTTCCAGAGTCTGTGGTCACCCTGATCGATTATTGAAAATAAAAGGGGTTTCAGAGGGCGACTATTGCACGTCACTAGTAGGCTGTGAACTTTTGTATAGAAAAAGTTTATCAAATCTTTTTTCTTTATGGTCTCAGGGAGGAGCTAGCCTTACATGTAATTTCCTTTCCTTTTTTCATAAGGCTCCATAATGATCATAAAAATTTTTTAAATGCATCCAGGGATTTTTTTGCCCCTTTTTGGGGCCGTTATTCGGCCCCATTCCCAATGACAAATAGTATCTTTTTTCCCAATTGTGGCTCTAAAATTTCCCAATCACATATAGATGGAAATATCACCTAAAAAAGTGAAATTTACTGGTTCAAAAGTAGCAAATTTACTAATTATTTGCCATTTTATTGTAAGCAAAAGAAATTAAATCATATCTAAAAGAAAATTATTTGATTAAACATTCAACATGTTCAACTCTGATCTTTTGATTGTATAAACTGTCTTTTTACTCATATATTAGTACTTCCTAAAATATTCCCAAATGTCGTTATTTTTCCCAATTGCACAGGCCCCGACCCCATTACCAAATTACTGAAAAAAATCCCTGGCATCAAGAAAGACAATGAAAGGAACTATAGTTATTTAAAGCAGTATGAATGTTCTATAAAAGTTTTAGAAGTTGTTTGTTAGTAGTAAAAGTTAAAGTTAATAAAATAAGAATAAAGATAACTTTGGTTTGATTCAACCTGTGACTCACCCCCACCCCCCAAATTGTAAATTAATATCTGATTGTCTTTGAAGTTTAATTCTGGGCAAAATATCTACATGTATGTTTTCAATGTGGAAACTGCAGAGAACTTACCAATGTAGAGAACTTGTTAATGTAAAGCAATTATTATTTTAACATGTTTAGCTTTAGCAGAGACAGATAAAGCCAAAATCGAAATATTTTGAAAGAGATAACTGGACAAAATGGTTGTGTGGGAAAACTCTACTGCAGTGTTGAAAATCTGCGAAAAATTTCATATCATCACATTGGCCATTTCGAGGGAAATCTATACAACCAGTTACCTCAATGATATTTAATCATTTTCTGGGTTGAAGATTAGAATTTTGGTCGTGATACATGATCAGACCATTGGATACTTCCAACACTAGTGTTGTAAACACAGGGAAACTCTTGTAAATTCAGATTACCAAAAGCTTTGTGAAATAAACTTACACGTGAATATGATGATTAATGACGATACATGTATATTATTGATACATGCATCTATCAATTTGAGAAATAGCATTTATTGTTCTTCAAGAGAAAATACAAAAATGATAAAGGAAAAATTTGATCTTCCACAAAAGTCTCGTTTGCATGACAATACCCTATGACCTAGGCATGTATAAGGTGAAGGTCAATATATGTACAAGAAGTTATTCACTCTCAACTGAAGCTAACCTTTCATTGTACATGTAGGTAGTGATGAAAGCATAAATGCCAATAATGGGTTGATAGTGCCCCAAGTTTGACATGTTTGATTTCCCATACTATTTTCAACCACAAAATACAAAACTGAATTAATAATTCACTTATAAATGTGTACATCATGCTGCACAATCAAATCAATTAAAGGTCCGAGTTTGCTTTAGGAATAATTGAAAAAATTTCGGGATCCAATTTTCTAGGAAAACACAATGCCCTCCTGCCTGTTTGTGACAAAACCTTCGCAGATTAAGATTCTTGTAATTGTAACCATGATTTGACAAGAATTGTCGTATGTACTGAAAAGAAAGCACACACAATTTAATTCTTGTATTTACCATCTCACAGTCACGGTTAAGTTTCTTCAGCTGTCAAAATAGCATTTTATCATTTCTCTGACTGAATTAAATTTCTTCTTATGCTCCAATTACAAAAAAAAATTGCCATGACTTGATCAGTAAAATACAGCACATGTTTACAACTATATTGCTCAAATTCATAACTGAGAGACAATGTGCAATGTAATACATGTACATGTACATTTTAGTCTAATAGCCTATGTTAATTTCTTAAAAGTACACATACAGAAGGTCAAGGTCACTAAGTAAAAGCTTGTGTTCTCAACTCAAAATGTTCCCAGTAAACATCAAAGTCTAAAGTTGAAGAGATAAAGTCTAAGATATGTTTTTTTAAAGAAAAGCTAAAGTTTAAATAAGTTAAAATGTTTAAAAGGTCAATGTTTAAGGTCAATGTCACTAGGTCAAATGTTATGACATAATTTGAAAAGTCTTTCCATAGGCAATCTGCCACATTTCTACTGCATATAGCGTCTGAAAAGAAACTTAACCAAAATGTGGACAACAGAGGGATAGACAGAAATTGTCAATCTATGGACCAGAATCATTTTGCAATCGAGCCAAAAAGCTTTTGATTTACTGAATTATCTACTTATAACTGATCATCCATTCATTTTGTCATCATATTATTTTTGAATCGTCAATTTATTATAATTTGTGATTCTACAGCACAAATTATCACAGCAAATCTTTGGGTCATCTGCTTTTGATTTTAAATAATGACATTGAAAATGACCTCTTTCATACCGTACATGTACATGTATGTCAGAATTAAATGTCCTTAACATAAGATCTAGGCACATCTTAGGGTCAATGTCAAGCTGAAATATGTCAGCAGCGGTAATGTTGAATATGTTAATTATGTTGTTGCTATGGTGAACAACAGACAAATTAATACATATTAGTGCATCACATGATAAATCTAGGAATTTCGTAGGTTCAGCATGCAGTTACTATGAGAGAATAGCGTCCAGCACCTGTTCCCTATTTCTTTTTGCTTAATAGAGTTTAGTATTATGAAGTAATGAACAATGCACGTTGATGTAAATAGCAATAAGCGAAATGGGGGGGGGGGGAATAAAGGACACTTTTCTTTGATATCTCAAGTAAATTGCAATTAATTAATTTATCAATTAATCAATACTTCAGTCATGTGATGCACTAAACAAATTAATGCCAGTTTGTGTGGGTACTATTCTCTCATAGTGTTGCATTTAGATGGTAAATAGTGCCCGAGCGTTCCTTCCAAAAGCAACACTATGAGGAGAATAGTACCCACACAAACGGGCATGAATAGGTTAATAATACATGTATACATGTACATGTACTCTTCATTCTTAATACTATCACCTTATCATACCTTTTCACTACCAGCTAAATCCACGAGATAAAGTTTTCCGTTCAGTTTTTTCTGATCGTCCAGGTTTTCTTGTTTAACGTTAATGAGGAATACACTGTGGCTCCTTGAACTGTGCTCATTCATATCTGTAAAATAACATGTATGTGTATCATAAACATGTATATCAAAGTCAATATGATAATGATTGGCTTCATTAATATTGCCTTGGTAACACTTAATTTGATTATATTCAATTTTAAAGTGTGAAGTATGGCTTCATGTGGTTCCTTTTACAAGTACTGGCGGACAAAGAATTGTGAATCATAAGTGACAATATTTTTCAATGATCAGCTTCAAAAGCACCCATTGATGAGTAGATTTTACGGACCATTATTGCATTTCTTTTAACCCCAGTTGAATGGATGCTTTCCTGTTGAAAGACATGTATCAGTAGTTGAGAAAAATCACGTAATATACATGTATGTGTATTAATTTTGGCCCTTGCCAAATATCAGCATAAACAGGGCAAAATTGGGCAAAGGACATCATGGCGTTTCCATAAATTAGTGCATCTGACTCATTCTCCTTTAAAATCTATGACAAATAAAGTATTCAGCTCAGTCTCGAATTAGGGCACTCTTGCTCTGCTAAAGAATCCCGCAAAAATGAGTACACATACCATACATGATCTACTACACCAAAAAAAACATATATATTGTATGTACATGCATTTACATGTAGAATTCCATTAAAGCTCCAACTAACGGTAAGAATAAGATCTTACTTGTGACAGCTACATGACGATTGGCTTTTCCTTCATCTATGGCAGCCATTACTTCTTCGGGACTAGACACAAATCTTTCTGTAGCTCCCTAAACATTCAACGTAAAATTATCATTCATAGTTAACAGAACACTGGTGCACTGAAATCTTTGATTTTGTAATGCAATTTTTCCAATGTTATCTTAAATTATGAATTCAAAATAGGATTTTTGATTTAATTGAATTGCACAGCCAATACAACACATATTTCTAGTTACAATTTAACAATTGTAACAATTTAATATTAGTGATTTTTATTCCTTTTTCCTTTTCAAATCTACAATAAGCAAACTTACATGTGCTAATCGACATCAAATGTTACTTAAAAGATAAAATTTACTTACCTTGACATAGGGAACCCTGTTTTTATCTTCATGGACAGCTAAATTGACTTTTGAGACTGAAATATTAAAAAAAAATCATGTGTATGAATGTGTACATGTTAGTTGCTGTTCTTGTATTTAAAAGAGTTTACTGGGCAAATGAAATCAATCCAAATACAGGGGAATAAATCAATCACATGTTTGTCTTTCATTTACATGTATTTTCAAATCATGGATGCCCGAGGCCAGTAGAAATTTTGCCGAGCCAGTAGAGTTTCACTAATAAACTAAACAAATATCTGGTAAACATTGTCTTTGGGCCAGTGGTTGAAAATTTTTTTCGTAAAGACTGGATTATGACAATTCTTTTATTTATTTTATTTTGTTCTACTCCAATATTAACCAGACTCTTTACAAAAGTGTTCAGATACATGTACTTATTGCCTGTAATATCTTATCCTTAACCTTGACTCTGAAGATGACCTGACCCCAAGTTGGTCTTTCATCATAGCAAACTTTAATGTCCCTGCAAGTTTGATGGTAGCATTATGTGTATCAAGTACATGTAAGTTATAGCCATGTACATGTCAACATGTATCACTTAGACAGCTAAACGGACTGCCAAATGGCTGGATAGACAGACAGACAGATTGTTCTACACAGACTGTCAGACATACAATCAAATAGAAGCTGTACAAAGTCATTCCCATGAATCACATTTCCTTAGCAATCCCAACAGATAAAATTCAGCTGAAAGGTTTTTTTTTCTTCAACAAGTATATTTTATACTTACTGTCGAGCAAATCTCTTATCTTATCCATGTAGATTTCATAATATGAGACCTGAAATGAAAATTATTTTGATCATGTTAATGTTTATATAAACTGAATAAATCAATCGAAATTTTTTTTTTAATTTTTGATATCAAAGATTGACAATTAATGTTCGCTTTAGAAAATTCTCAATCAACATGACAGGGTTTTTTTTTTATTTTGGGGAAGGTGCCTGTGCCTGTCCCATTTGGGAAAATTTGCGACATTTTGCTGAAATTGGGAAAATTTTTGCACAAATTCTCACCAAAGTATAACTCAAAGTATCATTCATTAACACTGATAATCCATTGATTTGCTTGAACTGAACAAGGGATGAATAAAAAATGCACTTAAAAATAGGACAATTTGTGCGGACTTCCAGGTTTTGAGTCTTATTTTCTCAGGTGATTTTTTCATAATTCCTCTTTGGGAATTTCAGGGTGATTTTTTGGGAAAAATAGAGGAAATTTGGCATTGGGAAGGGGCCGAACTTCGGCCCCAAAACAAGGGAAAAAAAATCCTGCATGATGGAGTAAAACATTGTACAGTGTTTGTAAAATTCAATCAAATACAAACTTTAATATGGAATTCCAGATTTTCATCCATTTGGTATATGTAGTTGAAGATATCCTGAACTATTCTAGGTATAATGCCTTGTAACTCGTCACTTCCAATAACGCCCTGTAATGAACAAAGATTTGATGTGATAAATGCACTTGCTGTGTGTTGAATAGTACTCGTAACAAAACACAAATTATGACAATCGTTTATTCTATATATATGGGCCACAGTTGTCTGTTTCATTCTTGCTTTCTGAAATCACGTTTTTTTCTTGGTAAAATGTGACGTTAAAATTCAGGTTAACGCGGGTTCAATTTGCAGGTTGGAACAGCCATCGCTGCATGTTTCTGTAGATCTTATGCATTGTGACGTCACAATCGTTTACATGCAAAAATGGTACAGTTTGTTTCAATAATTGCATCTAAGGAAATTAATTCAATTTGGTTGTGCATATACATGTATATTGGATTGAACAACATACAACAATATTACAGTTGGTACCTCATGTACATTTACATTGTATGAAAACACAACATTTTGTTCAACTGCAGGGGACCAGTCTATGAATTACCTTGTGAGTGTATAATACAGAAAAATAAAGAAAGACAATTCACCATGGAGTCAACATATGAAAAATATATCCTCTCAGAAGTAGACAGGCATATTTTTATACAAATACTTTTCTACCCCTCCCCCATCCCATCCCAAATGATGTCCAACTGCAAATTTATTTTTTTATTTTTTTATCTTAATTCATTTTTGACACATTTTACAATAATAAAACAACAAATCACATTCACTCACAAATTTATAATTTGACATTCCACATGTTGACGAGACCAATGAAACTTGAAATTTACATTTCATTTTCACAGACATCATCCTATGAAGCTCAAGCTAATTCTTTATTATCTTTTTTTATAATTTTTTTTTTTTTTTTTGCATTTGAACTATATTGAAACATTTAAACTCTTAAAACTCTGAACTGTAATTGAATGAACTGAACTTTGGACATGAACTATGAGAGAGCTAATCTTACCTCCATGGTATGAGTTTTACCACTTGAGGTTTGTCCATATGCAAATATAGTTCCATTGTATCCGCCCAATACATCTGAAAAATAGTTGCAATAGTTCAATATATTGAAAACTCTCCTTACAAATTCAGTGCTACAACAAATGTAGATACATTGTACTTGTAGAATTACAGGCACATTAATTAATTCTTTTATTCCATACTCTAAATAACGTGATCATATCATTTTAAGTGTTTCTTCTGCAAGACATGTAAAAACTGAATGAACACTTCACAACAATTTCACTGAAAATACAAAATGTGAATACACTCATGAATTGTATGTGTCTTGCATGTAGGTATATTTCAGCATGTATCACACAAATGTATGTTAAATGCCTTAACTTAAGTGCTTTTTGTCCAAAAAATTTAGCTCTGTAGGATTAACTTTTTCTTTCCATTTTCAAACTAGGGTCAGTCAGCTCATAGCACATGGGGATAAAACATATTTCTTTTCAGTTCAGAAAATTACATATTTTCTCAAGCCATGTTTGCCAATGAAGGATATAAATACTCTACTTTCTGGTTTGTTTTTTATATAAAAACTTTAAAAGATAAAATACCACAATGTTAATCGAAGGCACACAATTTCTCCAATGTTCCAGACCACATACTTTTATGGATGGCGAATTGAGTGAAACAGATATATAAGATTGAATATGGAAAGAGTCAAGATGACCACATTTTCGACGTAATAGCTATTATACCCCCAATAACTTAGGGTCACTCCCTTGAATCCCGTCATCCTCCTTTTTTCTCATACTTTTTAAGATACTTCCTTTCAGGAAGTATCTTACTGTTATGGTAACTGCTTCAAAGTATGCAAATTGAGATACTGCCACTTTGCACCTCAAAATTTAGTGCTGTGTCTAGTTCAGGAATTTGCTGTTTACCACATACAAAATGCAAGAACAAGAATATTCTCCATCTTGAAAACAGTTTCAATTTCTGATAGAATAAATGCTCCACACAATATCAACTTTAATTCTTGTTTTCACAGCACAATGGTGGCGCAGTAATATACTACTTTGATTATGACAATGTTAGGAAAGATAACTCAATATTGCATTAAAGTTATAGAGTTGTCTTTCTTATATCAACACTGAGGTTAGATAAACATAGTTTGTGTTGTTTATAGAGATATTATAAGCTTCACATATGCATCCTGTGTTAAAAAAAACATCATTGCCTTATGATCAAATTATTCAACATTTTAATATCTGCTGACAATAAATTTTGTGTAGATCTAAAAGTATCTCTCAGGACCTTCAGTCCTTTGATTTATACATGTAATTTGTAAAGGGGTAGGGCCACGAAGCCAAATATTGGCCCTAGTTTTGAACATTGTACTTCATACAAAATGTAGAATTTTTAACTGTGATTTGACATTTTGAAACATTCTCTTCTGAATCATGAATCTATCTTTTGTCAACATTGCGTTTATCACTAGCTTTTAGCCCTTTGAAAACCCCAAAATTGGTCATATTCCATGAAATTGATACAAAAACTACATATTTCTATTAAATTAGCAATGGCCACATGCATTAACTAAGATGAAAAAATTTTATGTGGACGATTATCATTATATCCTTTTGTCATAAACGTTTTATCTCAGTTAACGCATGCGGCCACATTGAATTCTTCCACAAAAGACAAAATTCCAAGTGATTTTCGCCATATTTTGTCAATAACGTCACTTCATGATGTCATTACACTTGAATGGCACTATGTTTGGTGATATTTTTCTGATTATTTATTCAAAGCGGTGAACATTCATGTATTTCATAAGAGATATCAAGTATTCCCCATGAAATTTATTTCTAGAGAAAAATCAAGGGCCGATTAAGGGGTCTCGTGGCCCTACCCCTTTGTTTGAATTTTGGATTATCTCACTTGATAAATTATACAGTATTATATTCATTAAGTAATTGGAAATCTTTATTGCATGGATATGAGAAAAAATTTCACCCCAGAAGTGTCCTTAATCCACATGACTTACCAGCTACGATGGGTTTGGCAGCCGTCTCATAAACCTCCTGCTGTGTGATAGATGGTCGCAGGATTTTGTCATATACAAATAGTTTTCCCTACAAAAAAAAATTGAAAATTAGAATTGGAGTCATCCGAGAAGTTCATTTTTTGTAAATAGTGCATCACATTTTTTTTTTTTAAATAATATTTCATAGACAGGGTACATGATAAATCCATAACATGTATCATGTACAGAGTAATAGTGTTACTTGAATCTAAACATTGCTAAATTGCATAAATGAATTAAAAATAATTCCAAGGAATGCATGTGTCGCCTGTGAAACATAGCGACACTTAGGAATCACTTTTATATAGGGTTTGACAGACATCAAAGTGTGACAGAGAAACGGACAGATGTATAGTTGGACAACGGACAAAGTGACCCTAAGTGTCCCTATGCTTCGCAGGCAACACAAAATTCTTGTCCTTTTTTTTCAAACTCCTCAGTTCAAATATTTCCTCAGCATCACATAAAATTACAATGTACACTCTGAAATGTGTGAATATAAAAACTTTTAAACTATACAAAAAGATGATGTTGGGAATCAGATGGATTAATCAAAATCAATTACATGTAATCAGTTAAGTCTTTCAATTGGTTATCGATTATAATCAGATTCTTATAAAACACTGTAAAATTGTAAAATATTTCATGATTAATTTTGTCCATAACTTAACTTTTCATTGACAGAAATTGTATAGAAACTCGGCAAAATGTTTCAAACTGTATGGAAACTCGGCAAAATGTTTCATTCGAGTATGCATATTGACCCAAGTCAAAGATATATCTGTTCTCTATCAAAATTATGGTTTTATTTTAAATTGATGATTTATGATGCAAATATGTTCGGGTATTATCTTCAGTTAGGTCAGTCGGTAAGAGCATCTGCCCTGTAAGCAGAAGGTATCAGGTTTGATTCCCTGACTGGCCACATTTTTCATTCTGCCTGTAACAGTATTTGGTGCCGTGACAGTGAACCTTATGAGTTGCTTGTTGTTTAGGGCAAATATGGGGGAGAACCAGGGATTTATTTGTCTTTCTTTGTGAGGTTTCCAGTTAACAATTTTGCGGAACCTAAAAATTTGGCAGGGTGGAGTGCTAGGGTTCAGGTATCATGCCCGGTTAGCTCAGTCGGTAAGAGCGTCTGCTCTGTAAGCAGAAGGATATCAGGTTCAATTTCCAGACCAGCCACATTTCCATCCCACCTGTCACAATAGACACTGTATTTCTTGATAGATTTTTCATTTTCTATCAATATGTGCGTGCATTGATTCCGCATGTCCGCCAAAAACGTCTCAATTCACCTCAGGATCTTTTAAAAGGCTGTTATGGATAAATCTAGCAGTTTTTATTCCAAAAAACCTATGACATCAAAGCTTGATACTTTGACCCTTTTGTACATGAATAAAAATAAGTCATTTACATATCACGGGAATGAATTGAAATATTCAGAGCTGTAAAAATTCTTGATAACTAACATATACCGTGTACTGAGTGGGATAAAAGAACATGATGAAAGAACAGAGGATTTATCATTAAAAAAACTGTCCAAATTATCTGTACACCAGTTTGTACGAGATGGGTCCAACTTACAGCACAGTTGATTGAATCATCTGTTGGAAACTTCATGATGAATTTGCTGCCCGCCTTTTCCTCCGAGGAGTTCAGAGGCCTTACTCGGCACACAACCTTGATGCAGCATTCGTCTGCCATTGTCTTGCGTTGTTTAAATGTTCTTAATCAATTTTGTTATCCTAACTTCGGTTCTCAAAAAATCTGATAATTTATTCGGGGTCCATGAAAGCGAGACCGACACCTCTACGACATTAAGACATATTTTCCGGGCGAATAACTACAAATTTTCAACAGTTTAACTCTTTGCCTGAGTATAATGACTAGAAATAATAATGTAAACTGCTAATTTGTTGACGATTTGAAGAATTAATTTGGTAGATTTGAGATAATCAGTCCAGCATCCCGTCTGCAGGATAAGGAATTGTGGGAAATGACGTTATAACTCTCTGGGATCTTCGTATATTGGAGATAAACTCCAAAGACAAACCGAAGGTACTTCAAGCCAAGTCGACAGGACAGTAGTTCGTCTATGATAATTTCGAGCTTTTCCGCGACGGAACAGCCCGACCATGTGCGACCATGTGCGAATGAGAATAAGACAATTGTGGGGGTTTTTTTTAGACAAATCATTACTGGTGTCAAAGTAGTAATCGAACGGAGGCAGTAAATGAACGATTAAGGTGTAAGGGTATTTGAATTAACGAAATTGGATGAAATTAATGAAACCAATAAAGACCAATAAAGTTTCATTGAAATCAACATAAGTGTCAACATTGTTTTAATAGGGTGACTTGATGAATAGATTTTGGTCATTTATTTAGCAATGTTAGTTTCAGGTTAAATATTACGGTTGGGAAAGCTAGTGTACCCAAGAACTATATTTGAGGGAATTTTCCTTAACTTTATACAATTCGGTTTTTGGAAAAGGTGTTACTTCAGATTTATCGACATAGAATTGAAAATCGATCAGTACAACACATCCAAATGCTCGATCGTTCGGTTACTGCTTTAGTAAAGTTGCGAAATTGAGGAAAACTTGTGGTTAAAAGATCGACATAAAACTTTAATGAAAGTCCAAGATTTTTGGATAATTTTTCGATAAATATTAGAGACATGTGCCAACCATTATTTGTTCCAAGTATCATATCTCAATTTACAAAACAATTCAAAGTTATCGTGAATAAACTTTCAAAATCGTTCGGTTACTTCTTTGACACCATGCAGTAGAAGAATAACTGACTTGAAATGCGTCGGCTGAATATATATATACTTCCTCAATAAGAGTTCTCCACCGGAGAAAATAGTTCTAAAAAATGACCAGCAGAAGTAATCGAATCGAACTCGGCGAAAGAAATCATTCTTTTAAGATTCTTATTCATTTTACGAATTGAATCAGGGCCGTATATAAAACTTTTATATACGTCCCTGATTTAATGTAAAACGTCTTCAAATTCAATGGCATCATTTAAGAACAGACAAATTTGCAGCATGGACCAGACAGGTACTTAACTCTCGTCAGTGGTCCTCAATCTAAACAGTGTAATATAGCCAAAGAGTGTGAAAATTATAATGTCGAAAAATGAACCGAAAAACGTCGTAGGATGGGTGGGAAATGATGCTACAGGACCCCAATGACATAAGAAGATCCTGACGAGAATCTCAACAGCACAAAATTGAGCACTGACGGACCCCTAGCAAGCTAGAGGTGGGACCAGGTGCCCGGGAGGAGCAAGCATCCCCTTTTTGGCTAGCAAAACCCACCGTCTATGTTCATGCACGAAAATGAAAATATATATAAAATACATGCACTGTCCGAGATTATGTCTATATAGAAAGTGCTATGGCGACCATGTCAGGGGAAAATATTCAAAATCACACACACACACACCCTCACACAACTACACATTACATGAAACATCCACCAGATATCTAGGCATTACCATACAGAACAACCTTAAATGGAACATACACATAGACAATATCACAGCAAAAGCCTCAAAACAACTAAACTTCCTTAAACGTAATTTGAAAGTCCCCTCCAAGAAAATCAAAGAACGAGCACACCAGACACTTATAAGGCCAAAATTAGAATATAATTGTTACACAAGGGACCCCCACACTAAATCACAAATACACCAAATTGAAATGATCCAGCGTAGGGCAGCAAGGTACATCATGCACAAACAGATTCCACAACACAAGTTCAGTAAACATGGTAAATGACATGCTCACAAATTTAAACTGGCCAACACTTCAACAACGTCGTCTGCAAACCCGGCTTATCTTCTTCTACAAAGTAGTTGACAATTTTTAATATTGTTGCAATTTAATTACCCTTCCCACCTCCTTATTCCACAAGCACTCGTCACTCCAATCCATCAGGCTACAAACACATTCACACTCACACTCAGGATCTTCTTTAACTCATAAAGACATCAACAAATACTCCTTCTTTACAATAACACAATGGAACGAACTATCCCCATACATTACATCAGCATCATCACTTGACGCATTCAAAGAGCAGGCAAGCATGTCTGTTCTTTTGAACATATTTTTCTAGATAACCTGGCAATTGTGAATAGTTTTAAATTTTGAAGTTTGGTCATTTAAAATTCGAAATTTAGTTTTTAAAGACTTCCTGTTGCGCAGCGCAAAAGTTCAGGCACATAATGATCAAAAGTGACTGAGTGCTTAAAAAGTCAAGAAGAAGAAGGAGACTCACGTTTTAAAAATTAAAGATTTTTTAATACAGGTAACAGAAATGTTCGAATGGGTTGAAGAGATAGATGATCAACAGAAGTGTTTTTAAATGATGCTAATGAATTTGAAGACGTTTAACATTTGTACCACTTGGTGAGTGTCACTGCTGGTGGACCAGGAGTCCCCGCTCGAGGGCACATGTAGCCAAGTTCGATCATTTTCGGTTGGTCGTTTCTTGAAACGACCAATGAAAAATTTCTGTTTGCAAATTTTTCTCAAATTTCTGAAACCTGGGTCCTATAGCATCATATCCCAGCCATCTTGCTACGTCTTTCGGTATATTTTGGACATAATTTCCACATATTTTGACCATATTTCATTGTTTAGATTGAGGATCACTGGCGAGGGTTAAATACCCGAAACATGCATGTCTGGTCCATACTGTAAATTTTTCTACTCTAAAATGATGCTAATGAATTTGAAGACGTTAACATTTGTACCACTTGGTGAGTGTCACTGCTGGTGGACCAGGAGTCCCCGCCCGAGGGCACATGTAGCCAAGTTCGATCATTTTCGGTTGGTCGTTTCTTCAAACGCATACGAAAATTTTTTGTTTACAAAATTTTCTCAAATTTCTGCAACCTGGGTCCTGTAGCATCATATCCCAGCCATCTTGCTACGTCTTTCGGTATATTTTGGACATAATTTCCACATATTTTGGCCATATTTCATTGTTGAGATCGAGGATCACTGACGAATGTTAAAAGCCCGAAACGTGCATGTCTGGCCAATGCTGTAAATTTATCTGTTTTTAAATGATGCCAATGAATTTGAAGACGTTAGACGATTGTCCTGGATTACGTTTCGGTAATGACAAAATCAGCCTTTCGGTAATGACAAAATCAGTCTGCAAATCTTGCCAGCTTTTCGATAATGACAAAATCAGCTTTTGCCAATAAATTATCGGTGAAAGTGCGATATAACAGCGCGTCTTCTCGAAAGATTTCTTGCCATGAATGAATATTAATTACAGCCCTGACCAGTCGAAAGTTAGATATTCGCTTTAAATTCGTAAAAGAATTTAAAGGTTTTTGAAAGCTTAGATTCAACATTTCGTCAGCGAATCCTTTCATAATTTTCAATACTCGAGAGATTTCGTCAGCGAATTCTCGGAAGCTATTTTGAGTCGAGAAAACCAAGATGGCCGAAAACAAAGCAATCATTATCGATATTACTTATTATATAAGTTTAAAGATTTGTGTTTCCGAGTTTGGACTAGATTTAGCAAATTACACAAGTCTTGATATAGCCAGTGAAATCCTGGCTTCTCCTTGACTGTCGGAATCTTTTAAAGATGCTTCACAATCGGTGAATTTTGAAGTCCCACGCCAATAATGAGAATGCTTCTTTCATCGTCCGAGGCGTGCAGCAGCTATTGCAAAAAAAAAGGTGCCCGAACGTTAAAAAAGCTTTCAAAAGTTTCGTTAACTTTAGCTTTCAAAATGCTCGTCAGCGATAGATTTCAAAATTTTCGTCAGCGATTGCTTTCAAAATTTCGTCAAATATTACTTTCAATTTTCGTCAGCGATCAATAGCTTTCAAACATTCTGAACACTCCGAGATAACGAAAGTTTGAATGCTCATCTTTAACAAAGATTAATTAACGAAATTTTCGTCATCTACTTTTTCGAAAGCTTTTTGGTAGCTTTCAAAATTTCGGCATCTCAAAATTTTTCAAAAAAAGATGACGAATAGTTAACGAAACTTTCGCATTTAGCGTTTAAAATTTCGTCATCTCGGTGTTTAATTTTCGTGTGGTCGGTGCTGTATCTAACAGCAAAAAAATGCACAATTTTGCGATCGATTTCCCCCCAAAAATCTTGAGATTTGGGACTTTATCTGTAGAATGTTTTCATGTCCATGTGCGGATAAAGCCGCAGAAACGGCCAACGACAATTGGCTAATTGGCTGGTGATATGGCCAAGTGTCGTTGGCCGTTTCTGCGGCTAGTGCCGATCGTTTTACGTGGCATAGTTTCACTGTGATTTACCGTTTCGTTTGTAGTATCACAGTATCATGTATGTCATTTTTCACAAGACCTAATTTTTACACAATATCTACTTTAAAGACCTGAATAAGGCATATTTTCATATTGTTCCTTGTTGCTGGCGCCATATTGCCATCATATTGACAGATTTCCATTAAATGTTTTAAACACGATTCTTGTGTATCCGGATAACCACATCATTTGTTGCTAATTGTACATATAGCCGACATAAGTCGGTACCGATTACTAATGGTCTCGATGTTTTTAACGTGTTGTCTTTTGTGTTTTGAAGTCGTCTTTTGTGCTTGCTCATCATTGTCCATTTCAGTTGTGTCACTTTTTAAATTACTATCGAACATATATCACGTGTTGCTGCATTCAGATTGGTTCGAATTTTTCTTCAAGTAGGCGAATAGTAAAACATCAATTATTGATGTGCTTGAAGCATTATACTCCGTCTCTTCGCAATTTGTATGTTTCGAGGGGGCGAGATGGAGGAACCTCTGCAGTGGATTTTTTTTTACTGAGTATTGCTTTTCTGTCTTTTTATAGTGAAATTGGTACAAGTGTTGTCATGGTCTCCTCATGTTTGTTATGATGACTATGTTCGATCATGATTGTGATATCAGCTCATTGCGCACAACGTGCCTTCTCTTGCTTATCATCATCATTAATGTATTCATCATCACACTCCGACAATATTAATATTGGACATTTTTCATGTTCGCGGACTTCGCACTTCGAACACCGCACTTTCAAGGGATACAAGGTACTGTGTCAAAAAGCAAAATGTTTATTCTGTTCAAATGAGCTTAGAATACTTTGTGTGAAGAATTTATTTGTTTTCATGTGTGAAACGTGCATGTCTGGTCCATGCTGTTAATTTATTTACAAAACAATTCAAAGTTATCGTGAATAAACTTTCAAAATCGTTCGGTTACTTTCTGACACCAGTAGAAAGAATAACTGACTTGAAATGCGTCGGCTGAATATATATACTTCCTCAATAAGAGTTCTCCACCGGAGAAAATAGTTCTAAAAAATGACAAGCAGAAGTAATCGAATCGAACTCGGCGAAAGAAATCATTCTTTTAAGATTCTTATTCATTTTACGAATTGAATCAGGGCTGTATATAAAAATTTTATATACGTCCCTGATTGAATGTAAAACGTCTTCAAATTCAATAGCATCATTTAAGAATAGACAAATTTGCAGCATGGACCAGACATGCACGTTTCGGGTACTTAACTCTCGTCAGTGATCCTCAATCTAAACAATGTACATTGTAATCTAGCCAAAGAGTGTGAAAATTACAATGTCCAAAAATGAACCGAAAAACGTAGGCTACAGGACCCCCATGACTTAAAGAAGATCCTGACGAGAATCTCAACAGCACTCACAATAGTGCACAAAATTGAGCACTGACGGACCCCTAGCAAGCTAGAGGTGGGACCAGGTGCCCGGGAGGAGCAAGCATCCCCTGTTTGGCTAGCCAAACCTGCCGTCGATGTTCATGTACGAAAATGAAAATATATATATAATACATGCACTGTCCGAAGTTATGTCTATATATATGCACAACCATTGTAATTCCCTGAGATGTTACTATTGAAAGGAACGTGCTGCAATTCGTGTATTAACACTCGTGACGTCACAATGCATAAGATCTAAAGAAACATGCCGCGACGGCTGTTCTAACCTGCAAACTGAACCCGCGATGAGATGAATTTTGACGTCACTCTTTTACCTAGAAAAGGCAATTTCAGAAAACAAGAATGAAATAGACAACTATAGTGCATATATATAGAATAAATGTCATAATTTGTGTTTTGTTACGGGTATACAACACACAGCAAGTGCATTTATCGCATGAAATGCGCTAACGCGCATTACATGTACGATAAATGCACTTGCTGTGTGTTGTATACCCGTAACAAAACACAAATTAAGACACGTATTCTCTATATAGAAAGTGCTATATATGGCGACCATGTCAGGGGAAAATATTACAAATCACACACACACACAACTACACACTACATGAAACATCCACCAAATATCTAGGCATTACCATACAGAACAACCTTAAATGGAACAAACACATAGACAATATAACAAAACGCCTCAAAACAACTGAACTTCCTTAAACGCCTCCACAAAAATCAAAGAACGAGCATACCAGTCACTTGTAAGGCCAAAATTAGAATATAACTGTTATACATGGGACCCACATTAAATCATAAATACACCAAATTGAAATGATCCAGCGTAGGGCAGCAAGGTACACCACAAACAGATTCCACAACACAAGTCCAGTAAATGACATGCTCACAAATTTAAACTGGCCAACACTTCAACAACGTCGTCTGCGAACCCGGCTTATCTTCTTCTACAAAGTAGTTCACAATATTGTTGCAATTTACCCTTCCCACCTCCTTATTCCACAAGCACTCGTCACTCCAATCCATCAGGCTACAAACACATTTACACTCACACTCAGGATCTTCTTTAACTCACAAAGACATCAACAAATACTCCTTCTTTACAATAACACAATGGAACGAACTACCCCCCATACATTACATCAGCATCATCACTTGACGCATTCAAAGAGCAGGCAAGCATGTCTGTTCTTTTGAACATCTATTTCTAGAAAACCTGGCAATTGTGAATAGTTTTAAATTTTTAAATTTTGGTCATTTTAATTTTTTGAATTTAATTTTTCAGAACTTTCTGTTGCGCAGCGCAAAAGTTCAGGCATATAACGGTCAAAAGTGACTGCAGAGTGCTTAAAAAGTCAAGAAGAAGAAGGAGACTCACGTTTTAGAAATTTTAAGATATTTTGATAACAGAAATTTTCGAATGGGTTGAAGAGATAGATGAGCAACAGAACTGTTTTTAAATGATGCTAATGAATTTGAAGACGTTTAACATTTGTACCACTTGGTGAGTGTCACTGTTTGTGGACCAGGAGTCCCCGCTCGAGGGCACATGTAGCCAAGTTCGATCAATTTCGGTTGGTCGTTTCTTGAAACGACCAACGAAAAAATTCTGTTTGCAAATTTTTCTCAAATTTCTGAAACCTGGGTCCTATAACATCATATCCCAGCCATCTTGCTACGTCTTTCGGTATATTTTGGACATAATTTCCACATATTTTGACCATATTTCATTGTTTAGATTGAGGATCACTGGCGAGGGTTAAATACCCGAAACATGCATGTCTGGTCCATACTGTAAATTTTTCTGCTCTAAAATGATGCTAATGAATTTGAAGACGCTTAACATTTGTACTACTTGATGAGTGTCACTTCTGGTGTACCAGGAGTCCCCGAGGGCACATGTAGCCAAGTTCGATCATTTTCGGTTGGTCGTTTCTTCAAACGCATACGAAAATTTTTTGTTTACAAAATTTTCTCAAATTTCTGCAACCTGGGTCCTGTAGCATCATATCCCAGCCTTCTTGCTACGTCTTTCGGTATATTTTGGACATAATTTCCACATATTTTGGCCATATTTCATTGTTTAGATCGAGGATCACTGACGAATGTTAAAAGCCCGAAACGTGCATGTCTGGCCCATGCTGTAAATTTATCTGTTTTTAAATATGATGCCAATGAATTTGAAGACGTTAGACGATTGTCCTGGATTACGTTTCGGTAATGACAAAATCAGCCTTTCGGTAATGACAAAATCAGTTTGCAAATCTTGCCAGCTTTTCGATAATGACAAAATCAGCTTTTGCTAATACCTTATCGGTGAAAGTGCGATATAACAGCGCGTCTACTCGATAGATTTCTTGCCATGAATGAATATTAATTACAGCCCTGACCAGTCGAAAGTTAAATATTCGCTTTAAATTCGTAAAAGAATTGAAAGGTTTTTGAAAGCTTAGATTCAAAATTTCGTCAGCGAATGCTTTCATAATTTTCAATACTCGAGAGATTTCGTCAGCGAATTCTCGTTAACTAACTTTCGTCAGCGATTGCTTTCAAAATTGCGCCAGCGATAAGATTTCAAAAATTTGAAAGCTAATCGCTGACGAAATTTCGTCAACTAGCTTTCAAAATTTTTGAAAGCTTTTCGGAAGCTATTTTGAGTCGAGAAAACCAAGATGACCGCAAACAAAGCAATCATTATCGATATTACTTATTATATAAGTTTAAAGATTTGTGTTTCCGAGTTTGGACTAGATTTAGCAAATTACACAAGTCTTGATATAGCCAGTGAAATCCTGGCTTCTCCGTGACTGTCGGAATCTTTTAAAGATGCTTCACAATCGGAGAATTTTAAAGTCCCACGCCAATAATGAGAATGCTTCTTTCATTGTCCGAGGCGTGCAGCAGCTATTGCAAAAAAAAGGTGCCCGAACGTTAAAAAAGCTTTCAAAAGTTTCGTTAACTTTAGCTTTCAAAATGCTCGTCAGCGATAGATTTCAAAATTTTCGTCAGCGATTGCTTTCAAAATTTCGTCAAATATTACTTTCAATTTTCGTCAGCGATCAATAGCTTTCAAACATTTTGAACATTCCGAGATAACGAAAGTTTGAATGCTCATCTTTAACAAAGATTAATTAACGAAATTTTCGTCATCTACTTTTTCGGAAGCTTTTTGGTAGCTTTCAAAATTTCGGCATCTCAAAGGTTTTCAAAAAAAGAATAGTTAACGAAACTTTCGCATTTAGCGTTTAAAATTTCGTCATCTCGGTGTTTAATTTTCGTGTGGTCGGTGCTGTAGCTTACAGCAAAAAAAAAATGCAGAATTTTGCGATCGATTTCCCCCCAAAAATATTGAGATTTGGGACTTTATCTGTAGAATGTTTTCATGTCCATGTGCGGATAAAGCCGCAGAAACGGCCAACGACAGTTGGCTAATTAGTTGGTGATATGGCCAAGTGTCGTTGGCCGTTTCTGCGGCTAGTGCCGATCGTTTTACGTGGCATAGTTTCACTGTGATTTACCGTTTCGATTGTAGTATCACAGTATCATGTATGTCAATTTTCACAAGACCTAATTTTTACACAATAACTTCTTTAAAGACCTGAATAAGGCATATTTTCATATTGTTCCTTGTTGCTGGCGCCATATTGCCATATTGACAGATTTCCATTAAATGTTTTAAACACGATCATTTGTTGCTAATTGTACATATAGCCGACATAAGTCGGTACCGATTACCAATGGTCTCGATGTTTTTAAGGTGTAGTCTTTTGTGTTTTGAAGTCGTCTTTTGTGCTTGCTCATGTTGTCCATTTTAGTTGTGTCACTTTTTAAATTACTATCCGAACATATATCACGTGTCTGCTGCATTCAGATTGGTTCGATTTTTTCTTCAAGTAGGTGAATAGTAACACATCAATTATTTATGTACTTGAAGCTGTATACTCCGTCTCTTCGCAATTTGCATGTTTCGAGGGGGCGAGATGGAGGAACCTCTGCAGTGGATGTTTTAAATGAGTATTGCTTTTCTGTCTTATTTATAGTGAAATTGATACAAGTGCTGTCATGGTCTCCTCATGTTTATTATGATGACTATGTTCGATCATGATTGTGTTATCAGCTCACTTCGCACAACGTGCCTTCTCTTGCTTATCATCATCATTAATGCATTCATCATCACACTCCGATAATATTAATATTGGACATTTTTCATGTTCGCGGACTTCGCACTTCGAACACCGCACTTTCAAGGGATACAAGGTATTGTGTCAAAAAAGCAAAATGTTTATTCTGTTCAAATGAGCTTAGAATACTTTGTGTGAAGAATTTATTTGTTTTCATGTGTGAAATATATATTTAAAGCTCTCTGGTGTACTTTGAATCTTCAAAAGCAAAGGAAAAATGATGATGTGAAATGTTTCATTGGTACTTCTAGGTACCTGGATGGTATTCTTACTATCGACAACCCTGTTTTTGAAAAGTATAAAAATGTTATTTATCCACAAGAATTAATTCTATAAACAAAGCAAACGCTACAAATACAGAAACACAAATTTTGGACCTAAATATCAAAATTATTAATGGAGAGATCCCACCCATTCTGCTACGTCTTTTGGTACCTTTTTGGACATCACAATTTTCATACTTTTTGGCCATATTACATTGTCTAGACTGAGGATCACTGACGAGGGTTTAGTACCCGAAACGTGCATGTCTGTGTAAATTTATTGGGTTTTAAATGATGCTATTGAATTTAAAGACGTTATACATTCATACAAATGAGTATGACAAATTTCCACTGGCCTGACGATGATGTTCCTAGATTACCGTCTTACATTTCGCAGCTCATCCGGTATGGTAGAGCATGTACTGATGTTTTGGAATTTCATGGTAGAAAATTTACGAATTACCAAGAAACTTTTAGGACAAGGTTTCGCTTTCACAAACCAGTAAAGACTTTCTGGAAATTTTACAAAAATTATTTTCAACTTCTTTTGAAATTCGGACCAATACAGGCAACAGAGTATATTACTTTGGGTATTTCACAACCTGCATTTTATGACGACATAATTAACAGGATCAAAGATAGACAACATAACTATCGAAAATGCGTCAGAATCATCAAACGCCTTTTAAACCGGGGATATGATCCTAATATCACCAGACGAACACTAGGCTTGGTACTTGACCAATCTACAGTCTTGTACCAGCGCATTCTTAAAACTTGCACTCTGACTGACTGTGGCGACGGGACTCCATGAAGGACCCTGTCCAAACCTCTTTAGAGAGGACAGAGTCCCGACCACCTGTCCTCTCTAATTGTCAGTCTGACTCCTCGGGTGATTACATACATGAACTCGCGGCGACAGAGCACGGATTTTATTACGTACGCCCTCTTTTTATATCCATTTACATTTTCATCTGTGTTGCTTGGGCTCCTGCAATTTGCGGTCTTGTTTGTGTGTGGTCATCTGACAGTGAAGAGGTGTTTTTACACCACAATTGTACGTTCTTCGAGACCTCTGGGCAATCGGAAAAGTGGGAGGGTTGTGCGCACGTAATCAAGGATAACCACACCTTCTGCTATTTCCATGGCAGATTTCCGTCCTAAGTCGGCACCGGTTGCCCATGGGTCTCGTTGGTTTATGTGTAGTACTTTGTGTTTGATGTTTCTGTGTTGTGCGTTGACGTTCCTTGTCCCTTTTGCGTCTCTATCTGTGCTTGTTTGCTCTGTGTTTTTTTTTCATTGGGTGTTTTGGGGTTTTGCTGTGGGTGCTGCAAGCTGGTGTTGTTGAAGATCCCCTCCTTTGTTTTAGAATTTGCTTCTTTAATCGAATTTTCTTTATTTTACCCTTCAAGTACGAAGCCCGGAGTTCGAAGTCCGAAATACGTCAACTTGAAAAATGTCCAATATTACGTTTTCCGATATAATGTTATACTTCGACTAATCGAATTTTCTGTGTATGTTTACTTTTATTGATTATGCGTTCTATTAAGTTAACCAACACATGTTATTTAGGCGACAGAAGTTTAATTTATACTTTTTTAACGGGCTAACTTTTAGCTCACCTGAGCTAAGCTCAAGTCAGCTATTGTCATAGAGCACCGTCCGTCGTGTGTCGTCCATCCATCGTGAATTTTTTACATTGCGACATCTCCTCTGTAACCGCTTTACAGAATTTCACGAAACCTTTAAGGAAGCAAATGCACAGGGTCCTCTGCCAAGTTTGTGTTTTTGTGCAGATCTGTCAACAAATATGGCCGCTGAAAGCTCACACATTTTCCACTTCTCCTCGTTGACCGCAACACAGACTTTCTCAAACACTTTCAGGAAGCAAGAACCCAAGGTCCTCTACCAAGTTTGTGTTTATCGTGCCGATCGGCGAATAAATATTTCCGCCGAGGGCTGTCATTGGCTAACGCATTTTCGCCTTTTCCTCTGCAACTGCTGCACAGATTTTCACGAAACCTTACAGGAATCAAGAACTCAAGGTTCTCCTCCAAGTTTGTCATTTTTGTGCCGATTGGTAAACAAATATTGTCAGCCAAGGTCCAAGTTTGTGTTTTGGTGCTTATTGGTCAACAAAAATGGCCACCGAGGGCTCTGATTGTCTGACGCATTTTCGAAATCTCCGAAACTGATGCACATAATTTCTCCAAACCTTATGGGAAGCATGTACTCAAAGGCATCAGAAAGGAAGAGGGCTTTATACTACTGTAAAATTGGCTGTGTCTCAAAAATTACTTTGACATTAAGTACCACTGATGAGGATCTGCTAACTGTAACACGTGTCTGTCTGGTGCTTTAAAATTGGTTTGAAATATTTTTCATTTGTTTACAGTGAAGTATTTATTACACAACAAATAATTGTGTGCTCTTTGAGACCGTTGGGTAATCGTACGCACATAATCCGGATAACCACACTACATGTATTTGCTACTTTGTGTTACTAACGTGACATAAGGCCGTTCTAATTAAGTCGGCATTGGTTGCCTATTTGTCTCGTTGGCTTATTTGTAATATGTTAAACGTCTTAAAATTCAATAGCATCATTTAAGAACAGATACATTTGCAGCATGGACCAGACATGCACGTTTCGGGTACTTAACCCTCGTCAGTGATCCTCAGTCGAAACAATGTAATATTGCCAAAAAGTGAGAAATTATTTTGTCTAAAAATGTACCAGAAGACGTAGCAGAATGGGTGGGATATGATGCTACAGGACCTTTTAAACGTTTTGTGTTTAATGTTAACGATAAGATTTTGTTTTTAGTTTCCCTTTGCCCTTTTGTATCTCTCAAATTGCCTCAATTATGTTTTTCGCATTTGGTTGTTTCAGCTTTTCCTGTAAATACAAACGGTTTCTTTGGAATGATCCGTTTGGTCATATTCCTCTCAAATCATTTAAACAAGGTTTGATGTGGTAAAGTAACACAATTACAATTACAAGACAATACTTTATTGTGCAATATAAAACTTTATGAAAGATAAAAGTTTATGAACACAGTATAACATACAAATATTATTCAGCGAGAAATTCACAATTATGGTAGAGGATGTACATGAAGTTATTGACGGACACCCTTAAGAAGGACGTTAGGTACAAATATACTGTTAATGAGCTTGTTTATCAATATGATCCATAAGCAAATCAAAACAAAAGCGATATTGAACAATTTTTCCAAATCATTCACAAAAGAACATATATTTCAATATTGACAATGTAACGTCTTCAAATTCAAAGCATCATTTAAGAACAGACAAATTTACAACATGGACAAGACATGCACATTTCGGGTTCTTCGTTCTATTCTGTATTCTATTAAGTTGGATGATCTGAATAAATTGAACTTGAACTTGAACTAGTCCTCGTCAGTGATCCTCAATCTTAACAATGAAATATGACCAAAGACTGTGACAGTTATGTAAAAATATACCGAAAGGTTCAGCAGAATATGGGTCGGATTAAGGATGCTACAGGACCCACTTTTCAGACATTTACAGAAATTTTCGAATGCGTTAGAAGAAACGATCAACAGTTCAGTCACTACAGGTTGGTATCTAGATCTGCTGGTGGATTGTTTATTCTTCTCCAGTTTTGCTCGTGACCTGTGAGACAGCCTATGTGAGACACATAAGTTGTCTCAATGGCTCCAATTGTCCAATAATAAAAAAAAATAAACTTTTTGTGACGTCACAGTAACGTCGTCAGAAAACATGGCGTTTGATGACATGAACCATTGTTTGAATTTACCTTTTACTTATGATTCACAGAAGAAGAAATAGATTTTTTCACTTTCTACTGAGTGAGACAATTTACACTCGTGACGGATTTTTTCCATCTTTTCACTCGTTCCGCTACGCTCCACTCGGTAAAAGATGAAATTTCCGTCACTCGTGTAAACTTTTATGTCTCACTCAGTAGATCGTGATAGACCCTGTTAGGCTCCGAAGATGTCGTTCGCGCCGAGTTTTACAGTGTTTCGGTACTAGATTTGAAATATATTTGTACGCCACAACGATTTTATGAAAATTTCCTAAAGTAAGGGATTTGTCCCGGATTGTACACCTCGATCTACCCTTGACTGGTTCTTTAGGAGTAATTTCAGGTCAAGTAAAGACTTTTGCTCTTCTTTATTTCATGTTACAACTGGTATTTGGATTTCATCTTTTCGGCTTCGTGCATCTTTGATGATATATAACTCGTAGAAATGTGCATATGGTGCACTAAAATCTTAGTATAGAAACATATATTTCATTATTGACAATTTTAAACTCCAATTCTCTTTAAGCACTAAAACGTTTTGGCCACGCATGTTATCCGAATTTCATGAAATTTCAGATATGGGTAGGGGCAAAATGTCAGGAATCATCAACATTTTGTATTGATTGCCATGGTAATCTGGTCATAAGATAGCTAATTATGAAAATTAAACAGTTTTGAAGCCTTACTGTGTCTCATGCAAAGGTTCATAATTTCAATGTCATAAAATTCAAAAATAAAGGTTATGAGATATTCAACCAAATTGATTTTCGTTTCATATTTTATCAATACACAGGGTTACCATGGTAATAAATATTGCTTATTCTGACTAAATTCTTCGAGATTTTAAATTCTATATTCTGTGTTTAAATTGCTTTGAGATAATACTTAGCGATTTTATCTATTGGTTTGAGAGAACTTACGATAAACACTAAAGGAGCTGTTAAGATAGGGCTTGGTTTAGACCTGAAATCACTCGACTATATATTGTGCGATGTCCTTCTACCTCAGGGGAAAAAGTGGTCGGGATTAAAGGAATATAAAGTATGAGAAGATTCCTAGTGCGAGGTATTTTATTCATAATCACGAATTGAGAGTAAGAGGGTACTGATGAGAGAAAACGTCAAATATCGAGCGAAAAATCACAAAAATGCATTATTAGTTTACACAAAATTGATGTTTATTATGCTTCTGTAGGTTTTAATGTCAAAATTGGATAAGAGAAATTAACCGTGAGGTTATAACATCAATGTAATCGGCAAAATCCGCAATCCAGAAAAGGAAAAACTGTTTATTTCGTATTCATCAGCCACATATGTAGCTTTTACACTCGAAATACGCACAGCGTAGAAATAGACAACTTTCTCGTTTATTTCCTCTCTAACGGTTAAAAATTTGATCGAAACACACTCTGAATAGACATACATGATATTAAAAGAAAAAAATGGCAATTTGGATTTTTTTACCGCTCTAAAGACTGATTTTAAAATTGTCACCCATCCCCTTTTTTCGTTTTTCGCCTTTGGGACATTGTTTTCCCCCTCGGTTCAGAACCCACCTTGGCCAGAAATTGTTTTTATTAATATGTACATCTTTGTTGAAAGTGGCATTCTGAACCAAAGAGGACCAATGTTGTAGAAAATTGATTTCTTTGGGGAAAACGCTTATTTTGACCCCAAAAGTGGTATTGTTTTGAATGATTTATCCAATCTGACTGAAGATTCATAACTGTACCACATAACCTCTTATTTTTACCGAAAATTTTCCTCAATTTTTGCATTTTGAAATTTCGACTCTTAAGTGCAGATTTTACGCCTTATCTTAGCAGCTCCTTCACTAGGTAACTAAGGATCTAAATTTCCATAGCAACTGTTTCCATGGGTTTGAAATACTGAAAAATTGGACTTTCTGGAGTTGATGAATATATTTTTTTCAAATTTGAAGCTTTAATCCTTAGCAACGGCTTATTTCTCTTAGTACTGAGCAAAATATTTTAATATCTTTAAGATAACATCAAAAGCTAATTATCAAATACATCTTTTTTCATGCTTTTTCTTTTGGTATTGTCAGAAATAAGGTACACAATCTGAATTAAAATAGATCAGTTTTCCTTGGATACCATCGATGTTGCCTTGACAACCGAGAAAAATTACAGTTGGTTGATTGGTATTGCCATCTGATTAGTTTAACTTTAAACTTCCTAAAACTTTCTCCTGTTACCTTTATTTAAGTTGAAAATGAAAAAAAATTCTATCTTTAGATAATAGTATAATTGTTGCCGTGGTATCTCCCGATTCTTAATTTTTCGGGTTATCTTATGGTTTTATCACACAGAATAGGATCAAACGTGACGATTTAAAAACATATGTCGGAAGAAAATTTGTTAATTAGATCCTGTGAGGCTTCATAAAAGTTAAACATTGCACTTTTTCGGTGTTAACATCCTGTTTCCATGGCAATTGGCATAAATATGAGATTTTTTCATTAGTTTCAAGTATTTTCATTATGGCCTATCATTTGCAATAAAACCTTAAAGATCTGTGACATAGCATGCCGGGCCCCTATGCTGAATTTCTGGTGCTTAAAGAGAATTGATGTTAAGATTTCTAAATTCAAAATTTGTTTGAATTAAAAATTTTATTGACTGCTCTGTTTGGATCTGAATCCGAAGAGACATGATTCCGACACCGCCAAAGCTTGAGATATTCTTTCCTGAGGTTGGAGTCGTTGACCCCATAAACTACGAAGTTAATGACACTGTTTAGTATATTCAGAAAAACAAATGCACCATAGACAGTAGCTTTGACCTTTTTTTCTCCCATTAACCCAGTTGACAGATTGATTAGAACATAAAAAGGACCACAGAAGAAGAAAAATAACAATGAAATTATTAGGAGCATTTTTGTTGTTTTGCCTTCTTTCTTTTTTCTTTGTTGTGTTTTCATATTCCAACCTTCTTTAGAAAAGGTATTTCGTCGTATTCCTACTATTATGACAACGTTTAATATGAAAACCAGAGGAAGGGGCAACAAATCAAAACAGATTCTATGGAAAAGTGACCATGTTCTCATGAAGTGTCCTTGATGTTGAAAATAGCTTCCAGCTTCACTAGTAATTGTCACTTCGCCTTCATATGGCATTCCTTCATAGATGGAAAATAAGAGACTGTCAACGACAGTAACCAAGTCACCCAATGGTAAGAGAACAACAACAGTCGATACTATTCGTGATTGTCTTGTGGTCCAAATTTGCTTTAACTTAAAAGGAAACCAGACTGCAGTGATTCGCTCAAGAACAATGACGATGATGAAGAGGAACCCACTCCTCTGAGGGGTATGAGCCAATAGTGACCAGAAAAATCCATTTGGAATTATGTATCTTAATGATTCGGAAAAGTGAATGTGACCTATTTTATAGACATGTGCTATAACTCTTAGTAAAAGGAACAAAAAGTCCGTACATGCCAAACCTAATATGAAAATATTTGATGCTGTTGTTTGCGTTTTCTTCCAAAATATAGTTATTGTTGACATGTTCCCAAATAAACCGACGCAAATTACAATTGGAAAAAGGACAAAGTTCTGAACGTCCATGAAAATGTCATCGTCGACGTTGTCTGGTACATGTAATGGCATGGTTACGGTGCTGTTCCTTAATGACGTGTTGTTGAGCTCTATCGTCACTTCCTTGGTTAGATTTCTCTCTGACAAGTTCATGATAACATTTTCCATTGCAGGAATTGAAACTCCGTTGTGTAGTTACTTTTGTGATTTTCCTTAAATGAACAATGCATTGGAGGGTGTAATTTACGACATCTTACAGGACATTACCAAAATGATTCAAACACAAAATAAATCATTGAATGAAAAGGAGTAATCATAATTTAAAACAAACATGATTACCCGGAAATTCAATTCAATTTACATATTAGATTCATTAACACTGCTATATAAACATTATATATTAACACCGTTTATAGCATCTATATGACTACATATGGTTGATATTGTGAAGTGGCCTCTTTCAGGGTGCTTACTACTTCTTTCACTCATTTATGAAATGATGCATATTCTTAAAATTCCTTTCTCATTTTCAAAGAATTTGGGCTTCTAAAATGGTATATTTTGCCAAATTTCTGGAAAATTGTCATTTTGTTACTCATTTTCGACAAACTTCCTATTAATTAGTATCGAGTTGGCTTCAGAACAACTTTTATATTTTGATATGTTGTTACTTTTGTACGAGTGCATGCAAAAGGAAATAGTTGTTCACGATCCCGCTCAATGTTACCTCAATGAAAATAATAAAGAAATATGCTATTTTTCGTGAAAAATTGACAAAATCACCGGTTTTCATGATATTTATGCAAAATTTCCAATGTCTTTTAAATCGAGTAGTTTTTGTAACTAGATTTCTCAAAATATAGATAAAATGACAACATTTAATTTTGGAGAAGTCGATTTTAGGGGGCCAATTTACAATACAAACCATGCATACTACTTTGTAAAACGAGAGTATAAGAATTATGAATGATTGCACATATAAAACACATATTTAAAAGTCACATTGATACAACTATTCGCCTCGGAAGGGGCGTACGTGTTCTATAGATTTCCCAGTTAACTAGTAAAACTAAAATTTTTATTTAGTTTCTGGTAGAGATACTCCGTCTCTTACTTCTACGTTGGTATTGGTTTGCTTAATTACATGTTACATGTTATGGACGATTCAGTCGAAACGAAAGAAGTAACGGATGTTATGAAAAACGATATAACTTATAAACTATCAATCTGTTTTTGATACTGTTGTGGGTCATGTATTATTTTAGTTTTACTTTATGTGTAGGTACACATGTACTTAGTCATGTTATATTATGATTTCATCATAATTCTTTCTAGATTTTACTATGTCATGTTCATTTCATTAGAGAATGTTCCAGTATGTTCTTTGTTACATCATTTTCATCACATGACTGTGATTTCTAGAATTTACTCTATTGTTAATCGTTTGTAATGAGTCATTGTTCTAGAAGCTTCTGGTAAATTCATTTGTATTAAGTATATATACCTCTGAGGAACTGTGTTGAAGGGGCATTCGTACACATTCGTAGACACGATTCATTCATCTATTCTGATATACTGGGATACTTTATTTGTTGAGACTTTAATCCATTTAACAACGTTTGGACACCGATCTTTCGAGAACGTTTGTGATTACCGGAAACCAGTCATTCGATAGACTTTGTGGACCGTAACGGACACTTTGATCCGGACATTGTATTGTAAGTTGTAATCATTTGAAATATATATATTTTGTACATAATTAAACTTGTAAATTTTTATTCTGTCTTTGTCTGATTTTTGCTGGCGTTTTGGGGTATTCTGACCCATAACAGAATTGGGGGCTCGTCCGGGATAGTAATCTCTGCATATTTGCACTTTACGTAAAGTTCGTTTTTTGAAAAAAGGAAAATTCTCCAAACTTTTGCCAGCAGAAATCAATCATGGTATTTTCGGTCACTGAATTTTTGAAATCGCCGACTGTAGATGAGTTCGAATCATTGAAAAAAGATGATTTGATTGGTTTAGGTCTTCACTTGAAGTTAGATGTAAAATCTTCTATGAGAAAACAAGAAATTAGAAATATTGTGGCTAAAGAGCTTTTAGCTAAAGAAATCTTTTCGTCATACGATTTTCCTGTTGAACCTGTTTCAAGCGAAACCAAAATGTCAAAATTTGAGTTTGAATTAGAGAAAATGAAAATACAATTACAATTTGAAAAAGAAGAAAAAGAAAGACAATTTCAAATTGAAAAAGAAGAAAAAGAAAGACAATTTCAAATTGAAAGAGAAGAAAAAGAAAGACAATTTGAAAAAGAAGAAAAAATAAGACAATTTGAAAGAGAAAAGGAAGAAAGAGAGAAACAGGAACGTATGCACGAGAAAGAACTCCAGTTTGAGTTAGAAAAGTTAAAATTAGAGAAAAGCGCTAAGGAAAATCCTGTTCCTTCGCTTGTCAAGTCTGAATTCGACGCCGCCAAAAACATCAGATTAGTACCAAAATTTCAAGAAAAGTCCGTGGACAAATATTTTCCACATTTTGAGAAAATCGCGGCCAATCTGAAGTGGCCACGTGATTTTTGGCCAACTTTATTACAAAGCGTACTTATTGGCAAAGCGGCTGAAGTGTACTCGGCGCTCAGTATTGCTGAGAGTTCAGACTATGACAAGGTCAAGGACACGATTTTGAGAGCATATCAGTTAGTACCTGAGGCGTACAGACAAAAGTTTAGAAAGTACAAAAAGTTTGAAAATCAAACATATGTTGAATTTGCTCGAGAAAAAGAAGATTTATTTGATCAGTGGTTTCGATCTAAGAAAATTCCCAATTCATTTGACAATTTGCGTCAAATAATTCTGATAGAAGAGTTCAAAGAGTGTGTACATCAAGATTTAAGAACTTATTTGGAAGACAAAAATGTTAAAACTCTTGAAGAAGCCGCTGTTTTGTCTGATACGTATGCTCTCACTCATAAGAAAAATTTTGTGTCAAAAACTCAATCTAGCGATAGCGCAAAAACTTCAGATGTTCCAAAGAAAAATTTACAAGAGTCTCAGTCGTCCATTAGTTCCCAGTCACCATCTCAAGGTGGTTCTACGTCCGGTCCTAGGTCCGAGCGTTCTGAGGCATCCCCAGGGGTGGGATCGCTTCCTACATGCAATTATTGTAAGAAAAAAGGTCATGTTATTGGTGAGTGTTTGAAGCTTAAGAAGAAAAAAGAACTTAAGTCACAGGCCTGTGCGTCTGTTAGAAATGATAGGAAAGCCTTAGATTCGATTTGTTCTGACACTCCTGAGATTCAGGGTTCTAAGTCCAGTTCTGATGATTTTGTGGAGGATCATTATAAGCCCTTTTTGTCACAGGGATTTGTTTCACTCAGTGATTCTAGCGAAGCGTTGCCTGTTCAGGTTTTGAGAGATACTGGTGCTGCCCAGACTTTATTGTTAGAGGGTTCATTGCCTTTGTCTGAGCACACTTTTACTGGTAGGTCAGTTTTATTACAGGGTGTGGAGCTAGGCGTCATTGATGTTCCCCTTCATAAAATTTATTTAAAGTCAGACTTAATTACTGGACCTGTTATCGTAGGTGTTCGACCTACTCTTCCCGTTCAAGGCGTTTCCTTGTTGCTTGGCAACGATTTAGCTGGCGGCAAAGTTGTAGCCGATCCGATTGTTTGTGAGAAAATCACGTCCGATGTCGTGTCCGATGATGAAGACGACGACTTGTACCCAGCCTGCGCTGTTACCAGGGCGATGGCCAGGAACAGACTTAAAGAGGCCGAGAGTACTTCTGCACTTAACGAGGACCATCCCTCCGAAGATATAGACCTTTCTGACACATTCATGTCTACCATTGATGACAACGTACCTGAAACGTCAGTACCACTTCATGTAGACAAGTCTCCGGCAGTACCTGGTGATGATTCCCATCCGCCATTAGACAGGGGTACAGATGCCTTAAGCCGTGAGCAGCTCCTCTCCGAGCAAACTAAAGATCCGGAGATCATCCGACTAAGCAAGAGGGCCCTTCCCCGAGAAGAAGCGGACAAAGTCGGAGAGTGTTTCTACATACAAGATGGCATCCTCATGCGGAAATGGAGACCACCCAATGCACCCCCTAATGACGTGTGGCGGGTCGTTCACCAGATAGTGGTTCCAGTAGTGTATCGCGGGGACATCATGAGTTTAGCTCACGACACACCCATGGCAGGTCATTTAGGTGTCAATAAGACTTATAATAGGATTTTAAGTCACTTTTACTGGCCTAAGTTGAGAAAAGATGTGTCTGAGTTTTGTAAGTCTTGTCATAGTTGTCAGATGGTAGGTAAACCCAATCAAGTTATACCACCTGCTCCCCTCCAACCCATTCCAGCCTTTGAGGAACCTTTTAGTAGGGTGTTAGTTGATTGTGTAGGTCCTTTGCCTAGGACTAGGTCAGGGAATCAGTACTTATTGACAATTATGTGTACTTCGACTAGGTTTCCTGAAGCCATACCTCTTAGGAATATTAAGGCAAAGACCATAGTTAAGGCCCTTACAAAGTTTTTCAGTTTCGTAGGTGCTCCCAAGGCTATTCAGTCAGATCAGGGTTCGAATTTTATGTCAGGGTTGTTTCAGCAGGTTATGCATGAGCTAGGTATCAGGCAGTATAAATCTTCTGCGTACCATCCTGAGTCCCAGGGGGCACTTGAACGCTTTCATCAAACCCTTAAAACTATGATGAAAACATATTGTCACCAGTATGGAAAAGACTGGGATGAAGGGGTTCACCTCGTGTTGTTTGCGGCACGAGAAGCGGTTCAGGAGTCCCTGGGGTTCAGTCCCTTTGAGCTAGTTTTTGGGCATACGGTCAGGGGGCCATTGAAGTTGTTGAAGGAAAAATGGTTGACTGAGACTAGCGATTTGAATCTCTTAGACTACGTGTCTAATTTCAAAGAGAAATTATATAATGCTTGCAAATTAGCTCAAGAAAATCTCAAAACATCACAAATGAAAATGAAATCATGGTATGACAAAGATGCTAGAAACAGAGTTTTTAAACCAGGCGATAAAGTTCTTGTATTTTTGCCTATCCCTGGTCATCCTTTGCAAGCTAGATATTTCGGTCCTTATGAGATTGAGAGTAAAATTAGTGATGTTAACTATGTGGTTAAGACACCAGGTCGGCGAAAAGAAAAAAGAGTGTGTCATGTTAATATGTTGAAAGAGTATTTTGATAGAAGTGACCAAAATTTTGTTAAACCAGTTTCCACTTTGGCCAATGTAAATACATTAGAAAATTGTGTTGAACCTGAATGTAATGAAGAGACTGTCGAAAAAGACTTCGCTCAAAGTGTCCGTTTAAAGAATTCTGAAATTCTAACAAATCCGGAAGTGAAACTCGGACATTTGACCGTGCATCAAAAAGAGGAAGTGCACCAATTAATGCGGGAATATACGACCATCTTTCCGGATGTTCCAAAAAAGACGAATGCATCTCATCATGACGTCATTGTGGGTGATGCGTCACCTATCAAACAGCATCCCTATCGGTTAAACCCGATTAAGCTTCAATACATGCGGAAAGAAATTCAATACATGCTTGAAAATGACATTATTGAACCCAGCAATAGTGATTGGAGTTCCCCATGTATTCTTGTTCCGAAGCCAGACGGAACTTACCGATTGTGTACGGACTTTAGAAAAGTCAATTCAGTCACCAAAACTGACTCTTATCCGATCCCACGAATCGATGACTGTATCGATAAAATTGGCAGTGCAAAATTTGTCAGTAAATTTGACTTGCTTAAAGGCTATTGGCAGGTCCCGCTTACCGAGAGAGCCAGAGAAATATCGGCATTTGCGACTCCAGATGGGCTATACCAATATAAAGTAATGCCCTTTGGTATGAAAAACGCACCAGCCACATTCCAGAGGATGATTCATTCGCTTTTAAATCATCTCGAAGGATGCGAGGCGTACATCGATGACGTCATCATCTACAGCGACACCTGGAATGACCATCTCCGAATCATGCGTACCTTCTTCGACATACTGGCGAAAGCAAACCTCACAGTGAACCTTGCGAAAAGTGAATTTTGTCATGCGACTGTAGAATATTTGGGTCACAAAGTAGGTCAAGGTTTTGTTACTCCTATCATGGCCAAGGTGGAAGCTATTTCAAAGTTCCCGATTCCTACCAATAAGAAAGAGATAATGAGATTTTTGGGAATGGCAGGATTTTACAGAAAATTTTGTCCAAATTTCTCGTCAGTTGTTGGTCCACTTACCAATCTGTTACAAAAGAGAGTGAATTTTGCATGGACCAATGACTGTGACGAATCTTTTAAGAAAATCAAATGTGTTCTTATGAAAAGTCCTGTCCTGTCAGCTCCAAATTTTGATAAGCAATTTAAGCTTACTGTTGATGCCAGTGACGTAGGAATCGGGGCTGCTTTGTTTCAAGAAAATGATGATGGTGTAGATAGAGTTGTTTGTTATTTTTCAAAGAAATTGACAAAATGTCAAAAGAATTACTCTACTATTGAAAAAGAGTGTCTTGCATTATTGTTAGCTTTACAACATTTTGATGTTTATTTGAATGTTACTTTACATCCCATTCTTATATATACTGACCACAACCCTCTCACATTTTTGCACAAAATGTCAAACAAGAATCAAAGACTTACAAGGTGGAGTTTATTGTTGCAAGAGTACAATATCATTATTAACCATATCAAGGGCAAAGACAATGTGATTGCAGATGCACTATCGAGAGTTTCATGAGTGATTTTTGCAGAATTTACCACCTAAGTTTTCATTGACATTCAAACTTTTTTTAAGGGGGGAGGTGTTGTGGGTCATGTATTATTTTAGTTTTACTTTATGTGTAGGTACACATGTACTTAGTCATGTTATATTATGATTTCATCATAATTCTTTCTAGATTTTACTATGTCATGTTCATTTCATTAGAGAATGTTCCAGTATGTTCTTTGTTACATCATTTTCATCACATGACTGTGATTTCTAGAATTTACTCTATTGTTAATCGTTTGTAATGAGTCATTGTTCTAGAAGCTTCTGGTAAATTCATTTGTATTAAGTATATATACCTCTGAGGAACTGTGTTGAAGGGGCATTCGTACACATTCGTAGACACGATTCATTCATCTATTCTGATATACTGGGATACTTTATTTGTTGAGACTTTAATCCATTTAACAACGTTTGGACACCGATCTTTCGAGAACGTTTGTGATTACCGGAAACCAGTCATTCGATAGACTTTGTGGACCGTAACGGACACTTTGATCCGGACATTGTATTGTAAGTTGTAATCATTTGAAATATATATATTTTGTACATAATTAAACTTGTAAATTTTTATTCTGTCTTTGTCTGATTTTTGCTGGCGTTTTGGGGTATTCTGACCCATAACAATACCAATTGCTAGGAATTTTTAAAAGTATGTAAATATTCTACAATAGTCTGTAACGCATATTGGTATAATAATCGTCTAAGCATGTAAGAAAAGTGGTCACTTCGACCTTCACTTACGTGAAGTCTACACATGAAGCTTAAACATTCCATTATAATTGCTTGTTGAAACATTTACAAATAAGCGATACATTTGAAATCCCATAAATTTCGTGGATTTATATATCGCATATTACATTTATCTTTTGATTATCAAGTGCATATGCCTTCTGAAATAAAGTAACGAATGTTACGATGTTTTTGGATTTTCCAGTTTTTCATTCATGCTTTAAAAATCAAAGTTGAGGCGAAGATAACTCTTCCTATTTTCAAAGCGGTATCTAAATTTCTTCAGAAAAGTACCAGAAAAAGGATTTTTGTTCATAACATTGAGTATTTAATTGAGCATCAGAGGTTTTCCTGGTATTAACATCCGTGAGTGACTCCGAATGCGTTTTTTTCCAAGAACGTATACGCACAATTGAATACCTATTGAAATCTTTGTAACATTGTTGCCAAAATAGATGATTTACAACATGGAATATTGGTATTCATAACAATTTTGAAGGTTATTTTTAACATGTTTTAAAAGAAGAAATATATTTTAATATTGGGCTTACTTTCTAGTTTGCTTGTATAAGAAACATATTTCTTGTTTTCTGCTGAAAAAGATATTCGTATTCATTTCTGGTGTCCTTTAATTCCTATTACTGTCCGCGCGGCTCACTTCGGAAATTGGATAAATGCGATTTTGATAACTTTGTCATGGAAATACTTAAATGAAATTGATAAAATTGAATAGTTCTCTCTTAGTAGTAAATTTTGGTATATGGAAAATGATCTTGGGCTGATGCAGTCTTAATAAAAAGACAAAACACTTTTTAGAAGGGGCGTTTTCAATGTTAAATTTTAGCGTGACGTCGCCGAGTTTAACATTGAGCCTGTGAACAACGTCACGACGTCACATGAAAATTTAGCATGGGAAAAGGTCCACCTAAAACTTGTTTTGTCTATAAAGTATGATTACGTATTAATATATCGCTATGGAAGATATAACCTCTGTTGCCATGTGTGGGGCACCTCTTTTCAATTGTACTTTTAGAATCATAGGAAAAGTTGGAGTGTAAAATTCAATTAATTGAGACATTTGGATCATTATGCTTTTTGAAGACTGCAGTAAAAAAAAATACTGGATGAACTTTATTTCTGAACATATTATAAAGTTAAAGGAAGTTATAAAACCGAGAATAACTGGTTTACTCTTTACTCTTACGGACCTAAAAATAACTTTAAAAGTTAATATCTTGATGGAAAAAAATTATTGCGAAATAAAATAAATGTTGATACCAGTATATCGACTTTTTTGGAAAGTTAATATCAAAATACTTCTGTTACCATGGTTACATACAGCTTTAATGTGTTAAATTTGGTGCTCTGGATGGTTCCATCTTTAAATATCTTCCAACATAAAGAACAACAAGATGTCATAATGGTTTATATTTTCACAGTATGGTAAAAAATGGCTGTCCCAAATGGGCACCGATTGCCTTTGGTCTCGTTGCTTTATATTTAGTGGTTTGCGTTTGATTTCCGGTGTTTGGTATTCTTGTCCCTTTGGTGTTCCTTGTGCTCATTCAATTTTTGTTTTCATATTTGTGTGTTTTAGTGTTTTCCTGTTGGTGCTATAACCGAGTTCTGTTGAAAATCCCCTACTTTCTCTTTACGTGTTTGAACCGCGTCATCTTTAGATTTAAGGTATCCGTTGTACAATAGAGTCATTTTAGATAGCGTTTTAATCATCTCCATTTTAAAGTTTGGTAAATATTATGCCTGTTAAGGTAGCATGAACTTTATACTTTCTGAAAGGTAATGATGCCCTGAGTACAGATATAAGACTCCTAGGTCTTACAAATAAAAAGGAGAAAACTCTTGTACAACTTTTTCATTTTGCATAGGTTATATAGAGAAATTAGACAATTAAAATGCTTCACCAGTTATTCCTCTTTATTTTTCTGACCCCAAAATGACTATTTTTAGCAGTGGGCATTGTAACCTTTCAGAAAATATATAGTTTTATAGTACCTTACCAGGCATGGAAAAATGCCCTATTGTACATCGGATACCTTAAGTCATTCAAGTGAATGTGCTAATTCTGTTAATTGTTTCGAATTCTACATTCTATCTAATAGTATGTAAAAAGGATAAAAGCAAGCGTATTTCAGTTGCAAATACATGTACATTTGGAGGAAACGTTTGTAATTCAAAAAGCATATGAATGAAATTTACGAAGTGCTGACAAGCAAAACAATGTTATTTGAGCAATTAAACAATGATATCGAGTCATACTCACAACGTGAGCTTTGAGTGATAGGTCCCTTTATTTTTCGCTACTCTTCTCCAACTTTTGTAATATGCTCTGATGCATTCGATTGCAAAATGATTCAAAAGGTCTATAAATTCCCAATTTATATGTATATGAGAATATATGACGCATTGATTTTACCAAAGCAAATTCCGAAACTAATTTTAGTCTTTTCGAAGACCGAAAGACATAGCAGGATAGGTGGGATATGGGTGGGAAGTTTTATTATACAAGACGTCATTTATTATTCATTGAAATGGTATAATCTTCATGAAAACTTAACATGAATAAATCAGTTATTCTTTTTTGTACAGAAAATATTCCTGATTTTCGTATATGTAATTTCCTTGTGCATACCTGTAATTATTTACCAGGCATTCAAATGGGTCCGCATTTGGAATATCAAAGAGGTGTAACAAATGTGTATCATTTACATAAGAAGTATATAAACGCGAAGAGGTTGAGATATATTCAAGATTCTTTCAGACTTATATTTGTATTTTCCGAATTGATAAAAGTTGTTCATAGGTATGTTGTTTTGCATCAGGTGGAATATAGGTCTTAGAGTCATTTTATGAGAGGATTTACGATTTGAAATAAAAAAAACTTGGTTTTTTAAATCTTTAAAACATATACGAAGTGTTCAACAGCAGCGATATTAGCAATGACGCCCACAGGATTCATGAATAATTATCAAAATTTGTCATCGATGGACGTAAATTGGTTAACTTGAATGTCATCTCTCGGTATAAAGATACATATACATAGTGATTAAGTGTCATACCATACTTAAAAGTAACTAGTAAGTGTTTCAGTTTTTGCTGTGTATACACATTGTTTTGTACCATTTGCGTCTTTTTCTGTTCGTATCTGCAGTGTGTTTTTGCATTGGATGTATTGGGGTTAAATGTTGTTGCTGCCATTGGGTGTTCTTAGAGTTCCCCTTCTTTCTTTTGGAATGATCCGTTCG
This sequence comes from Pinctada imbricata, assembly GCA_033119305.1. Classification (NCBI taxonomy): domain Eukaryota; kingdom Metazoa; phylum Mollusca; class Bivalvia; order Pterioida; family Pteriidae; genus Pinctada; species Pinctada imbricata. Next base: position 26,063,050 of record VSWD01000001.1, on the reverse strand, counting down.
CTCATATAAATTTCGATAAAAATCATTAGCATAATGAGCTTTACTATATCAATATAATAAAATAGTTACATATAAAAGACATTACTTTATTGTACAATATAAGATTTGATGAGAGTTTTAAAAAAGCTGATGAAAACAATATCAGGTTATAGACCATCTTCCGATCTTGTTAGAAAGTACAAAATGTCCGAGTCAACATCTTTTGGCGTTGTTTTAAATTATGACGTCACTATTAAAAGACGCAATTCCATTGGAATGTAACATTGAAAAAGTGCGCCAAAATTGCCTACCTCGGACATTTTTCGTCGTTTTGTCAGCCATTATGAATTTTGGCAAGTGGCCTATTGCTGAAACATACAAAAATTATTACTCCGAGAGAAATTCAAGATTAAGGTACAAATGAGTTAAAGAAGATCCTGACGATAATCTCAACAGCACTCACAATAGAGCACCAAATTGAGCATCGACGGACCCCTAGCAAGCTAGAGGTGGGACCAGGTGCCCGGGAGGAGTAAGCATCCCCTGTTGGCTAGCCGCACCCGCCTGTACATGTATTGACGGACGCCCTTAAGAAGGATGTTAGATACAATCACTGTTATCAATCTTGCTTATCAATGTAAACGTCTTCAAGTTGAATAGCATCATTTAAGAACAGATAAATTGGCAACATGGACCAGACATGCACGTTTCGGTTACTTAACCCTCGCCAGTGATCCACAAATCTAAACAATGTAATATGCCAAAAAGTATGAAATTTACTATGTCGAAAAGCGTACCGAAAGACGTAGAAGGATGGTTGGGATATGATGCTACATGACCCACGTTTTAGAAATTTCAAGAAATTTTGATAACAGAAATTTTAGAATGCGTTGAAGAAACGATCAACCGAAATTGATCGAACTTGGCTACATGTGCCCTCGGGGACTCCTGGTCCACCAGCAGTGACACTCACCAAGTGGTATAAATGTTAAACGTCTTTAAATTGAATAGCATCATTTAAAGGCCGACGTTGGGAACCACCCGGTTGTTGATAGGTATACCTGAGTGACATAAGCTTGATAGGCGTGACATACCGTCTTTGAAGACAACGCCGTCTGCGAGCGGCGTGTTACATCAAAGACAAACCGACAGTTAATCCTTTATAATGCTAATGAGAAACCCGAATCTCATCTGTTTTAAGTTGTCAATCAAAAATTGATAGGGGTAAAAGGATCAAAAGGAACCAATCAGATACCAATAAGAGATGTTAACCCTATAGCGGTCAGTGAGGAAATGACAGAAAATTTACCTGTCCCTTTATATAGTCACCCGTCGGCCTTTAAGAACAGATAAATTGGCAACATGGACCAGACATGCACGTTTCGGGTACTTTACCCTCGTCAGTGATCCTCAAATCTAAACAATGTAATATGCCAAAAAGTATGAAATTTACTATGTCGAAAAAGCGTACCGAAAGACGGAGAAGGATGGGTGGGATATGATGCTACAGGACCCACTTTTAAGAAATTTCAAGAAATTTTGATAACAGAAATTTTAGAATGCGTTGAAGAAACGATCAACCGAAATTGATCGAACTTGGCTACATGTGCCCTCAGGGACTCTTGGTCCACCAGCAGTGACACTCACCAAGTTGGTATAAATATAAACGTCTTCAAATTGAATAGCATCATTTAAGAACAGATAAGTTGGCAACATGGACCAGACATGCAAGTTTCGGGTATTTAACCCTCATCAGTGATCCTCAAAATTAAACAATGTAATATGCCAAAAAGTATAAAATTTACTATGTCGAAAAAGCGTACCGAAAGAAGTAGAAGGATGGTTGGGATATGACCAATATGAACAATCAGCAAATGAAACAAAAGCAATCATGGAACAGCTTTTTTTCAATCTTAAGATTTATAAACTCAAAATTTGTTTAAATTTCTATTGTTATTGGCTGCTCTTTTTGAAGAAACTGGACTCCGACATCGCAAAAGCTAGAAATGCTCTTTTCTGAGGTTGAAGTCGTTGACTTTATACGCTACGATGTTACTGTTTAGTATTTTCAGTATATACAATGCACCGTACACACAAAGTTTGACCTTTGTTCCGTATATTAACCTAAAAGTTGACACATTGATTAGAACATTATTATGACTGCAGATTACCGAAAGCATCGAAATCATAAGAATAATTCTTACTATTTTAGCTTCTTTCTCTTTTCGTTGAGTTGATGTATTTTCACATTCAAACCTTGTTTAGAAAACGTATTTCGTCGTATACCTTCTTTTATGACAATGTTTACTAGTGTATGATTACCAGGGGAATGGACAACATTAAAAAGCAGTTCTTTCGAAATGCGAAAATGTTCCCATGAACTTTCCTTGATGTTGAAAATATCTTACGGCCTCAATTGTAATTGTGACATCGACTTCCTCTGGTATTCCATCATGGACGGAAAATAAGAGACTGTCAACGAGAGTAACCAAGTCACCAATTGGTAAAATACTGTTCGCGATAGTCTTGTGGTCCACATCGTTAAACGGAAACCAGACTGCAGTAATCCGCTAGAGAACAATGACGACGATGAAGAGGAACCCTATCTTTTGAGGAGTGTGAGCCAAAAGTGACCAGAAAAATGAATTTGGTATTATGTATCTTAATGATTCGGAAAGTGAATGTGACCTATATTATAGACATGAGCGATAACTCTTACTAATAGGAACAAAAAAGTCTGTACACGCCAAACCTTATATAAACATATTCGATGCTGCTTTTTGTTTCTTCTTCCAAAATATAATCATTGTTGACATGTTACCGAATAAACCGATACAAATCACAATTGGAAAAAAAGACAAAGTTCTGAATATCCTTGAAAATGACATCGTCGACGTTGTCTTGTGATGACGTCATGGCAGTGCTGTTTCCTAATGACGTAGTGTTGAGTTCCATTGTTACTTCCTTTGTAAGATTTCCCTGTGACAAGTTCATGTTAACACGGTTTAGCCAATCAAATAATGCTACATACATTTATACAAAAAGGAATACTTGATTTTAAGTTGGTGAAATGTAAAGAATTGATAATCATGTCGGAATTTTTTAAAATCAAAATAGATTATTTTAATAATATGAATCTTTATTTTTGTAATCTGCTTTGATGCATTCTTACAGTCTAAAGAAGGGTAATAAAGAACATAATTTATGTAAGGCAATCCTAACAATCATCAGTGTTGGAATATGTTTTACTGCAAAAATCTAAGTAACCATATGCGCATTTCCAGATGTTATAAATTATCATGCATCCCTATCTTAGTACAAACGACATACTTGTCGTTTTGGTGTATAAATTTGCTGTCTTTTGAATTTCATACAAAATCTTCTTTTGGTCTTTATATTTTTCGGATGGGAGGGGGTGGTATTTTTCCTCCATTTTGTTCCTTTCGTTATGCATTTTTTTTTATCGATTATTGTCCGTGTGTAATTGTGCAACTGGGTGCAAATTGAAGTAATTTCTGTGTTCTGTTGCTATGCGCTTTTGGCCAATTTACCCAATTTTTCTGGTTGATACGCATCTTCAAGTTTATAACATTATTTACGAAGAGATAAATTTGCAGTATGGACCGAGATGCAGGTTTTGGGTGGGATATGATGCTACAGGACCCACGTTTTAGAAATTTCAAGAAATTTTGTAACAGAAAATTTCAATTGCGTTGAAGAGACACACGATCAACCGAAGTTGATCGAACTTGGCTACATGTGCCCTCGGGGACTCTTGGTCCACCAGCAGTGACACTCACCAAGTAGTTCAAATGTTAAACGTCTTTAAATTCAATAGCATCATTTTAAACCTGATAAATTTACAGCATGGACCAGACATGCACGTTTCGGGTACTAAACCCTCGTCAGTGATCCTCAGTCTAAAATATGTAATACGGCCAAAAAGTATGAAAAATATGTCCAAAAATGTACCAAAAGACGTAGCAGAATGGGTGGGATATGATGCTACAGGACCCACGTTTTAGAAATTTCAAGAAATTTTGTAACAGAAAATTTCAATTGCGTTGAAGAGACACACGATCAACCGAAGTTGATCGAACTTGGCTACATGTGCCCTCGGGGACTCTTGGTCCACCAGCAGTGACACTCACCAAGTAGTTCAAATGTTAAACGTCTTTAAATTCAATAGCATCATTTTAAACCTGATAAATTTACAGCATGGACCAGACATGCACGTTTCGGGTACTAAACCCTCGTCAGTGATCCTCAGTCTAAAATATGTAATACGGCCAAAAAGTATGAAAAATATGTCCAAAAATGTACCAAAAGACGTCGCAGAATGGGTGGGATATGATGCTACAGGACCCACGTTTTAGAAATTTCAAGAAATTTTGTAACAGAAAATTTCAATTGCGTTGAAGAGACACACGATCAACCGAAGTTGATCGAACTTGGCTACATGTGCCCTCGGGGACTCTTGGTCCACCAGCAGTGACACTCACCAAGTAGTTCAAATGTTAAACGTCTTTAAATTCAATAGCATCATTTTAAACCTGATAAATTTACAGCATGGACCAGACATGTACGTTTCGGGTACTAAACCCTCGTCAGTGATCCTCAGTCTAAAATATGTAATACGGCCAAAAAGTATGAAAAATATGTCCAAAAATGTACCAAAAGACGTAGCAGAATGGGTGGGATATGATGCTACAGGACCCACGTTTTAGAAATTTCAAGAAATTTTGTAACAGAAAATTTCAATTGCGTTGAAGAGACACACGATCAACCGAAGTTGATCGAACTTGGCTACATGTGCCCTCGGGGACTCTTGGTCCACCAGCAGTGACACTCACCAAGTAGTTCAAATGTTAAACGTCTTTAAATTCAATAGCATCATTTTAAACCTGATAAATTTACAGCATGGACCAGACATGCACGTTTCGGGTACTAAACCCTCGTCAGTGATCCTCAGTCTAAAATATGTAATACGGCCAAAAAGTATGAAAAATATGTCCAAAAATGTACCAAAAGACGTAGCAGAATGGGTGGGATATGATGCTACAGGACCCACGTTTTAGAAATTTCAAGAAATTTTGTAACAGAAAATTTCAATTGCGTTGAAGAGACACACGATCAACCGAAGTTGATCGAACTTGGCTACATGTGCCCTCGGGGACTCTTGGTCCACCAGCAGTGACACTCACCAAGTAGTTCAAATGTTAAACGTCTTTAAATTCAATAGCATCATTTTAAACCTGATAAATTTACAGCATGGACCAGACATGCACGTTTCGGGTACTAAACCCTCGTCAGTGATCCTCAGTCTAAAATATGTAATACGGCCAAAAAGTATGAAAAATATGTCCAAAAATGTACCAAAAGACGTCACAGAATGGGTGGGATATGATGCTACAGGACCCACGTTTTAGAAATTTCAAGAAATTTTGTAACAGAAAATTTCAATTGCGTTGAAGAGACACACGATCAACCGAAGTTGATCGAACTTGGCTACATGTGCCCTCGGGGACTCTTGGTCCACCAGCAGTGACACTCACCAAGTAGTTCAAATGTTATACGTCTTTAAATTCAATAGCATCATTTTAAACCTGATAAATTTACAGCATGGACCAGACATGCACGTTTCGGGTACTAAACCCTCGTCAGTGATCCTCAGTCTAAAATATGTAATACGGCCAAAAAGTATGAAAAATATGTCCAAAATGTACCAAAAAGACGTAGCAGAATGGGTGGGATATGATGCTACAGGACCCACGTTTTAGAAATTTCAAGAAATTTTGTAACAGAAAATTTCAATTGCGTTGAAGAGACACACGATCAACCGAAGTTGATCGAACTTGGCTACATGTGCCCTCGGGGACTCTTGGTCCACCAGCAGTGACACTCACCAAGTAGTTCAAATGTTAAACGTCTTTAAATTCAATAGCATCATTTTAAACCTGATAAATTTACAGCATGGACCAGACATGCACGTTTCGGGTACTAAACCCTCGTCAGTGATCCTCAGTCTAAAATATGTAATACGGCCAAAAAGTATGAAAAATATGTCCAAAAATGTACCAAAAGACGTAGCAGAATGGGTGGGATATGATCTATCGGGAGTTCGCTTCTTTTCATATGGTTGAGGTTTTTGTTTTTGTTTGCTTTGGTTCCTGTTTTGTTCTGATTTTGTATGCCTTCGGTTTCTGATTTTCTGAATTATCGATTTTGTACTGTAGACAGGGATATGGTCATTATCCATATTTGTCATGATGCTACAGGACCCACGTTTTAGAAATTTCAAGAAATTTTGTAACAGAAAATTTCAATTGCGTTGAAGAGACACACGATCAACCGAAGCTGATCGAACTTGGCTACATGTGCCCTCGGGGACTCTTGGTCCGCCAGCAGTGACACTCACCAAGTAGTTCAAATGTTAAACGTCTTTAAATTCAATAGCATCATTTTAAACGTCTTTAAATTCAAAAAGATTGGAAATAAAAAAAAAATTCTTGGGATTTGGATCGAATCTTTGGCGCCTATAAAGCAGTGTTCAACAGCAGTGATATAAGCATTGATGCCCAAACGGTTCATGAATAATGAAAAACATTAGTCATCGTTGGATGTTAATCCGTTACCTTGTAATCTCTTGGTGTAAAACCTAGTGACCTGGTGTCATTCCGTCCTAGGTCATTAAATGATTAGGTAACTTAAGGTTCAAGGATACACCATCCGAACAACAAATCACTTCGGAGTCTCTCTTGTCGCCAAAATCGACGTCACGTTATCTATGACGTCACGAAAAACGCGCAAAAATTGCATCGGCACTCTTATTATTTGACGCTGACTCACCTACGCCCTGAAACATGAACTACTATTTTAGGGATTGTGCTAAACAAAAATGCTGTATTTTGATTAGATTGGGTTTTCTATCGTATTCCTTTGAATCTTGATTAGAAATTGATGTAAACAATTCTTTGATGGGTATGTCCATTCAGAGAAAAGGCTGACAGCGCATTCTGCCGCTTGCCGTCATCTCTACGAGAAAATCACGAAAGAATAATTTTATGCTTGTTTTATTTGTAAACAACCGTTTTATTTATACACGGGGTTAAAATAAGCCAAATCTAATTAATATGTGTGTGATGCTTTTATTTACACGCGGGGTTTAAATGAGCTTCTTCTCACAAAATTGTACATTTTATTAGGAACCAACTCCTTAGTTTACATGCGGGGTTAGGGTAAAACATATGTATGGACATTTCTCGGACAATGTCTTTATATCTTGAAGTAGTGATATATAGAAAAGCAACCATCACGATAAAGGCAAGGGGGGGGGGGGTTAATGCTGTTACGTCGCAAAATCACTCCGCTATATGTAAGATTCGACATTTATTATAAGCGAACCATAGTAATTTTATTTTGAATTAATCGAAAGAAGAATTTCAATGACAAATGACATAGTACTATACGTCAAATTTTCGCAAAGTGAATCCTCCTTCTGAAAAAGTTCCCTTTTTGTGTCGCCTGCGAAGCATAGCGACACTTAGGGATGACTTTGTCCATTGTCCGTCTGTGTGTCTGTCTGTCTGTCACACTTGGATGTCATATCCTATAAAAGTGATCACACACTTTCCTTGGAATGATTTTTTATATTATTTGTTTTTCTCCTTTACTTAAAATGCGAATATTCATGGACCTGAATCAATTATTTCAGGATTATTGCCTAAACCCTCTCCCCGACAGTGGATTATTATTACCGGTGTACGTTTAATAAAGAGATGGAAAGTACATACATATTTCAAAATTACCTAAAGGATATTTGATCCTGTACAAGTCACACTGACCTTGAGGATGAACTTGACCCACGTTGAATGCCATAATGCTGAATATCCCGGCATGTTTGTAAAAAAAAGACGTATGCCGACTTACCTACATTATATGATCTCCACAAATCCGTAAATGCAAGGAATACTGTTTTTATTGTCTTACATTGCACACTTAAATTATTCTGCAGCCAGGAAAGAATTTGTCATCTAACGACTATAATGAAATGTTTGCAAGTTGACCAATAAAAATAAGGGGGGGGGGGGTATGGAACGTTTATGATAATAATCGAAGATAGCACTTGGTTGCAGCACTGTTTTACTGAGATTTATCAGTTAATTGCATTTTACATTGTCTATATGGATTATTTGGTTTTTTGTTAAAAATAAAAAAAAATCCTTTTAAATGTTTCCTGTTTTGAAACCCAGATTCTTATATATGACAAATAGGTTTTAAAAATGCCGAGCAATTATAAGGCGACGTCCTGGTTCAAAATGACGTTGCTCGTGCCTTTCTGAGAAGAAAACAGATGTCATGCGGAAATAAATAAAATTTTTCATACATATAGCAATTTAAAAAATCACTTCAAAAAGATGTTCTGTCACAAGGCCGATTTTAGCCATTCTCGGCTTTTCTCCTCATCAAAAACCAACGGATGTACTTAGCCTGTATATTATATATAACGTGTGATTCAACTTACATTCAAGTATTAGTAATTTTCTTTGCGTATTCATTTGTCTGAATACATTCTATTCATTTATAATTATATTCATAAGATAAGCATCTTGTATTCATCGCCCCATTTTATTCGGGACCGTTTTTATTCTTTATCAACTTGATTTAACGTTTAAATGGCCAAATGCATCAGGTGACGTCATTTGCTTAAAACTGATATAGGCGTTAATATTACTGATATGATTATAACGACGCGGGTAAATATTATAAAATGGGTTACAGAATTCGCTTTTTGATCAGTTCTATTTCCAATTGATATATGGATGAAAAATGGAGTAATTTAGATGAACGGTTTTGGAGATATAAATCCAAATAGAGCACGGACAGGATATCTTGCCAGCATTTTGTAACACAATCTGGAGGGGGTAAGGTCATAATTTTGTATCAAACTTAAAATTTTGCGCGATAATTGCTATATCTATTTTCATTTTTGAAAGATATATTAACTTAGATTAATATAGAAATTTTTTCGCTCATTGGCATGTTAACAAAGTACTTAAACCCGTCATTTACTGGTTGGACTCTTAAAATAATGACGTGAAGAACAGAGGCTAAAATGGTATAATATTTAATATTTCATAGAATTTGACGTATCAGCATTGATGTATTTTCCATTTTTATTTGTTTTAGGCCTTCTTTCGTTATTAAAAGAATGGCCATATACATTCATGCATCAGGTTTAAAATAACAGGGGTCTATTGATAATATGATGCAAATTTGGGGAAAATTCAAGAAAAATGAACATGTACTTCTGTAGAAGGTCATAAATTCATTGGAGGCTCGTTTACATATACTTTTTTCATTAAAATACTATACATTTCATTGTTCTCTACCAATAAAATCAATAAAACTTAACCTGTGATGTTTAATAGTGTTTTGGAAAGGGTGTAACTAATAACCTTAACACACCAGAGATGGTGAAGGAACGTGTCCTCGCATGTCTATACAATGGTTTTGTAACAGTCTTTAAAAAGGGTACGTTGTGGTCATCTTTGGCTATGTGAGATAAGAAGGTAATGGGGTGAAACACTTCCTTCTTATTACATCGTTTCTGCTTTATCTCAGGTGTCCATTCTACAAAACAATTTTGCGTTTCTTTTTTTTTTACACCGTTGGGTAACAGGACAGACACCGTTTTATAGCAAGCCATTGTGGAAAAAAAATTTCTAATATTTCAAATTATTTTCTGATATTAGAATGAGTTAAAGAAGATCCTGACGATAATCTCAACAGCACTCACAATAGAGCAATTAAATGAAACATAAACGGACCCCTAGCAAGCTAGAGGTGGGACCAGGTGCCCGGGAGGAGTAAGAAATTACCTTCTAATATTAGAAATTCATTTTCTTATATTAGAAATTCGATTTCTTATATTAGAAATTCATTTTTTGATATTAGAAAAATCATTTTCAAATATTAGAAATTCATTTTCTAATATAAGAAATTATCAGCTTTTTTCTAAATATTAGAAATTCATTTTCTAATATTAGAAATTCATGTTATAATATTAGAAATATATTTTCTAATATTTGAAAATCATTTTGTAATATTAGAAAATCATTTTCTAATATTAGAAAATGAATTTCTAATATTAGAAAATGAATTTCTAATATTAGAAATTATGCTGAATTTCTTATGTAAGAAATTGATTTTCTAATATTAACAAATGATTTTCTAATATTAGATATTACCTATGATTTTCTAATATAAGAAATTCCTTTTCTTATATAAGATAATATGCACCTTTTTCTTATATTAGAAATTCATTTTCTAATATTAGGAAATCATTTCCTAATATTAGAATTTCAATTTCTAATATTAAGTATTCATTTTCTTATATTATAAATTCATTTTTTAATATTTGAAATTCAATTTCAAATATTAGAAAATGAATTTCTAATATTAGAAAATGAATTTCTAATATAAGAAAACGAATTTCTAATATTAGAAAATGAATTTCTAATATTCTAAAATACCTATTTTTGTCCACATTGGCTTGCCATACCGTTTGCTGAAAACGTGGTATTTGATCGTTCTAATTAAATCTCGATACCGTTTTCCCATAGTGCTCTTTATTGAAATATTTGTTTTCAGTACAATACAATACAATACAATACAATACATTTTGCTTCAATAATCAATATTTTCAATACAACACGTATTTTCTTTTCATTTTTCTCAAATAAATCCTAATATTGAATCAATTAATGGAGTTTTCAAACCACCTTTCATGCACCAGACACCTTTTTCGAATATCGAATTCTCATCAGTGATGCTTCCAGCCAAAGTGCTTTTCATAAGCCATCCAAATTGATTTAATTAGCACCCTCTTACTTTATGTTTAGAATTTAAATTTCTGCATTTACTTTACAGAGAGTGCACGGCTTCTATTTTCCCGTAGGGTCGATTCCGTAGCATTTCCAAATAAAACCTTTGTTCAAAATAGCATTGGAGGGATGGTGCGAAGATAATTACCTCATTTAATTTCGATTATATTTTTCGATGAAATGGCAAGTTTCCGAAATAGCAAATATATATATATATATATACGTAATCAAAATCAAGTGACATAATGACGATTAAATTTGTTTATTGCACTAAACTTTTTCGCCTGTTGGCTCTTCAGAGTTGCAATGAATATAAACAATAACAATAACAAAGAACAATAGGTAGGCAGCGTCTATGATGTCATCATAATGTTACAGTTAGGCGCATCACGTACAAATGTCCCAGACGTTGGCGCACTTATTATTTACGTATGTTGATGCTTTAAGAACAATAATAAATAGCTTTTTGTAAAGAAGAAATGAAATCATAGTTTAACAATTCAATTTAGGTTTAAAAAATCTCTATGAAATAATCTTCTTTGGCTTTACGTAAATGTTCATTGTCCTCTTTTACTTTGTGAAAGGGGAAAATAGACAAACTTCCCCCACCACACGTATCAAAATGTCCGCTACAAGGAGTGTTTCTAGTGGATGGATCCCTGATCTGTTGTTTGTGTACGCGTACACGGTCCGCCAATTTCGTTCCCGTTTGTCCAACATAATTTTCGCCGCAGTTTGGACACGTCATCACGTAAATTAAGTTCTTGGATTTGCAATTCATTTTTGCGTTTACGTGAAATACTTTTCCATTTTTAAATGTAAATGATTGACCGGTTTGAATGTACGGGCATGTTCCACAGCGAGGGTCCTGGCATTGGCTAACGACGTGTGTTTCCGTTTCGGTTGTATATCTGGCTTTGGTGAGAAGTTTTTTTTTAAATTAGGTGGTTGTCTCCTGCTATTAATGATATCCTGTTGGTTGATGAGACTCCTCAAATTGTCGGACTGATGAAGAATTGGTAGACAAGTTTTTGCTGTTTTGAATACGTTTTTATTTCTCGGATTGTGTGTTTTTACAAATGGAATGATTTTATGGCTATTTGTGTTACGTCTGCTTTTCTCTCTAAGTTCCGGTAGCGGTATTTCTTTTGCTCTGTTTGTGGCTGCGTCAATTAGATTTACGGGATAATTCTGTTTAAGTAGGAAAGACTTAAGTTCTTTTAGTCTTTTTTCTCTTCGGTGTTGGTCTGAAACTATTGTACAAATTCGTCGAGCCAAGTTGAACGGAATGTTACGTTTTTTGTGAGATGGATGACAGGAACTGAATATAAGGCACTGGTGTGTATCCGTACTTTTGTAAAACAGATCCGCAGTAATTTTGTTATCTTCCTTAATTATCAATATATCGAGAAAAGGAAGTTCTTTTTCACTCTGTTCCATAGTAAATTGAATGCTAGTATGAAGTCCGTTTAAAAGATCATGAAATTTATTCAAGTCATCCAATGATCTATTCCAAAAAATGAAATAATCATCCAAATAACGTTTCCAGTTTTTCCGGATGCAATTTCCGAAGTTCGCGTCAAATACATCTTCCGTACGAGAAAATAATTTTTCTTCCAAATATCCCATAAAAAGAGTAGCGTAAGTAGGTGCGACTTTGGTTCCCATCGCTGTCACCTTTACCTGAAGAAAATATTTATTATCGAAGAAGAAATTATTGTTTTCTAAAACAAGTTTGAGACCATCTATGATAAAGTCTTTTGTAAATCTGGACGGGATTTCATAACGATGTTTTTCTATCCAATATGTGATAGACTTCATTCCTACGTCATGAGGAATATTGGTGTAAAGGCTCGTTACTTCAAAACTTATCAATTTGGTGTTTGCATCGACACTATCCGGGATATAATTTAGGAAGTCAATGTCATCTCTGATGTAGCTTGGGACTAATTTACAAAGTGGCTTGAGTATAATGTCTAATAAATTGCTCAATCTGTGCGTGGGACATGCCGGACCTGCTACGATCGGTCTTAATTTTAAATCATCGGGTTGCGGTAACTTAACATAAGTTGCATTTTTGGCCTGAATTCCATGTTGAATTTCTTTTGACTTATGAATTTTAGGAAGGCCGTAGAAATTACTTGATTTCATTTCGAAATTCTTTAGGTAGTCTATCTCTTTGTCGGTAAGAGAATCCGCGTAAACAGAAGTGAATTTTTAAATTTTGTTCATTGTTCTTGCGTCTTCCGGTGACGTCAGTTCATGATAAAAATTACGATCATTAAGTTGGTCCATAACCATTTTCTTATAATGTTCCCTATCCATAATACAAATTGCGCCACCTTTGTCAGCCTCTTTGATGACGATAGTTGAGTCGTTTGAAAGGTTTTCGATTGCACTACGTTCGCTCCTAGAAATATTATCTTTGATATTTTGATTGTTTTGGTTTGTTTGAGCTGAGCTTTTAATCCTCCAAATGTTTATCTCTATTCGTTTTAGGTTTGAAATTACTTCTGTTACGTACCAGCGATCCATCGTTGTAGTCATTATCTTGGAAAAATTCACGTAGTCTCAGTTTCCTACAAAACTCTTCAGTATCTTTTATCAATTCCACTTTATTTCCTTTCGGAGTTGGTGTAAATTTTAGACCTTTGGAAAGAAGCTTTATTTCTGTATCTGAAAGATCTCTTTGAGATATTATATTGATGACAAATATAGATAATGACCATATCCCTATTATATATATACGTATATATGATTTTAAATAAATGAAGGGCCAAAAACAAGGCTTCTTTCATTGTGAATCGATACGTAAATTGAAAATCTCAAAATATCGATACTCTTCAATATTGCAAAATCTGTTCTACCGAATTGAAGCGGCGGGTGTTGCATGCAAACAGGAGATGCATACTCTTCCTGGGCACCTGGTCTCACTCCCATATCGGGAGTAAGCTTTTTTTCATATGGTGGAGGTTTTTATTTGTTTGCTTTGGTTCCTGTTTTATCCTGATTTTGTATGCCTTCTGTTTGTGTTTTTTCTGAATTATCGATTGTGTGCTGTATACAGGGATATGGTCATTATCTATATTTGTCATCAATATAATATACAGCACTAGTTGCCCATTGTTATGATTGGTTAATTGTTGTCTTTGTTATCGATAAGTTGTCGTACATGGCTCTTTTGTATCTCTTAACGGCCTTAATTCATATTGCGTTTTCCACATTTTAGGAGTTTCAGCTTTTGTTGTGTATACAAAATGTTTAATTTATTTCTTTGGCAATATTCGTTCGGTCATATTTATTTCGTTTCAATATTATAACAAGCTTTACTATATTAATAGTTACATATAAAAAACATTACTTTATTGTACAATATGAAAATTGATCAGAGATACGGACACAATATCAGTTAACTGCTGTAAAATAAAAATATTGTACAGTGCGAAATACAACATTAAGATAGATGATGTATATGTAGTTATGGACGGACTACCTAAAGCGGGATGTTAGATACAAACACAGATGCAATAAAGCTTGCGTATAACTATAATACATCATCAAAACAAAACAAAGGCGATATGGAACAATTTTTCTTAAGAAATTTAAATTCAAAATTTGTTCAAATTTCCATTGATATTGGCTGCTCTTTTTGAACCTGAATCTAAAGATGCATGACACCGACATCGCCAAAGCTTGAAGTATTCTTTCCTGAGGTTGGAGTCGTTGACCCCATACACAACGAAGTTAATGACGCTGTTAAGTATTTTCAGTATAAACAATGCACCATAGACACCACTTTTGACCTTTGTCCCGTCTATTAACCCAAACATTGACAAAGTAATTAGAACGTTATGAGGACTGCAGAGTAAGAAAAACAGTACCGAAATCATAAGAAGCATTCTTGTTGTTTTACCTTCTTTCTCTTTTCTTTGCTGCGTTTTCATATTCCAACCTTCTTTAGAAAAGGTATTTCGTCGTATACCCACTATTATAACAACGTTTAATATGAAAACCAAAGGAAGGGGCAACAAATCATAAGCAATTCTAAAGAAATATGAAAACGATCCCATGAACTTTCCTTGACGTTTAAAATATCTTACAGCTTCAGTTGTAATTTTCACATCGGCTTCCTCTGGCATTCGATCATGGACGGAAAATAAGAGACTGTCAACGACAGTAACAAAGTCACCCATTGGTAAGAGAACCACAACAGTAGATACTATTCGTGATAGTCTTGTGGTCCAAATTTGTTTGAGCTTAAACGGAAACCAGACAGCAGTGATTCGCTCTAGAACGATGGCGATGATGAAGAGGAACCCTATCCTCTGAGGGGTGTGAGCCAATAATGACCAGAAAAATGCATTTGGTATTATGTATCTAAATGATTTGGAAAAGTGAATGTGACCTATATTATAGACATGAGCGATAACTCTTACTAATAGGAACAAAAAGTCTGTACACGCCAAACCTAATATAAACATGTTCGATGCTGCTTTTTGTTTCTTCTTCCAAAATAAAGTTATTGTTGACATGTTTCCAAATAAACCGATGCAAATTACAATTGGAAAAAGGACAAAGTTCTGAGCGTTCATGAAAATGTCATCGTCGACGTTGTCTGGTACATGTAATGGCATGGTTACGGTGCTGTTCCTTAATGACGTGTTGTTAAGCTCTATCGTCACTTCCTTGGTAAGATTTCTCTCTGACAAGTTCATGATAGCATTTTCCATTGCACGAATTGAAACTCCGCTGTGTAGTTACTCTTGTGATTTTCCTTAAATGAACAAAACATTGTAGGGTGTAATTTACGATATCTCACAGGACATTGTAATAACCAAAATGATTCAAACACAAAATAAATCATTGAATGAAGAGAAGTAATCATAACTTAAGGTATCCGTTGTACAATAGAGTCATTTCACATAGCGTTTAAATCATCTCCATTGTAAAGTATGGAAAAGTTTATGCCTGGTAAGGTCATATAAACTATATATTTTCTGAAAGGTAATGATGCCCTGAGTACAGATATAAAACTCACAGGTCTTAAAAAATCAAAGGGGAAAAACTCTTGTACAACTTTGTTATTTCATATGTTATATAGAGAAAATAGACAATTTAAATGCTTCATCAGTTATTCCCTTTTGTTTTTCTGGACCCAAAATTATTATTTCTGAACAGTGGGCATTATAACCTTTCAGAAAATATATAGTTTATAGTACGTTACCAGGCATCGAAAAATGCCCTATTGTACATCGGATACCTTAAAACAAACATGATTACCGGAAATTCAATTCAATTACATAGATTCATTAACAACGTTATATAAACATTATCTATTAACACCGTTTATAGCATATATATGACTACATATGGTTTATACAGTGAAGTGGCCCCTTTCAGGCTACTTACTACTTCTCTATCTCATTTATGAAATGATGCATATTCTTAAAATTCCTTTCTCATTTTCAAATTATTTGGGCTTCAAAAATGGTATACTGTATTTTGCCAAATTTCTGGAAAAAACGTCATTTTGTTACTCATTTTCGACAAACTTCCTATTAGTTAG
This sequence comes from Pinctada imbricata, assembly GCA_033119305.1. Lineage (NCBI taxonomy): Eukaryota > Metazoa > Mollusca > Bivalvia > Pterioida > Pteriidae > Pinctada > Pinctada imbricata. The sequence goes on along the minus strand of VSWD01000001.1, from coordinate 26,046,619 downwards.
TAACGAGTAGGCTTCAGAACAACTTTTACATGTATATTTTGATATGTTGTTACTTTTGTACGTGTGCATGCAAAAGGAAACGGTTGTTCACAATCCCGCTCAATGTTACCTCAATGAAAATGATAAAGAATTATGCTATCTTTCGCGAAAAATTGACAAAATCATCGGTTTTCATGATACTTATACTTTCTTTCAAATCGAGGAGTAGTTTTTGTATCTAGATTTCTCAAAATATAGATATTTAACTTTCTAAAATGACAACATTTAATTTTGGAAAAGTCGATTTTAGGGGGCCAATTTACTATAGAAACCATGCATACTACTTTGTAAAACGAGAGTATAAGAATTATGAATGATTGCACATATAAAACACATATTTAAAAGTCATATTGATACAACTATTCGCCTCGGAAGGAACGTGTTCTATAGATTTCCCGGTTACTCAGAAAACTAGTAAAACTAAAATTCTTATTAAGTTTCTGGTAGGGATACTCGGTCTCTTACTTCTACGTTGGTATTGGTTTGTTTAACTAAATGTTATGGACGATTCAGTCGAAACGGAAGAAGTAACATATGTTATGAAAAACGATATAACTTATAAACCATCAATATGTTTCTGATACCAATTGCTGCGAATTTTTAAAAGTATGTAAATATTCTACAATAGCATGTAACGCATATTGGTATAATAATCGTATAAGCATGTAAGAAAAGTGGTCACTTCGACCTTCAGTTACGTGAAGTCTACACATGAAGCTTAAACATTCCATTATAATAACTTGTTGAAATATTTACAAATAAGATATATATTTAAAATCCCATAATTTTCGTGGATTTATATATCGCATTTTACATTTATCTTTTGATTATCAAGTACATATGCCTTCTGAAATAAAGTAACGGATGTTACGATGTTTTTGGATTTTCCTGTTTTTCATTCATGCTTTAAAAATCAAAGTTGAGACGAAGATAACTCTTCCTATTTTCAAAGCGGTATCAAAATTTCTTAAGAAAAGTACCAGAAAAGGGAATTTTTGTTCATAACATTGAGTATTTAATTGAGCATCAGAGGTTTTCCTGGTATTAACATCCGTGAGTGACTCCGAATGCGTCGTTTTTCCAAGAACGTACGTATACGCACAATGGAATACCTATTGAAATCTTTGTAACATTGTTGCAAAAATAGATGATTTACAACATGGAATATTGGTATTCATAACAATTTTGAAGGTTATCTTTTAAACATTTGTTTTAAAAGAAGAAATATATTTTAATATTGGGCTTACTTTCTAGTTTGCTTGTATAAGAAACATATTTCTTGTTTTCTGCTGAAAACGATATTCATATTCATTTCTGGTGTCCTTTAATTCCTTTTACTGCCCGTGCGGCTCACTTCGGAAATTGGATAAACGCGATTTTGATAACTTTGTCATGCAAATACTTAAATTGATATAATTGAATAGTCCTCGCTTAGTAGTAAATTTTGGTATATGGTAAATGATTTTGGGTTTATGCAGTCATATTAAACAGACAAAATACTTTTAGATGGGATGTTTTCAATGTTAAATTTTAGCGTGACGTCGACGAGTTTAACATTGAGCCTATGAACAACGTCATGACGTCACATGAAAATTTAGCATGGGAAAAGGCCCACCTAAAACTTGTTTTGTCTATAAAGTTTGATTACGTATTTTCAGAGCATTTAAAATATATCGCTCTGGAAGAATTAACCTCCGTTGCCATGCGGGGGCACCTCTTTTCAATTGTACTTTTAGAACTAGAAAGGTTTCTTGTTGCGGTTGCAACAAGAGTGTCTTCCTCCTATACAATTTTTGGTTTGGAAATATGAAGGACGTCACATTACATGTATTTATATTATATATTTAAGTTTTCAAATAGCAGTAACATTAAATTTTCAAACCGATAATTGTTGGTGAGCAACCATTTGATTTGGGGGGGGGGGGGGGGGGGGGGGCAGGAATTCTATTGCCAGCCGGTAAAATTTTTTCAGCAATTTTCTGAGCAGGCCATTTTTTTCAGCCATTACCAGAGTCGGAGAAAAATTTTCGCCGGTTCTTCGGGCCGGATTTAAACAAATTGTCAAATGTTGTGAATGTCTGTGTAAGTTAAACTCCCCGCTGTTACAGAGTATGAGTTAATAACCGTTCCTTCAGATGTCTCTTTGCAATTAGCGAATTTCAGACAGATTGTATGATGTTTAAATAGAACCTTTTCTAGATTTTTGTGCCTATGCGTATTAGGTCTCTGGTAGATACAGCTATGTGAACAGTTTGTATTTATATTAATTAATTTTTTGACTTTAAATTGTCTGGCACAAAGGGCCAGCAAAAAAATTTCCATATCATGCAATGTATCCTTACTTTTGCATGGTCCGGGAAAAAAAAATTGCCGGCCCTTTGGGCCGGAATATTTTTTTCAGCATTTTTCAGAGCCGGGATTTTTTTTTTGCAAATTCTTCCTGCCCCCTTCCCCCATAAAAAAGGCGAGCTCGTAGCTGTAGAACCAATTTTCTTGAGAAGAGAAATGGTAATAACAAGTTACGTTCAATATATATATATAAATACCATGAGGTTCTCGCTGTGCAGGTTCAAATTTGGAACCCCCCCCCCCTTCCCTTTTTTCAAAGTTTATTTTGAATTTACATCATGGCGACATCGTTCAATATAAACAGAACTGTTTTCGAAAAACGAGGGGAGGGAAGAATGTTGGAGAAATTGTTCATCAATTTGTAAATAAACCAACCGAAAATTATGTTCGAACGTTTGCTAGAATTAGAAATTAAACTTGATGTTCAAAATATAGTTATTGAAGTTAGAAACAGGTTTGTAGGTTAGAAATCGGAATCAAACTACCACTTTTGTGTGTAAATTCTGGTTTGTAGCTGATCTCTTCTAAATTAATCAACTGTTTCAAAATCAAATTGTGTATATCGAAATGTATTTATGAAATGCATATTCATCATTGCCGTGAAATCGGAATTTGAAAATCTCAACACTGCTTTTCTCGAGTCGGACTCGGACTACCAATTTTAGTGTGCGCCCGATCTGTTGGCGTGAAGGTGTATCGAAATACCCAACTCAAAATTTCGATGCTCATATCTTTTCAACAGTAAGAGATAGGAAAAATCAGATAGACTAAATAAGACAGATATATGGATAAAAAATAATAATATTGAAATTTTTAGGAAACTTCATAAGCTTAATTTTTGTTTACTATTATAAGCAAAAAAGTGTCTATCTCCTATGAACTTCTGAATTTGGAAATATGAAGGACGGTTCGCGCTATTACGAGTTGAAAATGGAACTTTAAATTGGCACAGTGCCAATTTCTACAGTTTTTGAGATTTTGAGTTGAAACTTGGATACTAGGTTACTTATAGGTAGTCATTTAATATTGACCTACTTTCAAGGTCAAATTTTTATTCTCAAGGTCACAACAAACTTTTACCTGTAGAACAAAGACTATTTGACCTTCACAGTTCAAACTTCATACATACCATCGTTAAACCAAGCTCTTTCACAATCACCCTGACCCAAGGTCAAATTTTGATTCTCAAGGTCACAACAAACTTTTGCCTATAGAACAAAGACTATTAGACCTGCAGAGTTCAATCTTCATACATAATATCATTATACCAAGCTCTTTCACCTTGACCTTGGCCCAAGGTCATATTCTGATTCTCAAGGTCACAACATACTTTTGCCTATAGAACAAAGACTATTAGACATTCAAAGTTCAAACTTCATACATAATATCATTAAACCAAGCTCTTTCACCTTGACCTTGACCAAAGGTCAAATTCAGATTCTCAAGGTCACAACAAACTTTTGCCTATAGAACAAAGACTATTTGACCTTCAGAGATTAAACTTCATACAAATAATTGTTCAGTCATGCGCTTTCACTTTGACCTTAACCCATGGTCAAATTCTCATTCTCAAGGTCACAGCAACTTTTCCCTACAAAACAAAGACTATTTGACCTTCAGAGTTCATACTTTATACATATCATGCTTGGGCCCAGCTCTTTCACCTTGACCTTGACCCAAGGTCAAATTCTGATTTTCAAGGTCACAACAAACTTAAGTCTATGAAACAAAGACTGTTTGACCTTGAGAGTTCAAACTTTACATAAATATTCCTTGCATCAAACTCTTTCATCATGACCTTGACCAAAGGTCATTAGTTTGATTTCAAGGTCACAACTGACTTTGGTTGATTAGATATTGAGCTTTGCTCAGATTAAGATCAATCGTGATGAGAATAATCACAGTACTTAGCTTTCATTCATGACATTGGTTAAAGCCAAATAATCATTCTCAAGGTCTTAACAATCATTTACTCTTGTAGAATTTACACTTTTTGTCCTATACTATTTATTCTTCACACAAGTAGTCCCTCTTATTTGAACTTAACATAGTATAAGAAAGATAACTCTTTTATTCTTGTTCTCTGTTCTCTTTCTTTTTTTTTTCTTATTAGCATTACAGATCTGTCCTTTCATGTTGTTGTCATTTTCTATTAATAGAAATTATCTCATTGCAAAATCATTGTGCAATTCTGTTTTGAGAAAGTAATTGTAAAGGATTTGATATCCATAGAGCATGGAGTTTAAATCTTTCGAAAACATGAAAGGTATTTATCATCTTTTTCTTCTTTATTGTCAATAAATAGATAAGAGTCCCAAGTTAGACATAAGCTCTTTTGACTCATTTGCTGAAGTGAATAAAGTACTAAAGCAACTATTCTTTTTTTATCTTCTTTATTCGGATTTTAACACTTCGGTTCCGAGGAAGGTCTAATAAAGGAGGAATCCGTCTGTTGCTTGCAACAGTAGCCATCTAGTTTTTGTTTACTATTATAAGCAAAAAAGTGTCTTCCTCCTATGAACTTCTGAATTTGGAAATATGAAGGACGGTGAAGGACGTCATCGTAATAAATCGTTACAGTGTGCATCTAGCATTTCATATCTTGCATGGCTGTCGACTTTCAAAAAGAATGGAAATTGTAGATAGCAAAATACGAGATATTTAAGCTTACAAATAGCAAAACATGAAATTTTCGGTCCTTTTGAGTAATTCGACGCTCCCGTCAAATATTTGAATCTACTAAAAACATGATAAAAAAATAACAGAGACCAAAAATAAAAAAGACCAATCTAGCTTTTACTCCAAACGTAACGTTGGAGAACTTTCATTGTCCTAGCTTACAGGGTTCTTGAGAAATCGCTGATCCAATTTTCCACGGTTACGAAAACAATAGGTCTTCCGACGGAAGTCGGAAGACCTAATTATAGGAAATGGGCAGTGTAAAAATTCAATCAATTTAGACATTTCGATCATAATACTTTTTGAAAACTGAAGTGAAAAAAAAAATACTGAATAAACTGCATTCCGAACATTTTATAAAGTTAAAGGAAGTTATAAAACCGAGAATAACTGGTTTACTCTTTACTCTTACGGACCTAAAAATAACTTTAAGCGTTAATATCTTGATGAAAAAAAATTATTGCAAAATAAAATAAATGCTGATACTAGTATATCGACTTTTTTGGAAAGTTAATATTAAAATACTTCTGTTACCATGGTTACATACAGCTTTAATGTGTTAAATTTGGTGCTGTGGATGGTTCCATCTTTAAATATCTTCCAACATAAAGAACAACGAGATGTCATAATGGTTTATATTTTCACGGTATGGTAAAAAATGGCTGTCCTAAGTGGGCACCGATTGCCTTTGGTCTCGTTGCTTTATATTTAGTGGTTTGCGTTTGATTTCCGGTGTTTGGTATTCTTGTCCCTTTGGTGTTCCTTGTGCTCATTCAATTTTTGTTTTCATATTTGTGTGTTTTAGTGTTTTCCTGTTGGTGCTATAACCGAGTTCTGTTGAAAATCCCCTACTTTCTCTTTACGTGTTTGAACCGCGTCATCTTTAGATTTAAGGTATCCGTTGTACAATAGAGTCATTTTAGATAGCGTTTTAATCATCTCCATTTTAAAGTTTGGTAAATATTATGCCTGTTAAGGTAGCATGAACTTTATACTTTCTGAAAGGTAATGATGCCCTGAGTACAGATATAAGACTCCTAGGTCTTACAAATAAAAAGGAGAAAACTCTTGTACAACTTTTTCATTTTGCATAGGTTATATAGAGAAATTAGACAATTAAAATGCTTCACCAGTTATTCCTCTTTATTTTTCTAACCCCAAAATGACTATTTTTAGCAGTGGGCATTGTAGCCTTTCAGAAAATATATAGTTTTATAGTACCTTACCAGGCATGGAAAAATGCCCTATTGTACATCGGATACCTTAAGTCATTCAAGTGAATGTGCTAATTCTGTTAATTGTTTCGAATTCTACATTCTATCTAATAGTATGTAAAAAGGATAAAAGCAAGCGTATTTCAGTTGCAAATACATGTACATTTGGAGGAAACGTTTGTAATTCAAAAAGCATATGCATGAAATTTACGAAGTGCTGACAAGCAAAACAATGTTATTTGAGCAATTAAACAATGATATCGAGTCATACTCACAACGTGAGCTTTGAGTGATAGGTCCCTTTATTTTTCGCTACTCTTCTCCAACTTTTGTAATATGCTCTGATGCATTCGATTGCAAAATGATTCAAAAGGTCTATAAATTCCCAATTTATATGTATATGAGAATATATGACGCATTGATTTTACCAAAGCAAATTCCGAAACTAATTTTAGTCTTTTCGAAGACCGAAAGACATAGCAGGATAGGTGGGATATGGGTGGGAAGTTTTATTATACAAGACGTCATTTATTATTCATTGAAATGGTATAATCTTCATGAAAACTTAACATGAATAAATCAGTTATTCTTTTTTGTACAGAAAATATTCCTGATTTTCGTATATGTAATTTCCTTGTGCATACCTGTAATTATTTACCAGGCATTCAAATGGGTCCGCATTTGGAATATCAAAGAGGTGTAACAAATGTGTATCATTTACATAAGAAGTATATAAACGCGAAGAGGTTGAGATATATTCAAAATTCTTTCAGACTTATATTTGTATTTTCCGAATTGATAAAAGTTGTTCATAGGTATGTTGTTTTGCATCAGGTGGAATATAAGTCTTAGAGTCATTTTATGAGAGGATTTACGATTTGAAATAAAAAAAACTTGGTTTTTTAAATCTTTAAAACATATACGAAGTGTTCAACAGCAGCGATATTAGCAATGACGCCCACAGGATTCATGAATAATTATCAAAATTTGTCATCGATGGACGTAAATTGGTTAACTTGAATGTCATCTCTCGGTATAAAGATACATATACATAGTGATTAAGTGTCATACCATACTTTAAAGTAACTAGTAAGTGTTTCAGTTTTTGCTGTGTATACACATTGTTTTGTACCATTTGCGTCTTTTTCTGTTCGTATCTGCAGTGTGTTTTTGCATTGGATGTATTGGGGTTAAATGTTGTTGCTGCCATTGGGTGTTCTTAGAGTTCCCCTTCTTTCTTTTGGAATGATCCGTTCGCTCATATAAATTTCGATAAAAATCATTAGCATAATGAGCTTTACTATATCAATATAATAAAATAGTTACATATAAAAGACATTACTTTATTGTACAATATAAGATTTGATGAGAGTTTTAAAAAAGCTGATGAAAAGAATATAGACCATCTTCCGAACTTGTTAGAAAGTACAAAATGTCCGAGTCAACATCTTTTGGCGTTGTTTTAAATTATGACGTCACTATTAAAAGACGCAATTCCATTGGAATGTAACATTGAAAAAGTGCGCCAAAATTGCCTACCTCGGACAATTTTCGTCGTTTTGTCAGCCATTATGAATTTTGGCAAGTGGCCTATTGCTGAAACATACAAAAATTATTACTCCGAGAGAAATTCAAGATTAAGGTACAAATGAGTTAAAGAAGATCCTGACGATAATCTCAACAGCACTCACAATAGAGCACCAAATTGAGCATCGACGGACCCCTAGCAAGCTAGAGGTGGGACCAGGTGCCCGGGAGGAGTAAGCATCCCCTGTTGGCTAGCCGCACCCGCCTGTACATGTATTGACGGACGCCCTTAAGAAGGATGTTAGATACAATCACTGTTATCAATCTTGCTTATCAATGTATTAAGAACAGATAAATTGGCAACATGGACCAGACATGCACGTTTCGGATACTTAACCCTCGCCAGTGATCCACAAATCTAAACAATGTAATATGCCAAAAAGTATGAAATTTACTATGTCGAAAAGCGTACCGAAAGACGTAGAAGGATGGTTGGGATATGATGCTACATGACCCACGTTTTAGAAATTTCAAGAAATTTTGATAACAGAAATTTTAGAATGCGTTGAAGAAACGATCAACCGAAATTGATCGAACTTGGCTACATGTGCCCTCGGGGACTCCTGGTCCACCAGCAGTGACACTCACCAAGTGGTATAAATGTAAACGTCTTTAAATTGAATAGCATCATTTAAAGGCCGACGTTGGGAACCACCCGGTTGTTGATAGGTATACCTGAGTGACATAAGCTTGATAGGCGTGACATACCGTCTTTGAAGACAACGCCGTCTGCGAGCGGCGTGTTACATCAAAGACAAACCGACAGTTAATCCTTTATAATGCTAATGAGAAACCCGAATCTCATCTGTTTTAAGTTGTCAATCAAAAATTGATAGGGGTAAAAGGATCAAAAGGAACCAATCAGATACCAATAAGAGATGTTAACCCTATAGCGGTCAGTGAGGAAATGACAGAAAATTTACCTGTCCCTTTATATGGTCACCCGTCGGCCTTTAAGAACAGATAAATTGGCAACATGGACCAGACATGCACGTTTCAGGTACTTTACCCTCGTCAGTGATCCTCAAATCTAAACAATGTAATATGCCAAAAAGTATGAAATTTACTATGTCGAAAAAGCGTACCGAAAGACGGAGAAGGATGGGTGGGATATGATGCTACAGGACCCACTTTTAAGAAATTTCAAGAAATTTTGATAACAGAAATTTTAGAATGCGTTGAAGAAACGATCAACCGAAATTGATCGAACTTGGCTACATGTGCCCTCAGGGACTCTTGGTCCACCAGCAGTGACACTCACCAAGTTGGTATAAATATAAACGTCTTCAAATTGAATAGCATCATTTAAGAACAGATAAGTTGGCAACATGGACCAGACATGCAAGTTTCGGGTATTTAACCCTCATCAGTGATCCTCAAAATTAAACAATGTAATATGCCAAAAAGTATAAAATTTACTATGTCGAAAAAGCGTACCGAAAGAAGTAGAAGGATGGTTGGGATATGACCAATATGAACAATCAGCAAATGAAACAAAAGCAATCATGGAACAGCTTTTTTTCAATCTTAAGATTTATAAACTCAAAATTTGTTTAAATTTCTATTGTTATTGGCTGCTCTTTTTGAAGAAACTGGACTCCGACATCGCAAAAGCTAGAAATGCTCTTTTCTGAGGCTGAAGTCGTTGACTTTATACGCTACGATGTTACTGTTTAGTATTTTCAGTATATACAATGCACCGTACACACAAAGTTTGACCTTTGTTCCGTATATTAACCTAAAAGTTGACACATTGATTAGAACATTATTATGACTGCAGATTACCGAAAGCATCGAAATCATAAGAATAATTCTTACTATTTTAGCTTCTTTCTCTTTTCGTTGAGTTGATGTATTTTCACATTCAAACCTTGTTTAGAAAACGTATTTCGTCGTATACCTTCTTTTATGACAATGTTTACTAGTGTATGATTACCAGGGGAATGGACAACATTAAAAAGCAGTTCTTTCGAAATGCGAAAATGTTCCCATGAACTTTCCTTGATGTTGAAAATATCTTACGGCCTCAATTGTAATTGTGACATCGACTTCCTCTGGTATTCCATCATGGACGGAAAATAAGAGACTGTCAACGAGAGTAACCAAGTCACCAATTGGTAAAATACTGTTCGCGATAGTCTTGTGGTCCACATCGTTAAACGGAAACCAGACTGCAGTAATCCGCTAGAGAACAATGACGACGATGAAGAGGAACCCTATCTTTTGAGGAGTGTGAGCCAAAAGTGACCAGAAAAATGAATTTGGTATTATGTATCTTAATGATTCGGAAAGTGAATGTGACCTATATTATAGACATGAGCGATAACTCTTACTAATAGGAACAAAAAGTCTGTACACGCCAAACCTAATATAAACATTTTCGATGCTGCTTTTTGTTTCTTCTTCCAAAATAAAGTTATTGTTGACATGTTGCCGAATAAACCGATACAAATCACAATTGGAAAAAAGACAAAGTTCTGAACATCCTTGAAAATGACATCGTCGACGTTGTTTTGTGATGACGTGATGGCAGTGCTGTTTCCTAATGACGTAGTGTTGAGTTCCATTGTTACTTCCTTTGTAAGATTTCCCTGTGACAAGTTCATGTTAACACGGTTTAGCCAATCAAATAATGGGACATACATTTATACAGAAAGGAATACTTGATTTTAAGTTGGTGAAATGTAAAGAATTGATAATCATGTCGGAATTTTTTAAAATCAAAATAGATTATTTTAATAATATGATTCTTTATTTTTGTAATCTGCTTTGATGCATTCTTACAGTCTAAAGAAGGGTAATAAAGAACATAATTTATGTAAGGCAATCCTAACAATCATCAGTGTTGGAATATGTTTTACTGCAAAAATCTAAGTAACCATATGCGCATTTCCACATGCTATAAATTATCATGCATCCCTATCTTAGTACAAACGACATACTTGTCGTTTTGGTGTATAAATTTGCTGTCTTTTGAATTTCATACAAAATCTTCTTTTGGTCTTTGTATTTTTCGGATGGGAGGGGGTGGTATTTTTCCTCCATTTTGTTCCTTTCGTTATGCATTTTTTTTATCGATTATTGTCCGTGTGTAATTGTGCAACTGGGTGCAAATTGAAGTAATTTCTGTGTTCTGTTGCTATGCGCTTTTGGCCAATTTACCCAATTTTTCTGGTTGATACGCATCTTCAAGTTTATAACATTATTTACGAAGAGATAAATTTGCAGTATGGACCGAGATGCAGGTTTTGGGTACTGATCCTCAATCTACACAATGAAATATGCATGGCCAAAGACTATGAAAATATGTCCAAAATACCGAAAGACATAGCAGGATAGGTTGGATATGGGTGTGAAGTTTCATTATAAAAGGCGTCATTTATTATTTATTGAAATGGTATAATCTTCATTAAGATTGTACATGAATAATTTATTTAGTCTTTTGTTTGTCTATAGAAAATGATTTCTGATTTTCGAATAGGTAGTTAATTTCTTTGAGTGCGTACCTGAAATTCTTTACCAGACATTCAAATTCGTCAGAATTTGAAATATCAAAGAGGTGTTACAAATGTGTATCATTTACATAAGAAATATATAACGTGAAAAGGTTGAGCTATTTGTAATTTTCGAATTGATGATAGTTGTTCAAATGCATGTTGTTTTGCATAAGGTGGAATTAGGTCTAAGAGTCATGTTTTGAGATGATTAAATGTTAAACGTCTTTAAATTCAATAGCATCATTTTAAACCTGATTAATTTACAGCATGGACCAGACATGCACGTTTCGGGTACTAAACCCTCGTCAGTGATCCTCAGTCTAAAATATGTAATACGGCCAAAAAGTATGAAAAATATGTCCAAAAATGTACCAAAAGACGTAGCAGAATGGGTGGGATATGATGCTACAGGACCCACGTTTTAGAAATTTCAAGAAATTTTGTAACAGAAAATTTCAATTGCGTTGAAGAGACACACGATCAACCGAAGTTGATCGAACTTGGCTACATGTGCCCTCGGGGACTCTTGGTCCACCAGCAGTGACACTCACCAAGTAGTTCAAATGTTAAACGTCTTTAAATTCAATAGCATTATTTTAAACTTGATAAATTTACAGCATGGACCAGACATGCACGTTTCGGGTACTAAACCCTCGTCAGTGATCCTCAGTCTAAAATATGTAATACGGCCAAAAAGTATGAAAAATATGTCCAAAAATGTACCAAAAGACGTAGCAGAATGGGTGGGATATGATGCTACAGGACCCACGTTTTAGAAATTTCAAGAAATTTTGTAACAGAAAATTTCAATTGCGTTGAAGAGACACACGATCAACCGAAGTTGATCGAACTTGGCTACATGTGCCCTCGGGGACTCTTGGTCCACCAGCAGTGACACTCACCAAGTAGTTCAAATGTTAAACGTCTTTAAATTCAATAGCATCATTTTAAACCTGATAAATTTACAGCATGGACCAGACATGCACGTTTCGGGTACTAAACCCTCGTCAGTGATCCTCAGTCTAAAATATGTAATACGGCCAAAAAGTATGAAAAATATGTCCAAAAATGTACCAAAAGACGTAGCAGAATGGGTGGGATATGATGCTACAGGACCCACGTTTTAGAAATTTCAAGAAATTTTGTAACAGAAAATTTCAATTGCGTTGAAGAGACACACGATCAACCGAAGTTGATCGAACTTGGCTACATGTGCCCTCGGGGACTCTTGGTCCACCAGCAGTGACACTCACCAAGTAGTTCAAATGTTAAACGTCTTTAAATTCAATAGCATCATTTTAAACCTGATAAATATACAGCATGGACCAGACATGCACGTTTCGGGTACTAAACCCTCGTCAGTGATCCTCAGTCTAAAATATGTAATACGGCCAATAAGTATGAAAAATATGTCCAAAAATGTACCAAAAGACGTAGCAGAATGGGTGGGATATGATGCTACAGGACCCACGTTTTAGAAATTTCAAGAAATTTTGTAACAGAAAATTTCAATTGCGTTGAAGAGACACACGATCAACCGAAGTTGATCGAACTTGGCTACATGTGCCCTCGGGGACTCTTGGTCCACCAGCAGTGACACTCACCAAGTAGTTCAAATGTTAAACGTCTTTAAATTCAATAGCATCATTTTAAACCTGATAAATTTACAGCATGGACCAGACATGCACGTTTCGGGTACTAAACCCTCGTCAGTGATCCTCAGTCTAAAATATGTAATACGGCCAATAAGTATGAAAAATATGTCCAAAAATGTACCAAACGCGTAGCAGAATGGGTGGGATATGATCTATCGGGAGTTCGCTTCTTTTCATATGGTGGAGGTTTTTGTTTTTGTTTGCTTTGGTTCCTGTTTTGTCCTGATTTTGTATGCCTTCGGTTTCTGATTTTCTGAATTATCGATTTTGTACTGTAGACAGGGATATGGTCATTATCCATATTTGTCATGATGCTACAGGACCCACGTTTTAGAAATTTCAAGAAATTTTGTAACAGAAAATTTCAATTGCGTTGAAGAGACACACGATCAACCGAACTTGGCTACATGTGCCCTCGGGGACTCTTGGTCCACCAGCAGTGACACTCACCAAGTAGTTCAAATGTTAAACGACTTTAAATTCAATAGCATCATTTTAAACCTGATAAATTTACAGCATGGACCAGACATGCACGTTTCGGGTACTAAACCCTCGTCAGTGATCCTCAGTCTAAAATATGTAATACGGCCAATAAGTATGAAAAATATGTCCAAAAATGTACCAAACGCGTAGCAGAATGGGTGGGATATGATCTATCGGGAGTTCGCTTCTTTTCATATGGTGGAGGTTTTTGTTTTTGTTTGCTTTGGTTCCTGTTTTGTCCTGATTTTGTATGCCTTCGGTTTCTGATTTTCTGAATTATCGATTTTGTACTGTAGACAGGGATATGGTCATTATCCATATTTGTCATGATGCTACAGGACCCACGTTTTAGAAATTTCAAGAAATTTTGTAACGAAAAATTTCAATTGCGTTGAAGAGACACACGATCAACCGAACTTGGCTACATGTGCCCTCGGGGACTCTTGGTCCACCAGCAGTGACACTCACCAAGTAGTTCAAATGTTAAACGTCTTTAAATTCAATAGCATCATTTTAAACGTCTTTAAATTCAAAAAGATTGGAAATAAAAAAAAAATTCTTGGGATTTGGATCGAATCTTTGGCGCCTATAAAGCATTGTTCAACAGCAGTGATATAAGCATTGATGCCCAAACGGTTCATGGATAATGAAAAACATTAGTCATCGTTGGATGTTAATCCGTTACCTTGTAATCTCTTGGTGTAAAACCTAGTGACCTGGTGTCATTCCGTCATAGGTCATTAAATGATTAGGTAACTTAAGGTTCAAGGATACACCATCCGAACAACAAATCACTTCGGAGTCTCTCTTGTCGCCAAAATCGACGTCACGTTATCTATGACGTCACGAAAAACGCGCAAAAATTGCATCGGCACTCTTATTATTTGACGCTGACTCACCTACGCCCTGAAACAAGAACTACTATTTTAGGGATTGTGCTAAATAAAAATGCTGTATTTTGATTAGATTGGGTTTTCTATCGTATTCCTTTGAATCTTGATTAGAAATTGATGTAAACAATTCTTTGATGGGTATGTCCATTCAGAGAAAAGGCTGACAGCGCATTCTGCCGCTTGCCGTCATCTCTACGAGAAAATCACGAAAGAATAATTTTATGCTTGTTTTATTTGTAAACATTCGTTTTATTTATACACGGGGTTAAAATAAGCCAAATCTAATTAATATGTGTGTGATGCTTTTATTTACACGCGGGGTTTAAATGAGCTTCTTCTCACAAAATTGTACATTTTATTAGGAACCAACTCCTTAGTTTACATGCGGGGTTAGGGTAAAACATATGTATGGACATTTCTCGGACAATGTCTATATATCTTGAAGTAGTGATATTTAGAAAAGCAACCATCACGATAAAGGCAAGAGGGGGGGGGGTTAATGCTGTTACGTCGCAAAATCTCTCCGCTATATGTAAGATTCGACATTTATTATAAGCGAACCATAGTAAATTTATTTTGAATTAATCGAAAGAAGAATTTCAATGACAAATGACATAGTACTATAAGTCAAATTTTCGCAAAGTGAATCCTCCTTCTGAAAAAGTTCCCTTTTTTGTGTCGCCTGCGAAGCATAGCGACACTTAGGGATAACTTAAATGATGCTATTCAATTTGAAGACGTTTACATTTGTCCATTGTCCGTCTGTGTGTCTGTCTGTCTGTCACACTTGGATGTCATATCCTATAAAAGTGATCACACACTTTCCTTGGAATAATTTTTTATATTATTTGTTTTTCTCCTTTACTTAAAATGCGAATATTCATGGACCTGAATCAAAGATTTCAGGATTATTGCCTAAACCCTCTCCCCGACAGTGGATTATTATTACCGGTGTACGTTTAATAAAGAGATGGAAAGTAAATATATATTTCAAAATTACCTAAAGGATATTTGATCCTGTACAAGTCACACTGACCTTGAGGATGAACTTGACCCACGTTGAATGCCATAATGCTGAATATCCCGGCACGTTGTAAAAAAAAAGACGTATGCCGACTTACCTACATTATATGATCTCCACAAATCCGTAAATGCAAGGAATACTGTTTTTATTGTCTTACATTGCACACTTAAATTATTCTGCAGCCAGGAAAGAATTTGTCATCTAACGACTATAATGAAATGTTTGCAAGTTGACCAATAAAAATAAGGGGGGGGGGGGGGTATGGAACGTTTATGATAATAATCGAAGATAGCACTTGGTTGCAGCACTGTTTTACTGAGATTTATCAGTTAATTGCATTTTACATTGTCTATATGGATTATTTGGTTTTTTGTTAAAAATAAAAAAAAAATCCTTTTAAATGTTTCCTGTTTTGAAACCCAGATTATTATATATGACAAATAGGTTTTAAAAATGCCGAGCAATTATAAGGCGACGTCCTGGTTCAAAATGACGTTGCTCGTGCTATTGTTTTACCCTTTCTGAGAAGAAAACAGATGTCATGCGGAAATAAATAAGATTTTTCATACATATAGCAATTTAAAAAAATCACTTCAAAAAGATGTTCTGTCACAAGGCCGATTTTAGCCATTCTCGGCTTTTCTCCTTATCAAAAACCAACGGATGAACTTAGCCTGTATATTATATATAAAGTGTGATTCAACTTACATTCAAGTATTAGTAATTTTCTTTGCGTATTCATTTGTCTGAATACATTCTATTCATTTATAATTATATTCATAAGATAAGCATCTTGTATTCATCGCCCCATTTTATTCGGGACCGTTTTTATTCTTTATCAACTTGATTTAACGTTTAAATGGCCAAATGCATCACGTGACGTCATTTGCTTAAAACTGATATAGGCGTTAATATTACTGATATGATTATAACGACGCGGGTAAATATTATAAAATGGGTTACAGAATTCGCTTTTTGATCAGTTCTATTTCCAACTGATATATGGATGAAAAATGGAGTAATTTAGATGAACGGTTTTGGAGATATAAATCCAAATAGAGCACGGACAGGATATCTTGCCAGCATTTTGTAACACAATCTGGAGGGGGTAAGGTCATAATTATGTATCAAACTTAAAATTTTGCGCGATAATTGCTATATCTATTTTTATTTTTGAAAGATATATTAACTTAGATTAATATAGAAATTTTTCCGCTCATTGGCATGTTAACAAAGTACTTAAACCCGTCATTTACTGGTTGGACTCTTAAAATAATGACGTCAAGAATAGAGGCTAAAATGGTATAATATTTAATATTTCATAGAATTTGACGTATCAGCATTGATGTATTTTCCATTTTCATTTGTTTTAGGCCTTCTTTCGTTATTAAAAGAATGGCCATTTACATTCATGCATCAGGTTTAAAATAACAGGGGTCTATTGATGATATGATGCAAATTTGGGGAAAATTCAAAAAAAATGAACATGTACTTCTATGGAAGGTCATAAATTCATTGGAAGCTCGTTGACATATCCTTTTTTTCATTAAAATAAAATACATTTTATTGTTCTCTACCAATAAAATCAATAAAACTTAATCTGTGATGTTAAATAGTGGTTTGAGGTGTTTTGGAAAGTGTGTAACTATGAACCTTAATACACCAGAGATGGTGAAGGAACGTGTCCTTGCATGTCTATACAATGGTTATGTAACAGTCTGTAAATAGGGTACGTTGTGGTCATCTTGGGCTATGTGAGATAAGAAGGTAATGGGGTGAAACACTTCCTTCTTACTACATCGTTTCTGCTTTATCTCAGGTGTCCATTCTACAAAACAATTTTGCTTTTCTTTTATTTTACACCGTTGGGTAACAGGACAGACACGGTTTTATAGCAAGCCATTGTGGACAAATATTTTCTAATATTTCAAATTATTTTCTGATATTAGAAACTACCTTTTAATATTAAAAAATCATTTTCTAATATTAGAAATTCATTTTTTAATATCAGAAATTCATTTTCAAATATTAGAAATTCATTTTCTAATATAAGAAATTATCAACTTTTTTCTAAGTATTAGGAATTCATTTTCTAATATTAGGAATTCATATGCATGTTCTAATATTAGAAATTTATATTCTAATATTTGAAAATCATTTTGTAATATTAGAAATCATTTTCTAATATTAGAAAATGAATTTCTAATCTTAGAAAATGAATTTCTAATATTAGAAATTATACTGAATTTCTTATGTTAGAAATTGATTTTCTAATATTAACAAATTATTTTCTAATATTTGATATTACCTATGATTTTCTAATATAAGAAATTCCTTTTCTAATATTAGAAAAATATGCACCTTTTTCTAATATTAGAAATTCATTTTCTAATATTAGGAAATCATTTTCTAATATTAGAATTTCAATTTCTAATATTAAGTATTCATTTTCTTATATTATAAATTCATTTTCTAATATTTGAAATTCAATTTCAAATATTAGAAAATGAATTTCTAATATAAGAAAAATGAATTTCTAATATTAGAAAATGAATTTCTAATAATAGAAAATACCTATTTTTGTCCACATTGGCTTGCCATACCGTTTGCTCAAAACGTGGTATTTGACCTTTCTAATTAAATCTCGATACCGTTTTCCCATAGTGCTCTTTATTGAAATATTTGTTTTCAGTACAATACAATACAATACAATACAATACAATACATTTTGCTTCAATTATCAATATTTTCAATACAACACGCATTTTCTTTTAATTTTTCTCAAATAAATCCTAATATTGAATCAATTAATGGAGTTTTCAAACCACCTTTCATGCACCAGACACCTTTTTCGAATATCGAATTCTCATCAGTGATGCTTCCAGCCAAAGTGCTTTTTATATGCCATCCAAATTGATTTAATTAGCGCCCTCTTACTTTATGATTAGAATTTAAATTTCTGCATATACTTATCAGAGAGTGCACGGCTTCTACTTTCCTGTAGGGTCGATTCCGTAGCATTTCCAAATAAAATCTTTGTTCAAAATGGCATTGGAGGGATGTATGTGCTAAGATGTTTACCTCATTTAATTTCGATTATATTTTTCGATGAAAAGGCAAGTTTTTCGAAATAGCAAATATATATATATATATACGTATATATGATTTTAGATTAATAAAGGGCCAAAAACAAGGCTTCTTTCATATTTCCTTTAGCATTGTGAATCGATACGTAAATTGAAAATCTCAAAATATCGATACTTTTCAATATTGCAAAATCTGTTTTACCGAATTGAAGCGGCGGGTGTTGCATAAAAAGAGATGCATACTCTTCCTGGGCACCTGGTCTCACTCCCATATCGGGAGTAAGCTTTTTTTTCATATGGTGGAGGTTTTTATTTGTTTGCTTTGGTTCCTGTTTTATCTTGATTTTGTATGCCTTCTGTTTGTGTTTTTCTGAATTATCGATTGTGTGCTGTATACAGGGATATGGTCATCATCTATATTTGTCATCAATATAATATACAGCACTAGTTGCCCATTGTTATGATTGGTTAATTGTTGTCTTTGTTATCGATAAGTTGTCGTACATGGCTCTTTTGTATCTCTTAACGGCCTTAATTCATATTGCGTTTTCCACATTTTAGGAGTTTCAGCTTTCGTTGTGTATACAAAATGTTTAATTTATTTCTTTGACAATATTCGTTCGGTCATATTTATTTCGATTCATTATTATAACAAGCTTTACTATATTAATAGTTACATATAAAAAACATTACTTTATTGTACAATATGAAAATTGATGAGAGATACGGACACAATATCAGTTAACTGCTGTAAAATAAAAATATTGTACAGTGCGAAATACAACATTAAGATAGATGATGTATATTTAGTTATGGACAGACTACCTAAAGCAGGATGTTAGATACAAACACAGATGCAATCAAGCTTGCTCATCATTATAATACATCATCAGCAAAACAAAACAAAGGCGATATGGAACAATTTTTCTTAAGAAATTTAAATTCAAAATTTGTTCAAATTCCCATTGATATTGGCTGCTCTTTTTGAACCTGAATCTAAAGATGCATGACACCGACATCGCCAAAGCTTGAAGTATTCTTTCCTGAGGTTGGAGTCGTTGACCCCATACACAACGAAGTTAATGACGCTGTTAAGTATTTTCAGTATAAACAATGCACCATAGACACCACATTTGACCTTTGTCCCGTCTATTAACCCAAACATTGACAAAGTAATTAGAACGTTATGAGGACTGCAGAGTAAGAAAAACAGTACCGAAATCATAAGAAGCATTCTTGTTGTTTTACCTTCTTTCTCTTTTCTTTGCTGCGTTTTCATATTCCAACCTTCTTTAGAAAAGGTATTTCGTCGTATACCCACTATTATAACAACGTTTAATATGAAAACCAAAGGAAGGGGCAACAAATCATAAGCAATTCTATAGAAATATGAAAACGATCCCATGAACTTTCCTTGATGTTTAAAATATCTTACAGCTTCAGTTGTAATTTTCAAATCGGCTTCCTCTGGTATTCGATCATGGACTGAAAATAAGAGACTGTCAACGAGAGTAACCAAGTCACCCATTGGTAAGAGAACCACAACAGTAGTTACTATTCGTGATAGTCTCGTGGTCCAAATTTGTTTGAGCTTAAACGGAAACCAGACAGCAGTGATTCGCTCTAGAACAATGGCGATGATGAAGAGGAACCCTATCCTCTGAGGGGTGTGAGCCAATAGTGACCAGAAAAATGCATTTGGTACTATGTATCTAAATGATTCGGAAAAGTGAATGTGACCTATATTATAGACATGAGCGATAACTCTTACTAATAGGAACAAAAAGTCTGTACACGCCAAACCTAATATAAACATGTTCGATGCTGCTTTGTGTTTCTTCTTCCAAAATATAATCATTGTTGACATGTTGCCGAATAAACCGATACAAATCACAATTGGAAAAAGGAGAAAGTTCTGAACGTTCATGAAAATGTCATCGTCGACGTTGTCTGGTACATGTAATGGCATGGTAACGGTGCTGTTCCTTAATGACGTTTTGTTGAGCTCCATTGTCACTTCCTTGGTTAGATTTCTCTCTGACAAGTTCATGATAACATTTTCCATTGCACGAATTGAAACTCCGTTGTGTAGTTACTCTTGTGATTTTCCTTAAATGAACAAAACATTGGAGGGTGTAATTTACGATATCTCACAGGACATTGTAATAACCAAAATGATTCAAACACAAAATAAATCATTGAATGAAGAGAAGTAATCATAACTTAAAACAAACATGATTACCGGAAATTCAATTCAATTTACATAGATTCATTAACAACGTTATATAAACATTATATATTAACACCGTTTATAGCATCTATATGACTACATATGGTTTATACAGTGAAGTGGCCCCTTTCAGGCTACTTACTACTTCTTTATCTCATTTATGAAATGATACATGTTCTTAAAATTCCTTTCTCATTTTCAAAGAATTTGGGCTTCAGAAATGGTATATTTTGCCAAGTTTCTGGAAAATTGTCATTTTGTTACTCATTTTCGACAAACTTTAGTTAGTATCGAGTGGGCTTCAGAACAACTTTTATATTTTGATATGTTGTTACTTTTGTGCGTGTGAATGCAAAAGGAAAAAGTTGTTCACGATCCCGCTCAATGTTACCTCAATGAAAATAATAAAGAATTATGCTATTTTTCGCGAAAAATTGACCAAATCACCGGTTTTCATGATATCTATGCAAAATTTCCAGTCTTTCAAATCAAGGAGTAGCTTTTGGAACTAGATTTCTCAAAATATAGATACTGTATATTGCTTTATTTTCGTCAGTACCGATTTTCGTCAATTCGTTCAAATTTTCCAAGGGTCCCTAAAATGTAAATTCGTCAGTTCAAATGACACCTTACAATCAGATTGGCCGTATGCGTTTATTTCCATTGTTTGTTTAGCAATTATTGGTAAACAAACAATTAGAGACATGTATATCACCTAGCTTATTGTGAAAACATATCATTTGTTAATTAAAAACTTTGTTTGCGTATTCGGTTTTCATTGATTTATCATTTGCCTATCGTAATAACTTTTAAACCTTGGAACCTTCTGCTTTTTCATTCCTCCTCTGTGCTCCTAATGGTATTTAAGTTTACCAAGATACTGACCCAATATGCTATGTAAGTTTACCAAGATACTGATTCAATTTTTCCTTTATACACTATATTTTGTCAGGAATATTTATATTCGTCGGTACGTAATTTCGTCAAATGAGGCACTGATGAAAATAACGAAAATTTGTACCTGACGAATAAAAGCCAATTTACAGTTTTTAATTTTCTTAAATGACAACATCTAATTTTGGAGAAGTCGATTTTAGGGGGCCACTCTACTATGCAAACCATGCATACTACTTTGTTAAACGAGAGTATAAGAATTATGAATGATTGCACGTATAAAACACATAATTTATTTTAAAGTCATATTCATACAACTATTCGCCTCGGAAGGAACGTGTTCAATCATTATCTATAGATTTCCCAGTAACTCAGAAAACTTAAATTTTTATTTAGTTTCTGTTAGAGATACTCGGTCTCTTACTTCTACGTTGGTATTGATTTGCTTAATTACATTTAATGGACGATTTAGTCGAAATGAAAGAAGTAACGGATGTTATGAAAAACGACATAACTTATAAACTATCAATATGTTTCTGATACCAATTCCTGCAAGTTTTTAAAAGTATGTAGATATTCTACAATAGTCTGTAACGCATATTGGCATAATAATCGTCTAAGCATGTAAGAAAAGTGGTCACTTCGACCTTCAGTTACGTGAAGTCTACACATGAGGCTTAAACATTCCATTATAATTACTTGTTGAAACATTTACAAATAAGCGATACATTTGAAATCCCATAAATTTCGTGGATTTATATATCGCATTTTACATTTATCTTTTGATTATCAAGTACATATCCCTTCTGAAATAAAGTAACGGATGTGACGATGTTTTTGGGTTTTCCTGTTTTTCATTCATGCTTTAAAAATCAAAGTTGAGGCGAAGATAACTCTTCTTATTTTCAAAGCGGTATCAAAATTTCTTAAGAAAAGTACAAGAAAAGGGAATTTTTGTTCATAACATTGAGTATGTAATTGAGCATCAGAGGTTTTCCTTGTATTAACATCCGTGACTGACTCCGAATGCGTCGTTTTCCAAGAACGTATACTCACAATTGAATACATATTGAAATCTTTGTAACATTGTTGCCAAAAAAGATGATTTACAACATGGAATATTGGTATTCATAACAATTTTGAAGGTGATTTTTTAACATGTTTTAAAAGAAGAAATATATTTTAATATTGGACTTACTTTCTAGTTTGCTTGTATAATAAACACATTTCTTGTTTCCTGCTGAAAACGACGTATTAATTTCTGGTGTCCTTTAAATCCTATTACTGTCAGCGCGGCTCACTCTGGAAATTGGATAAACGCGATTTTGATAACTTTGTCAAGTAAATACTTAAATTAAATATAATTGAATAGTTCTCGCTTAGTAGTAAATTTTGGTATATGGTAAATGATCTTGGGTTTATGCAGTCATATTAAACAGACAAAACACTTTTAGATGGGGTGTTTTCAATGTTAAATTTTAGCTTGACGTCGCCGAGTTTAACATTGAGCCTATGAACAACGTCACGACGTCACATGAAAATTTAGCATGGGGAAAGGCCCACCTAAAACTTGTTTTGTCTATAAAGTTTGATTACGTATTTTCAGAGCATTTCAAATATATCGCTCTGGAAGAATTAACCTCCGTTGCCATGCGGGGACACCTCTTTTCAATTGTACTTTTAGAATTATAGGAAATGGACAGTGTAAAAATTCAATCAATTTCGACATTTCGATCATTATACTTTTTGAAAACTGAAGTGAAAAAAAAAATACTGGATGAACTGCATTTCGAACATTTTATAAAGTTAAAGGAAGTTATAAATCCGAGAATAACTGGTTTACTCTTTACTCTTACGGACCTAAAAATAGCTTTTAGCGTTAATATCTTGATGCAAAAAAAATTATTGCAAAATAAAATAAATGCTGATACTAGTATATCGACTTTTTTGGAAAGTTAATATTAAAATACTTTGTTACCATGGTTACATACAGCTTTAATGTGTTAAATTTGGTGCTGTGGATGGTTCCATCTTTAAATATCTTCCAACATAAAGAACAACGAGATGTCATAATGGTTTATATTTTCGCTGTATGGTAAAAAAAATGGCTGTCCCAAGTGGGCACCGGTTGCCTATGGTCTCGTTGCTTTATATATAGTGGTGTGTGTTTGATTTCCGGTGTTTGGTATTCTTGTCCCTTTGGTGTTCCTTGTGCTCGTTCAATTTTTGTTTTCATATTTGTGTGTTTTAGTGTTTTCCTGTTGGTGCTATAACCGAGATCTGTTGAAAATCCCCTACTTTCGTTTTACATGTTTGAACCGCGTCATCTTAATTTAGACTTGAGGTATCCGTTGTACAATAGAGTCATTTTACATAGCGTTTTAATCATCTCCATTGTAAAGTATCGTAAATCTTATGCCTGGTAATTAAGGTTCTATAAACTATATATTTTCTGAAAGGTAATGATGCCCTGAGTACAGATATAAGACTCATAGGCCTTACAAATCAAAGAGGAAAAACTCTTTTCATATTCCATAGGTTATATAGAGAAAATAGACAATTCAAATGCTTCATCGGTTATTCCCCTTTATTTTTGGGCATTATAACCTTTCAGAAAATATATAGTTTATAGTACTAGTACCTTACCAGGCATGGAAAATGCCCTATTGTACATCGGATACCTTAAGTCATTCAAGTCAATGTGCTAATTCTGTTAATTGTTTCGAATTCTACATTCTATCTATGTAAAAAGGATAAAAACAAGCGTATTTCAGTTGCACATACATGTACATATTCATGAAGAAAACGTTTGTAATTCAAAAAGCATATACATGATATTTACGAAGTGCAGACAAGCAAATGAATGTTATATGAGTCAATTAAATAATGATATCGAGTCATACTCACAACGTGAGCTTTGAGTGATAGGTCCCTTTATTTTTCGCTACTCTTCTCCAACTTTAGTAATATATGCTCTGATGCATTCGATTTTAAAATGATTCAAAAGGTCTATAAATTCCCAATTTATATGTATATGAGAATATATGACGCATTGATTTTACAAAAGCAAATTCCGAAGCTAATTTCAGTCTTTTCGAAGTACCGAACGACATAGCAGGATAGGTGGGATATGGGTGGGAAGTTTTATCATAAAAGGCGTCATTTATTATTCATTGAAATGGTATATTCTATATGTCTTCTGTTCTTCTGTCTTTTTTGGGCGGGAGGGGGTGGTGGTGGTGGTATTTCTTACAACCTTTTTATTCCTTTCTTTGTGCGCTTTTTATCGATTGCTGTCCGTGTGTAATAGTGCAACTGTGTGCAAATTGAAGTGATTTCTGTGTTCTTATTAATATCATTATTTACGAACAGATAAATTTGCAGTATGGACCGACATGCACATTTCGGGTACTGATCCTCAATCTACACAATGAAATATGCATGACCGAAGACTATGAAAGTATGTCCAAAATACCGAAAGACATAGCAGGATAGGTGCGATATGGGTGGGAAGTTTTTTTATAAAAGGCGTCATTTATTATTCATTGAAATGATATAATCTTCATGAAAATTGTACATGAATAATTTATTTATTCTTTTGTTTGTTTAGAAAAGGATTCCTGATTTTCGTATATGTAATTTCCTTGTGCATACCTGTAATTATTTACCAGGCATTCAAATGGGTCCGCATTTGGAATATCAAAGAGGTGTAACAAATGTGTATCATTTACATAAGAAGTATATAAACGCGAATAGGTTGAGATATAGCCAAGATTCTTTCAGACTTATATTTGTAATTTCCGAATTGATAATAGTTGTTCAAAGGCATGTTATTTTGCATAAGATGGAATATATATTAATTAGGTCTTAGAGTCATTTTATGAGAGGATTTACGATTTGAAATTAAAAAAAACCTTGGTTTATTAAATCTTTGCAACATATACGCAGTGTTCAGCAGCAGCGATATTAGCAATGTCAGCCTACAGAATTCATGAATAATTATCAAAATTTGTCATCGGTGGACGAAAATTTGTTATCTTGAATGTCATCTCTCGGTATAAAGGTATATACCTAGTGATCAAGTGTCATACCGTATACTTTAAAGTAACTAGTAAGTGTTTCAGTTTTTGCTATGTATACACATTGTTTTTGTACCATTTGCGTCTCTTTCTGTTCGTATCTGCTTTGTGCTTTTGCATGGGATGTTTTGGTGTTTAATTGTTGGTGCTGCCATTGGGTGTTCTTGGAGATCCCCTCCTTTCTTTTGGAATGATCCGTTCGCTCATATTAATTTCGAATCATAAGCATAATGAGCTTATTGAATTTAAAGACGTTTAACATTTAAACTACTCGGTGCTGGTGGACCAAGAGTCCCCGAGGGCACATGTAGCCAAGTTCGATCGACTTTGGTTGATCGTCTGTCTCTTCAACGCATTTGAAATTTCCTCTTACAAAATTTATTGAAATGTCTAAAACGTGGGTCCTGTAGCATCATATCCCACCCACTCTGCTACGTCTTTTGGTACATTTTTGGACATAAACAATTTTCATAATTTTTGGCCATATTACATTGTTTAGACTGAGGATCACTGACAAGGGTGTAGTACCCGAAACGTGCATGTCTGGTCCATGCTGTAAATTTATCAGGTTTTAAATGATGCTATTGAATTTAAAGACGTTTAACATTTGAACTACTTGGTGAGTGTCACTGCTGGTGGACCAAGAGTCCCCGAGGGCACATGTAGCCAAGTTCGATAAACTTTGGTTGATCGTCTGTCTCTTCAACGTATTTGAAATTTTCTCTTACAAAATTTATTGAAATTTCGAAAACATGGGTCCTGTAGCATCATATCCCATCCATTCTGCTGCGTCTTTTGGTACATTTATGGACATAATAATTTTCATAATTTTTGACTATATTACATTGTTTAGACTGAGGATCACTGACGAGGGTTTAGTACCCGAAACGTGCATGTCTGGTCCATACTGTAAATTTATCAGGTTTTAAATGATACTATTGAATTTAAAGACGTTTAACATTTACTATATCAATATAATAAAATAGCTTCACATAGAAGACACCAATACTTTATTGTACAATATAAGATTTGATGAGAGTTTTAAAAAAGCTGATGGAAACAATATCAGTGAATAGACCATCATCCGATCTTGTTAGAAAGTACAAAATGTCCGAGTCAACATCTTTTGGCGTTGTATTACATTATGACGTCGCTATTAAAAGACGCAATTCCAATGAGATGTAACATTGAAAAAGTGCGCCAAAATTGCCTACCTCGGACATTTTTCGACATTTTGTCAGCCATTATGAATTTTGGCAAGTGGCCTATTGCTGTAACATACAAAAATTATTACTCCGCGAGAAATTCAAGATTAAGGTACAAGGTTCGCCTGTACATGTATTGACAGACGCCCTTAAGAAGGATGTTAGATACAATCACTGTTATCAATCTTGCTTATCAATATGATCAATCAGCAAATAAAACAAAAGCAATCAGGGAACAGCTTTTAAGATTTAGAAACTCAAACATTGTTTAAATTCCTATTGTTACTGGCTGCTCTTTTTGAAGAGACATGACTCCGACATCGCCAAAGCTAGAAATACTCTTTCTGAGGTTGAAGTCGTTGACTTTATACGCTACGATGTTACTGTTTAGTATTTTCAGTATAAATAATGCACCGTACTTACAAATTTTGACCTTTGTTCCATCTATTAACCCAAAAGTTGACACATTGATTAGAACATTATTATGACTACAGATTACCGAAAGCATCGAAATCATCAGAATTAATCTTATTATTTTAGCTTCTTTCTCTTTTCGCATTCAAACATTGTTTAGAAAACGTATTTCGTCGTATGTCTTCTATATACCAGAAGAAGGGACATCATTCAAAAGCAATTCTATAGAAATGCGAAAATGTTCCCATGAACTTTCCTGGATGTTATAAAATATCTTACAGCTTCAATTGTAATTGTCACATCGCCTTCCTCTTGTATTCGATCATGGATGGAAAATAAGAGACTATCAACGAGAGTAACTAAGTCATTCATTGGTAAGAGTCTTGTGGTCCACATCGTTAAACGGAAACCGGACTGCAGTAATCCGCTAGAGAACATGTTCATGTTCAAGTTCATGTTAAAATTTTCTATGGCACGAATCTAGACTTCGTTGTTGTTATTCCTGTGATTTTCCTGAAACAGAAGAAAAAAATTGAAATGTCTTGTGATGGGCAAGCTTCATGTATAATACAAAGTTTCTACTGCATATAGTTCCTTAGATTTTGCCTCAACCAGAAACTTAAACCAAAATGTTGACGGCTGACGGACAGACAGACGGACGGACGGACGGTCATCGTCAATCTATAGGCCGGAATTGCTTTGCAATCCGACCAAAAATTATGCAAACAAATGAAACTCTGATTTAGATTACAGATATTAGTTTTTTAATCACCATTTAACCAGTTTGGACAATTTTGTCGTGAGGAAGTGTGGTGTACATATACCACAATTGTACGTTCTTTGAGACCTCTGGGTAATCGGAAAAGTGGGATAGTTGTGTTCACGTAATCCAGGATAACCTAAGTCGGCACCGATTTCCCATGGGTCTCGTTGGTTTATGTGTGGTCTTTTGTGTTCGATGTTTATTGTCTTGTTTGCTGTTCCTTGTCCCTTTGTGTCTCTTGCTGTGTGTGTCTTCTCTGTGTTTTCACTTGGGGTTCTAGTACTGCAACAGAGTATTGTTGGAGATTCCCTCCTTTCTGATATTAGAAAAGTCGTATGAAGAAATCGTGTTGGCTTGAACAATTCTAGATTCCATTTTGTCAACCACATCCCCTGATTGTTTAATACTTGGCAAACTATTGTGAACCGTTCTTTACGGGAATATTATAAATTTAGTTTGGTCTTCGTATTCCGAAAAGATCCGAGCGATTTGATTACTAAGGTAGAAGTAATAACAAACGAGATGGCGGATTCGAAAACAACACTAGTGTGTTGGAGAGAAAAGTGGCTGGAAATATAACTCATACGTCTCAAATGAGTGAATGACTGATGAATTATTGCATAGGGAGTTGTTCCTGATTGAACCATGCAATTATTTTTACAAGTAAGTGCGGATTTATCTCATCGTAAATTCTACCACTTTTTCAATGCTTCAGGCCAACATCCAGAAACAAAAAAAAAAAAAAAAAAAACAAGTTGGCTTGTTTCGGTCTTACTGAGTACTTAAAAGCTTCTTGCAAGATTTCGTGAAATTCGGTATAGCGGTGGCAGAGGAAAAGTCGAAAATGCGTCAGCCAATCAGAGCCCTCAGCGACTATATTTGATGACCGATCAGCAACAAAAACTTCCACTTGTTAGAGGACCTTGAATTCTTTCTTCTTGTTAGGTTTTGAACAATTTTGTGCAGCATTTGAAGAGGAAAAGTCGAAGATACGTCAACCAATCAGAGCCCTATTTGCTAACCCATCGGCGACAAAACAACAAGGTTTTGAATTAAAGGGACCTTGGGTACATGCTTCCTGTAAGATTTCGTGAATTTCTGTGCAGTAGTTGCAGAGGAGACATCTAAACGAAAATGCGCCAGCCAATCAGAGCCATTGGTGGCAATATTCGTTGATCAATCGGCACAAAAAGATAACAAAAGAAAGGAGGAGATTTCCACGAACGCTCGGTTGCAGTACCCACAGCAATATTCCAAAACACCCAATGCAAAAACACAGAGCAGACATCCACAGAAAGAGACACAAATGGTAAAAGAACACCACAACTCACAACAACATAGAAACATGAAAAATAAAAGAACCACACATAAACCAACGAGACCAATGGGCAACCGGTACCGACTTCGAATCGCCATCTGCCACGCAAGTAGCAGACGGTGTGGTTAACCTGGATTACGTGCGCACGACCCTCCCACTATTCCAATTACCCAGAGGTCTTGAAGAACGTACAATTGTGGTGTAAAACAAACCTCCTCGCTGTTAGATGACAACACACAAGCAAGACCGCAAAACGCAGGGGTCCTAAGGAACACAGATGAATATAAAAAGAGAGCGTACGTAATATGGTCCGTGCTCTGCTTGCTGTAGCGAGCTCATGTGTGTTATCACCCGAGGAGTTCGACTGACATTCAGAGAGGACAGGTGGTTGGGGCCCTGTCTTCTCTAAAGATGTTTGGACAGGGCCTGTCATGGAGTCCCGTCGTCTATAGTATCTGGCACATAACCCTCGGAAATTCACTTCTAATATACATAAAAACTGGACAAATAAGCATTTTGGCAAATTCTTGAAATGTTCGATTTTTTTTCCGTACTGAAGTTTTATGTAAAAAAAAATGTGACGAATTGATTTCATACATGAATTCAATTCTGCCAATAATCAGAAAAATCAACACGATTTCATAATCTGAAAGTCCTTATAAGACTACAAAAAACCGTGATACGGGCGTTTGGTGCAATATATTCACTATACATCGTCCTTTATTGGTGGATCTCATGCAGTAGAGATTTTGACAAGGTATATAATTGTATAGAAAAATATAGCGTCCAACTTCCATTTGTATAGCGGGGTTTTTTTTTAGTTACCAAAAAAAAAATCCGAACAAGGAAGCATATGAATTTGGACCACCCTCCTCCATCTTATTCCCCTCCTCGCTCCATCCAGTCCTTTAGATCCGCACCTGTCTTAAGGGAGCTCGATCTACACCAATGAGTTTGACTCCTTACAGTTGTATTAAATTTGTATAAATGAATTTTAAGCATACCTATATAGTCACCTGTTAGCTTCTGTTGAGATCTAAGCATTGGCCAAATTACCCTCCAGATCCTCTCTAGTCTTTGTGTCGAATCTGTCATCTGTAGCATAGGGGTGATGCATGCAGGGTGAAATTTGATTTCCTGGTTCTTCCAGTGGATGTTCAATCTGTTTTTAAAAGTGTCAATTCCGTCTTTTCGATTTTACAGTTCCACGTTCGATTTGTGCAGGTATCTGACGTAAAAGCATTGTGACGTCATTAAATTCCTTTGAAAACGTCATATTCGTAACCCTGTTTCCCTGAATTTCATGCTGGTTTCCATAGAATTTGATGACGTCACAATGCGTTGACGTCAGATACCTGCACAAATGGGAAGTAACTCTGTATTTCGAAAAGACCGAATAGTATCAGCATCAACTACTCTTCCATATATTACATGTACTTAGGTATTCTTGAAGCAAAGCTAATTTTGCTTACATTCAATCTACTTCGCTTTTTTTTTTTTTCTCTTATTTGTACTTGTCCTCCTTATCCTTGTATTTCCTGACAGTGATAAAATATAGGTTTGCATCCATTGTGCCCTATCTCTTTATAAATTTGAATGTCTAGATCATATCCGCTCTAATTATAGATTTAAAATTTGAAATTTCGTCTTATGATCCCTAATTCTTTGTTTGCCTTTTTTAAAATTAAAAATGTATTGATTTTTGTTCCTTAAATTTGAGCTTGTTGTCAATATGCAAAACTATGATCAAACGTACATTTTCATGAAAATACATGAGACTCCACATAAGAATCATGTTTTGTGCTATAAATAACTGTATATAAATGTATCGAATAAAAAATATCGATACTCGCATCGATGACCAATATCGATACGTACCGATATTTCGATATATTGATCCAGCCCTAATATGTACACCGATGCGTCGTTAGTTGTGATGCACAAGAGTATCCCTTCCTGAACCAATACTCATAAAAATATGAAAAGTTATATATTTCCATAATTATTATGTTGAACTATGCACATGACGCATAAAGTATCTCTCATTAACTTAAAATTACATTGTTTTACAGGCTGCTGTTGTTAACCAATGTATTCTCAGGAATTTATAAATTTATAAATTCTTGGTTAAGCCCATCTCCTCCTTGTGATTTCTTAAAGTGATATTAGAACATATGGGATAATACTTTTACCTAAAACTTTCCCTAAAAATAAACCACAATACGCCAAAAATAGTTTTCAGCTCTTACCGCACACATACGTAAATCCGTTTTGAAGTTGCTATTTTTAGCCATTTACAGAAACCCTGATTCTATAAATGATCACTTCCGGTAAATATGATGGAGAGACTTATGACGTAGAAAGTTGTACATGAAAGACGAAAGTAGTGTAAACAATGCAATGTACCGTTGAGGTATTGAAGCTGAGTTCGCATTTAATTTGCTCAGTTTCACATCTTTTGATAATTTCTTGATCATGTCGAGTATTAATATGCAAATGTTTAATGTTAGTAATTTTCATGCGACCAAGCATCTGTCCGTGAGAAAAAAAAGGGGGGGGGGGGGAAGGGTCTTGAGATGGACGATTTCACACATGATGTTACATCATATTTTCTGTCTGTCCTATTTTATTATCTGTTCTATACACGCACGATTTGAAACTATGGTTGAATATACAGCCCGACCTGTTTCAAACGCAGAAAAAAGGGGGGGGGGTTAACTTGGAATGCGTGCGACTGGAGTTTGAGACCGGGAGGCCCCCTGCCCATCCTTTTATTGAGCTTAGTGAACAACATAGTATTACCTATATTCATATTGTCATATACATTCACTTAAATGACAAATGACAAATGGAGATATCTTTGGCAAAGACGGATTCAGGAATCTAAAATAGGGAGGGCGGATCACAGTGAACATTGAAAACAATCTTTCGGAGAAGCGTAGGAAGGGGGTGAGGGGTCTAATGACAAAAACAAAATGTTATTAATTTATTTTTACATATATTTTTTTGAATTCATCTTCATTAATAATTATTTCAAAATTCACCTGCATTCCCTGCAAGGGATATAGGGTAGACCTTATTTCACGAGCTCCCCAGTGGGTAAAACAAATATAAATTTTAATATTATTCTGAGGCTCCAATTCGATGTCACGGAATCTATTTTAATTAAAATAAGGATCACAATTTATATTCTATCAATATATATGGTCACAATTTTAGGGATTAACAACGAAAAACGATTCGACATTATTCTTTTTTTTTTTCTAAATCATTAAGTTATGGTCACAGTTAGCGGTTTTTAATGGAATAACATAATAATAAAAGAACGAAGCAATAAATTCATACTGATCTGAAAACATTTTTGAAACACGTTTTCATGAGAGGCAATTGATGATAGAAAAGATTGGATGATCTCTCTCTCTCTCTCTCTCTCTCTCTCAACGACTCAAAACGGACAAATGTGCGTGTGTGTGTGTGGGGGGGGGGGGGGGGGGTTACCCCCGCAAACCACGATCTAATATTCGGCAAGTGCTAGATCCATAAATCCATATGTAGATTAAGAATCTATCAAAAATATTGGCCAGTACGATTATTTTTTTTAATCAGAATATAAATTATGTCAAACTTCTGTCCTGAATCTACAGGTGATCGCCAGCCATGAGCATGTTTAGAAATGGTGCGCCCTTTATTTATTTATTTCATTTATTCATTTTTTGCTCAATAAATGAAAAAACTATGTTATAGATATTGATTGTTTTATTCTTGAAACGGTAATCACATGCGTATACACATGTGCTAGTACAGGCAATCACTTTGTCGTGTACAACTTGTGACGTCATTTACTGAGACCCACGAAGAATACAGTCGATCCCGAAAATTTATTGGGTAAATTGACAAAAATGTCGATTTCCTCTAAAACCAGGATTTTTTTTTCTGTGGTTACAGGATGAAAAATTTCATTTTTAAAGAGCTAATGCTATATACTATTTTCACAGATGTTCTAATATCACTTTAATATAAGTTTTTTTCAATAATTTGATGACATGATCTCCAGGTATATCTTCTAGACCATTAAACTCGGGTACACGTTCTTGCTATCGATAGTGAAGTGCATGGTGGTGAAGTTGTTTAATAGATCTGCTTTTTCTGTCTCATCGTCTATGATGTTGTTTCTTTTATCTTTGAGAATTTTACGTTTTGTTTTCTCTTTGTTATGGTTTTGGTTGTTAAGCCTGCTTTTTGAACGAGTTTAGTGTATTGGCTGTAACAACGTTGTCTGGTAAGCTGTTTCATACGCTGACGACTCTATTAGTGAAACAGGCTTTTCCGCACATCTAGTCTGCAGTGGCTTTTGACAAGTTTTTGACTATTACCTCTTGTTGTTTTCCTGGCTCTTTATAAAAAGTGGTTTACTCATTTCACCCAGATTGTTAATGTATAAATTTGTAGACTTGTATAATGTCTGCCCTTATAAATTCGGCTATATTCTAATGATGGAAGACCTATAGGTTGAGCAATCTCTCCGAATAACTCAGATGTTGGATTCCATAGATAAGTTTTGTTGCTCTACGCTGTGTGTTTTCGATAGATACATATATATGACATCTTTTTTGTACAATGTATACCACGCACAGGAAGCATACTCTAGCTGTGGTCTTACTAGGCTTTTTTATAGATGTAAAAACGAGTCCTTCAGTGGCGGATCCAGCGCCCCCTTTGCCAGGGGTTCAAGGTGCGAATTTCGCCGATTTTTACTGAAAATGGGCCAAAATATAGGGGGGGTTTTTTTGAAAATTTTGGGTCAGTGCCGGGGAAGGGGCGGGCGTCTCCTCCGCACCCCCCTGAATCCGCCACTGTCCTTATCCAAATGTTTAAAGTTCCTTTTTATCTCACAGATCATGCGATTAGCCTTTTTCACTGCTGCGTTATGTGGACATATCCATTTTTTTTCCAGGCTACCTTTCCCATGGCCTTTATCACTTCCCTCTGGAAGAAATATTTCAATCTACTGCAATTTTGGCCATTCCTTCCCTCTGCGGGAAGATGACTTTGCTGACACTTTCCCTCTGGAGGAAATATTTCAATCTATGCCTCATTTCTCTTAACAGTCGCCACTCTGACCTCAACTTGACACTGATCTCTTCTTTTGAAGAAAGCTTTATTTTCATAAAAAAAAATTGCTCAATAATTTGGAAACACATGTACAGGCACTTGGATCTGAGAAAATTTTCTATAAGGCACGGTCCATTTGATATTCTTTTTTTTTGGGGGGGGGGTCTTGGGTTTTTTGTCTGTGTAAGATTATTTTTTTCGCCCCAGACCGGAGCAAAATTATTTTTTTCTTGCAAAATTGGAGCAAGAAATCTTTTTGTCTAACATTAAGTGATATGCGATATATTAAGAATGTTTATGTTTTATCAATAGAAATTCTTTACTTTGACTAAAAACTCTAAAATATGACTTCATTTTTATGCACAAATTTAATTCACATCTAAACAGAGAGATAAAAGAATTTTACAATGTGATCCTCAGTAAACAAAATTTATATAAGCTAGGTTAAGTAAGCCTTGGTCTGAGTAAGAGGTTCTTCCAAGCAAATTTTCAGATTTAGAATTGTAAATTGGTGAAAAACTGAAGTTCTCTTTCCAAATTTGCAAATAAAGTTAGACTCTATTATGATACATGCATTTATTAATAGTGAATACATTATTTTAGGAAGACGTACCCTCTTATATTTAACATGCATTCTTTTGATATTATCAAATAGGAACTTTTATGTTTTGATAGAAAACTATAATGGCGAGCAAAGCGAGCCAATATTTTTGTAATTATGAATTGAAAACTGTGGCTAGCGAAGCGATCTCGAGCCGGAAAATTTTCAGGATTATTCAGCGAAATTATATGGTAATTTATTCTTAAGATTATTTTTTTTTCTGTCACACCATAAGCAAATTTATTTTATTCATCAAAGTTCAGAGCAAAATAATTTTTTTCGAAAAAAAACCAAGCCCCCCCCCCCCCCGAATATCACCTAGCCTGGGATCCGTGGCCCAGGCTAAATATCACCGTGCCTAACATATTTCTACACAGGCCCCTCCCTTCTTTTCTCCACGGCGGTTGCCACAGTGGTCGTAGAGTGACAAAATAAGACAGAATATATAGAAACATTGAAATGTCTTTCAACGGAGGGGTCCGAAACTCACGTTGACTGCATTTTTCTTTTCTTTTTTTTGTGTTGTCATGTGACAAAGATATCGGCGTCGTCACATGACTTTCAAAAATGGCTGCCGGCAGAAGTGGCGGATCAGAAAAAGTTAATTTGTGGCTAATTGTGTGCATCTTGTCGACGTTTGCAGTTAAAGATATAGCTGTAATATTTTAATTTTTTCTAACATTTTATAGTTTTCAGTGTAAATGTAATGTAGCGACATGTCAGCGTTATTACGATCTGTAGAAAATTGGCGCCTTACTTA
This sequence comes from Pinctada imbricata, assembly GCA_033119305.1. NCBI lineage: Eukaryota > Metazoa > Mollusca > Bivalvia > Pterioida > Pteriidae > Pinctada > Pinctada imbricata. Next base: position 26,010,737 of record VSWD01000001.1, on the reverse strand, counting down.
CTAGATATATAAAGGTGGTACTCACCGGCTCAGCTCAGCATGTATTGTAAGGCGTCTCACCCTGCATTTTCCCGTCTTTATTCTTGTATTCGCACCTGCCCCGTCCTTCTTGTGCGTGAGTGACGTCTGTCTGTGGTTCTCTAGTGTTCCTCGACTATTCTGCCCTTCCCCATATCGTTTTTCCCAGTCTCCCTCAAAACACGTCTGCCTACCCGTCAAGCTGGATCCAAAGAGCGAGCGTATTAGCTCGTGCACTGCCGCGGTTGTCTCTCATTGGCTTACCGCTTAGCTTGACCTTTCATGCCCCCATATTGGCATATCCTTACGCGGTGTTAAAGGTCAAGTACCCCCATTTTACTACACTCCCCCCAACTTTCTTTATAAGAGGGGAGTGGTATTTCACAGATCTTGTCACTGGAATTGGATGGTCTTCTCAGCTGCTTCTTTTTAAGTTCCCGGCTTCAGCTCACTATACGGTGGGAAGCTTTAAGCATCCCCTAAATCTGCATCCTGCCAATCAGTAACTTTTGAATTTCAGTTTTCCCCACATCTCTAATATCCTGCATACCAATATCCCCTGAATTCCAAATTTGCTATGTAATCTTCTCAGACTTCTAACTTCTTCTTTTCCACTGATCTTCTTTTCAGACAGAACACCACCCATGCACTATCACAGTTCTGCTTTTCATATTTACATATCTTAACTAACTTAAAACTTAAGAACATCACCAAGTTGTACCTCAACTTCTCTCCACACTACAACATATCTACTTTCACTAAACACTACAATACAGTACTTCTCATATATCAACCTTTTACTCTACAATAGGCCTTATTGCCATTAACGTAAGAGTGACGTCCCTTATGTAAGTCTCTAGCGTGAAAATCACAAAGAGTACTTAGTTCGGGAAATTTCTGGGGGCAACGTTGCAAAGCGATAAAATATCGTAGAACGCGTCGATTTCTTTGCTCTGCACTTTATTTTAAGATTAAATTTGACAGTAGAATTTTGCATAGATCTTCTGTCTTTCGATATTATATTAGTTTTTGTTTCAAACATGTGAAACATGACACGGAATCGGAGGAAAGATAATATTTCGAGATGTTCAATGATTGCATCATGAATCAAAGGTGCACTGTCCTAAGACAGTAAATGGATCATCCCAATTGTGTATGTATGATTTTGATAACTTATCCTTCTATTACAAACTATATTGGTGAAATGAAAAGCAAAGACTGTGTAAAACGGTTAAATTCAAGTAATTCAAAAGGGGGGGGGGTCTCTGGACTGATGTTCGAGAACTAGCCCCCCCCCCCCCCCCCCCCCCCCCCCCCCCCCCCCCGGCCCGGTTTTTCTATTTGTTCAGTTCATGAGAAAACGACCTTCATCAAGGAGAAGAGGCAAACCACAGGGGATTCCCAGCTCGACTGGCAGGGGTAGTCTTTGGTATCCCAGGCAGTGTTTATGAAAAGTGCCGGATTGCCGGCGATCTCCAGCGGATTTTGTCAATGTCCTGTGGATTTTTGTGGAAAAAAGCATGTGTTTCTTTGACTTTTACGAAAACAGTGACACCTTAGTTTCGTTTCTTGCCAATTTTGGACTGTTGAAGTTCAAAACCTACAAGCTGAAGATTAAATGTACTGCAGATTGCTTCATGCAACTACATTTAAAATTACAAAAAAAAAACTTATGGAAGTCGCCATCTATGAAATACTTGTGTAATCTTATCCCATGAATTTTCAAATAGCTGAAAATGTGAAAAAATGTGCACTTTTTTATGATGATGATCGCACCAGTAAAATGATAAAATATAAAACATTTCCGTCGAAGCTACCCTGGACACCCAACTGCAGAAGGTGCAACCCCATCTCGTACCCTTCCCCAATCGGCACTTCGTGCCTCGCATCGGCCCATTGGAATGAAACCCTCCCCCGGGCCACTTCAGTTCAACTCTGCATCCGCCCCTGTTTTGTCCACGGCTTTTAAAATGAATCTGTCTTTATCATATTGAAATGTTCTTCATCTGTCTATATCAAAATAAATAAAAAAACATTTTCACATTAAAATCAACACCATTGAACATCTTCTCCACCATAATCGATGTATAAAATCAGTGAGAATTACGATAAGTAAATCAATGAATAATAATGTATAAGGGGGCAACTGAAAGACCACCATCGCGGCACGCCCTTTGCTGAAAACTTGCTTTGACTTTAGACTGAGAGAGGGGCACCCCCACCCCCTCCACCCCAACGCACACACACACACTTCTGATGTTTCACATCCTTAGCATGATTTTCAAATTCAATGGCAGATCTTGGTTTAGAAAAGGGTAGGCAAAACCTTTTTTTTCAAAATCACAATACGCCAGTCTTTCACTCCCCTCTCCTAAATTAAAAAAAACTAACAAAAACAGGAAAAGTAGAGTAATTGAATAAGAATGTAATGAAAAGGAAACAGAAAAATACCATGATATTACGTCCGTCCGCATTATTATCCCTCGTTTCTTCCAGTATAATCATTGATTATATTGTATCCCTTCTTGAAGTTGCATCAAGTGTCAGATCACGATAAACAAGTTGTCAACGCACAAACCGCAAACAAAAGAAAAAAAAAGGGATTATGAAAAAATAATAATAATAATAACAATAAAAATAAAGTTGAAACAAATCACTCTGTCAAGTTCCAAACGTATATTTTTTGCACTTGTTTTTGGCGATGTAAAGAGTAAGCGTAAATTGTATTGCGAATGATAAGGGTAGGGAAGATAGAACGCCAATGTCGGACTCACTAGGAGGAAAACTTTGCGATAACAACAGGGGGAGGGGGTATTGTCAAAATTACAATTTAGTAAAAGGTGGCCCGGGTTGTCTCTGACAATTGAATGAAAATTCATACTCTCTCCAAATTGATAAATCACCACAAAACATTTCCAACCCGACCGGTCATGTATATTAGATTCAGATTTCAGTATATTAGATTCAGATTCTGCTAGAATATTATCAGTTTTCGACTAATACAGTTCAGTTATAGATTCCGCCTCTACTAGGCGTATCATAAACTGCATGGCGCAGAAAAAAAAAACATGGTCATACGTTTCATCTTCCTTTTATGTCTACATTAAAAAGATTATAGAATGTTTTTTTTTTTACAACTGACACCCAATGGAGGGTCTCTTAAATACCAAATAGTATGATTTTACACCCTGAAAAAGACCCTTAAGGCACGTCTGGTGAGGATTTAACCCCCCCCCCCCCCCCTTGTCGTATCAGATGATCAATTTTGACTTATATTCACAAGATAGGTTATAAATAAACGAATATGGGTGGATGATTTGTCAAAACAATTATTATTTCAATGTAAGGATAGGACATTAATAGGAAACATTGAGTTGGTTTTTTTTTATCCAGCCCCCGGATTTATTTACCGTCTTTCTCTCTGTCTTCGTTAAATATTCGTTACATGTTTACTGTTACTTTATTTATCATTATTCTTTTTTTTTTTCTTTTGCATACTTTTGGTCTTTTTGTCTTTGTTTATTTCTTTCTTTGTATGTCTTAAATAGAAACTGGTGTACGGTACGTACGCGTGTTGTATTAATGAGTTTGTCTTTAAATAGCGCTCATGACCTCTCAAACTCCTCTAATTACAATGAAGGTTTATTATTTTAATCTCTTTTTTTTAATCATTTTTTAAATTTTTTTTCAAGTCAAAATTCATCAAATTAGCTAACAAGTTATCGTACATCCTTGAAGATTACACATTTGCTTTTCAAATAACGCGCGCTTTGTTGTTGACAATGACGCCGCCGCGTTGCCCCCACTGATAGAGCCTTTCTATCTTCAACACTAGAGAGCGCGCTAATGGCAATAAGGCCTATTACTGTCATTCTTCACATATAATACTGGCATAATCACTACAATGGGCATCACAACTACAAATCTCTCTCCATGCCCTGCTATCCATCATCCAAATGTCATCAAAATCACACCAGTAATAAATCATAGCACATCACAACACTTATTTTTTTATAGCTTTTTCTATATATAGCACACCACAAAAATATTACACAATTCAATTCAGTACAGAAAAATAAAAAATCTCAGTGCTACTAACAACAATACTCCCTCAATTCCGTGCAGTTATCACAAAAATCCTACAAACCACATCTTCAACTTCACCATCCTCTACTGAAAGTCCATTTTTTCTCCCAATGACTCTACTCTACCTCCTTACTCCACTCACCACAATAATCCTCCACAACATATCTGCACTAATACTTCATCAACAAATCTAACTACACAACTCCATAGCACTGAATCTACATCATATCAAAACACTATCTACACAATTCACACAAATAAATCTCTGTACTGAATATCTCTACAATGTCACACAGAAAAAATCACTCATTCTCAAAAACTTTACACAACTTCGTACACAGTACTAACATCTACCAAACTTACGTCTAAAACCGGGGCTATTAAAAATATTCACATACAATAATTGTTGCACAAATCAAAAATTCAAAATACAAATTCAAGTTGTCAATCACAATCAACAAAAGGGGGATAACTCTCAAAAGTCTCTCTCCTCTACACTCTCCCCACCTTTAAATGACAAGCATTGACAAAATAGTAAAAAAAAAATACAAAAAATACATTACATCATACATTTCTACCCATGTGCAACAATATCACAGTTCTCTACATAACAGAAACCATGACAATCTGTATTTACAATATGCAAATTAAAAGGTTAACCATATCCTAGGTACTATCTCCTCTGTTGTTGATCTTCTAATTTATCTTAACATTTACGGATGGCTATACCATGCCACTCTGTAAACGGATGGCTCAAAATGCCACTCTGTAATCTAGATTCCTTTTCTCTCCTTCTCCACTTATCTCAACTTCCGTTCTCTTACCGGTACTCTATATCTCCACTTCCTTCCTCTACTCTGCCGATCTCTAATTTACTTGTATTCCTCTACTCTCCTCCGTTCCCGGGTATAATTTTACAGTCGACTACTCTACTTCCTTCCTCTTCTCCTCTTATTTCCACTTCCTCTACTTCACTTTATTCCACTTCCTCTCCTCTCCTCTACTCCTTAGCTCCACTCTCTCTTCTGATCTCATAATCTGCACTTCTCCTCCTCTTCTCTCTTATCATTTCCACCATCAACCCTTCTACAACTGTAAGGCACTACTCCATCACTCTACAGACGTTCATTCCCCACGTCTACACCACTTTTCGAGTCCTTATTCTGTTCCTCCTTGCCATCTCCAGGAACCTCGAATCTAAGTTCTCGTAACTTTCATCTCCATCTTGTCTGAGACCACTCACCACTTCTTTCTTTCTCCCAGCTGGCAGTCAATGACCAGGGCTTACGTCGATCTCTACCCACCAGTCCCAGTGGGCTTTACGTGATAGAACTTACCTTGCCCAACCACCACTACTAAAACTACATTCAATTACCACTCTTCCCTATTTCCTCTACAACTCCACTACCTCTACTACAACTCCACTACCACTACGTATACGTCTACTACATCTCCACTACCTCTACTACATCTCCACTACCTCTACTACCAAAAAAAAAAAACAACTACTACCTCCACTCTCAACTACCTCCACTACTACCTCTACCCACACAGTATTTGGCAATGTGTCCTCCCACGCCTTACATACCACCAATACATAAAAATGCAGATCCAAGATGACCAAAATTGTCGCCTCCTAACAACTTCCAAGTCCAATCTAATCTACACTACCTACTCTCTCTCTTTTCCTATCATTATTTGACAATGCGCCCTCCTACGCCTTACATACTCAAAAATGACAAGAAAAATGGCCAGATTTAAAAATAACCAAAATTTTTCCTCTACTACTACTACTACTCATTTCCTCTATCTCTACACTCTACCTCTACACTCCTCCCTTCTCTTCTTTGATGTATTACTGACGATGTACGGTGGGCACTACCGGATTCCCAGGTGCCCTCATTTCCCGTTGGTGTTTTATACATCGTAACTTGGACCCAATCTCAAACACGGGGCATGCTAACATGTTACACTCTGAACTCCACTTCTCATCATCTGCGTCACCTCTCTTTTGATCTTTGTGACCTGTCTGGGCTACCATACTTTCTTCCTCGTCACTACTTTCTTCACTATCATCCTCACTTACGAACCAATTTCTAACCTTCACCTTGGGCAACCTATTATCCAGCTCTTTTACTCTACGTTTCTTTACTCGATCATCGTTTACACTTATTGTCTTTTCACCATTTCTCTTTTCTACTTCCTGGTTCGTACTGACAAGTATAACTTCCTGGTTGACTCTTTAAGCTTGTATGTCTGTCCTTATTTCGTCGCCTGTCTTGTCGTTGGATCTTACTATTTTAAGGGGAAAAGTTTCGTCCATTCCAGCCTCTCTTTGTATGTTTTCCGCCTTTACTTCCCTGTCCCTATCAGATTTGGCTTGTTTCTCTAACCTTCGACTCTCATGCAGTACTTGATCACGAACTACCTGCTTATATCTCCAACAATCTCGGATGAAATGAGATGTATCTCCACAATGAAAGCATCTGGGTACATATGGGCAGTCTCTAATAAAATGGTACATGTCTCCGCATCCAAAACATCCCCAATATGAAAAGTATCGATTTGAGAATGGCGTACTTCCTCTACTTTTTTGATGACACTTTCTTCTTCTTCTCCTTCTCCTCCTCCTTCTCCTTTTAGGAACAGATCTGTCATTTAATGATCTTGATCTCTCATAGTCATCCTTCCACCACACATGTTTATGATCTCTGTCCCTTCTGTTTTCCCTCGTACCATGGCCTCTAAGAATGGATTTCGGTGGGCTAACTCCCATAGCCCCTATTTCCCCTCTAATGAATGATGACGGTGGGCTAACTCCCATAGCCCCTATTTCATTAGAGTTGCCATGTACGTTCTCTATATTTTCAGCAAATTTCTTTTTTCTTCTTCTTTTTCTGTATTTCACTTCTTCCTGACTCCCACTATAGCTGTCCACTGACATAGCCTTGACCTCTATACTAACATCTGATGATTTTGGTTGCAAACTGATGGCATTACACAAACTCGTACTTGAATCGGAGTCTGAGTCAGTATTAGTGGACGCATCACATTTTTCTACTTTTTCTTGTTCCTCTATCTGTTCCATTTTTCTCATTTGTTTGATTTCTTGTGCTAAATAATATGCTATTCTTTCGTTATCATGATCTGACATTGTTCTTTTCCTGCTTTCACTGCTTATTGATTCTCGTGACCTACTTTCTTCACTTGGACTACTATTCCGCTGCGACATACTTTTCCCACATGGACTTTTATCCCGGTGTGACTTACTTTCACTTCTACTTGATTTCGGTGACCTACTTTCTCTACTCGGACTTCTATATCCCTGCGACATAATTTCCTCACTTGGACTTCTATTCCGATGTGACCTACTTTCACTTCTACTTGATTTCTGTGACCCACTTTCAATTCCGCTTGATTCCTGTGACCTACTCTCAGTTCCGCTTGATTCCTGTGACCTACTCTCGTCTCTTAGACTCTCCCCTCGCATCTCATCTCCTGCATTCCTCGTAAAATCTGAATTACTTACTGACGGTTTGTCTACACAATCTATATACCTAACTTCTTGTCTGTCAACTAAATCTAACTCGCCAGATTCCATCCTTACATAGGTACATTCATAAACAGAGCTACCATGTACTTCTATTTCGTAAACTAGATCCAATTTCTTTGACCTTTGTGTATCGGAGGGCAAAAGTTGACATTGCCCCTGTTTCTCGTCAAAACTGCTGATTGTACTGTTTATGGACTGTGATGTCGAATCAATTACCTCTTCGTATGCGTGTGACATGTTGCCAGTATTCGAACTCGGTGGCAATGTGCTCGATATAGTGTTTTCCAGATCCTCGTCTCTAAATTGGCTCACGATGTAACTTCTAAACATTGTAACAACAAATTAAAACAGGATTTTTCTTTATTACAACAATGGTATAAACAATGTACACAATGAACACAGGTCACTCTCCTTACCGGTGAAAATTCACTCCAGCGTCGACTTCTCTATCAATTATCCAATGTGGACTGTTATACAGACAAACTCAATAACAGACAGATGCTCTCTAGATGTTGGTTTCGTGATAGACTCTTGACTATAATTTTTTCTACACCCCGACGGACATGTGAACCTGGTTTTTGGAAGTTGCATCAAAATTCGTACTTGTCATCGATCGTATCGTGTAAAACCTGTTGCATACTTTCATAAATGTTGTTAAAATAATGATGACAACCCAGAAATATCGTTTATCTTGAAGGAACACACTGATTTTCTCATCGACAGGTTTGTTTACATCGACTCGTCCGCCATTTTGTGACGTCATACAAAATTTGACAAAGTTCGGGAAAACTGCTAAAAAAAACTTTGACTTTTTTACTTTCTCCTCCTCTCCTTTTTACAAATAAATCCTCCTCTGGTTCGACGTTTCGTTGGGCGCCAATGTAGAAAATTGGCGCCTTACTTACTAGATATATAAAGGTGGTACTCACCGGCTCAGCTCAGCATGTATTGTAAGGCGTCTCACCCTGCATTTTCCCGTCTTTATTCTTGTATTCGCACCTGCCCCGTCCTTCTTGTGCGTGAGTGACGTCTGTCTGTGGTTCTCTAGTGTTCCTCGACTATTCTGCCCTTCCCCATATCGTTTTTCCCAGTCTCCCTCAAAACACGTCTGCCTACCCGTCAAGCTGGATCCAAAGAGCGAGCGTATTAGCTCGTGCACTGCCGCGGTTGTCTCTCATTGGCTTACCGCTTAGCTTGACCTTTCATGCCCCCATATTGGCATATCCTTACGCGGTGTTAAAGGTCAAGTACCCCCATTTTACTACAATCATATTGATAAGCACACAAGTCGACAGGTCGAGGAAATATTGTAGTTGCTTCCGGTAGTTGCAGGTACCGATAGTTCAGTACAAGTTCTAAGACTGAGCTATCAGGATGTCCCTTTATCTCACTCTGCAACGAGTCTGACTGTGTGTGTAACCCGGAAGGCCGGTGTTCGACTCCTGTACCGGGCACCTGCAAACTACAATGTACCTCAGTCATTGTCGACAAGGTGAACAGTTGGTGTGTGTGGGCCAGTTCGATCTGCAACCCTGCCAGAGGTTGGAGAGTAGCCACAGAGCGGGGTACACCCTCGGCCCTCAACAAAAAGGTGGAAGGGTGTAGTGGCTTCCTGTAGTTGCAGGTTCACCGATATAGTTCAATACAAGTTCTAAGACTGAGCTATCGGGATGTCCCTTTGGCTCACTGGGCAACAAGTCTGACTGTCACCTGGCCGGCCGGGGTTTGACTCCCGATCCTGGCACCTGCAAACTACTTCAAAATTCAAACTTTATACTAGTCTAAGAATTCTTCTTACCTCATGCAATTTGATTTCAAGCTTGACTCGGTAGTTGGATTTAGAAAAAAGAGCAGCATTTGCATTTCATTGTTTGTCTGTGAATAAGATTAGAAGCTACACTACTACGGAGTCAAAGACAATACCCTCACATGGGTCTAGTACCTAGGTGTCTACATCAGCAAGGACCTCTCCTGGAATAGTCATATCCAGCAAACAGCAGCCAAAGCCACTAGATCTGTTGGATTTCTGCGCAGGAACCTACGGGGATGCCCAAGCGACGTGAAAGCCCAGGCGTACACCACACTAGTAAGGCCAGTACTGGAGTACGCATCCTCCGTATGGGACCCCTACACTATCCAGCAGATCAACACCCTGGAACAGGTTCAGCGGCAAGCCGCTAGATTCGCCACTGGTGACTATACCAGTAGAGAGCCAGGATGTGTCACCAGCATGCTGCAACACCTAGCATGGGACACCCTAGAAGAGCGAAGAGCCAGGAACAGAGCTGTCATGTTCTATAAAATCATGAACAACTTGGTAGAGATTCCACTCCATCATTACATCCATGTAAGTAACACCAGAACAAGGAGCGCTGTAGCCAACAACATCAGGCACATCAGTACTAGAGTGGATGTTTACAAATATTCATTCCTACCAAGAACCATCATCACATGGAACTCCATACCACCGGACATATGTAACCACCCATCCATTGACAGCTTCAGGCATGCACTACTCACCATCAGCATGCCTGGCCTCATCAGCACTATGCAAACACCAGGGCTTTTATCGTTTTTAATTGTAAATACTGGAAGTTTTAGCTTTTAGCCTACCATGCACCGGAGTATTATCACTCAGTTTGAGTAAGCTCCGTGAAGGAAGAAGAAGATCCTTTAATTTTATTACATATTAAGTTAATTAGTATTTGATTACGTATTTTTAAAGGAAATGTTCACGTTCCAAATACTAAAAATGTCAATAGATTTACAGCTCTAGAGACAGACAAGCCTTAGGACGGATCTAGAGCAGGGTCAATACCACCCCCCCCCCTTCAGCAGGGGACCAGTAAGACAGAATTTTGCACACAATGTACATCTTACACGACATAAATATGAGATAGAGTCACTCAGTGTCTCACAGTGGTGTAATGAGAACAAATTTTTGTGTCGCCTGCGAAGCATAGCAACACTTGGGGAACACTTTTTCCGTCTGTCTGTCACACTTGGATGTCACACCCTATAAAAGTGATTCCGGAGTGTCGCTATGTTTCGCAGGCGACACATGCATTCCTTGGAATGATTTTTTATCTATAATATGTAAATAATACTAATGCAGTTTTAGGTTTCATTTGATATTACAGCAACTTTCATATGATAAAATCTGACTGATCAACTCCAGCTCTGCAAAATAAGTTTTTAAAAATTTCATTTTCAGGCCACTAAAACCCGTTCCTTTACGATCGATAAAGTTGGCAACACGTTCCTTAGGGATGGCAGGCCTTTCCGTTACATCTCGGGAAGCTTTCATTACATGCGAGTGCCGAGTTATTATTGGAGAGACAGACTCACTAAAATGTATGCGGCGGGACTAAATGCCGTACAGACGTAAGAATTCTGTTTGTATTATAATATATTTATACAGTAAACTTCGTATATAACGAAGCCCAGGGGATCATTTGTCCTAATTTGTTCATAAAAGCAATATTTCGTTACGTGCATTTTGATGCTAAATATGTTTCCTTGGTGAGGTAGTTCACAGCACACATGATTATCTTATTGCCATGAAATGATTTCAAGCATGGATCTGGATAATGATGCAGTTATTAGTTGAGAACTTCTGTATGTCATAAACGATAAACTATATAAGCAAGATTTTAATTGTTCAGAATTGGAAAAATTATGAATGTAAGAATTTTCAAATTAATTATACCCTATAGTATTTATCAATATTTTTCTGTGACATTTTATCTGGGCATGCATTTTTTTTCAGTCAAATTACTTGAACCGTTGCACATTACCAGTATCAAATTTATTTATTCAAAATATGTAGATCTACAATTGATAGAGAACTTAGTTGTTGTTTTATATTTCGAATTATACTAACATAATCTTATCACAAAATTGAACATGTTGAATTTTCTAGATACATCCCATGGAATTACCATGAACTAGAAAAAGGCCAGTTCGACTTTGATGGGGAGAAGAATTTGGAACTTTTCATTAATTTGGCTCATGAGGTTGGATTGCTTGTGATCATTAGAGCTGGACCATATGTGTGTGGAGAATGGGAATTTGTAAGTATAGGACTTAACCAAGTTGTTTATTATATGCAAGTATTGAATTTTGATTTCGGTCTACTCATGACTATACAGACCAGCTGGTCAGGTATTGGTTGACCAAGGCTGAAGGCAGAGGCCAGCCATTGCCCAACAAGGTCTGTACATAGTCATGAGTAGACCAAAATCAAAAGTCAATAACTACTTTATTAATTGACCCTTCAGATTCCGGGAAAAAATGCAAAATTTTGTGATGTCACAATGCTTTATATATATAATTACCTCAGACAAACAAGCTTCGAACCTCAGTCAAGCATCGGAATTACATTGTGACGTGAAGAATTTCTCAAATTTTTCCCGCGTTCGGAAGGGTCAATTATTACGATAATTTTTGGGACACTCGTGTCCCTCTGCTATGGCATCCAAATTTTCAATGCTCTCAACCAATCAAATCGATAACTCCTTCGGTTTTTAGCTCTACTGGTCTCAGACCAGTCGAGCTTATGCGATACCCCGTCGTCCGGCGTCCGTCCGTCTGTCCGTCCGTCCGTCCGTAAACAATTCTTGTGCTCGCAACTCCTCTGAAACCATAGGAGATAGAAAGTTAATTCTTTTTGCATCCTACTTGGTATGTGGTCTAGTTGTGCACCTGACATTTGGTTTCAGCCCCTGACCCCCAGGGTCTTAGAAAATGGGCGTGGTCATGAAAATCTATGTAATCTTGTGCTCGCAACTCCTCTGACACTGTAAATGATGGAAACTTAATTCTTTTTGCAATATGATGGTTCTGTGGTCTAGTTGTGCACCTGATATTTTGTTTGAGCCCCTGACCCCCAGGGTCTTAGAAAATGGGTGTGGTCATTTTCACCTATATAACTCTATGTAATCTTGTGCTCGCAACTCCTCTGACACTATAAATGATGGAGACTTAATTCTTTTTGCAATATGATGGGTCTGTGGTGTAGTTGTGCATCTGATATTTTGTTTGAGCCCCTGACCCCCAGGGTCTTAGAAAATGGGTGTGGTCATTTTCACCTATTTAACTCTATGTAATCTTGTGCTCGCAACTCCTCTGACACTATAAATGATGGAGACTTAATTCTTTTTGCAATATGATGGGTCTGTGGTCTAGTTGTGCACCTGATATTTTGTTTGAGCCCCTGACCCCCAGGGTCTAAGAAAATGGGTGTGGTCATTTTTACCAACATAACTCTATGTAATCTTGTGCTCGCAATTCCTCTGACACTATAAATGATGGAGACTTAATTCTTTTTGCAATATGGTGGGTCTGTGGTGTAGTTGTGCGCTTGATATTTTGTTTGAGCCCCTGACCCCCAGGGTCTTAGAAAATGGGTGTGGTCATTTTCACCTATTTAACTCTATGTAATCTTGTGCTCGCAACTCCTCTGACACTATAAATGATGGAGACTTAATTCTTTTTGCAATATGATGGGTCTGTGGTCTAGTTGTGTACCTAATATGTTGTTTGAGCCCCTGACCCCCAGGTTCTTAGAAAATGGGTGTGGTCATTTTCACCTATATAACTCTATGTAATCTTGTGCTCGCAACTCCTCTGACACTATAAATGATGGAGACTTAGTTCTTCTTGCAATATGATGGGTCTGTGGTGTAGTTGTGCATCTGATATTTTGTTTGAGCCCCTGACCCCCAGGGTCTTAGAAAATGGGTGTGGTCATTTTCATCTATTTAACTCTATGTAATCTTGTGCTCGCAACTCCTCTGACACTATAAATGATGGAGACTTAATTCTTTTTGCAATATGATGGGTCTGTGGTCTAGTTGTGTACCTAATATGTTGTTTGAGCCCCTGACCCCCAGGGTCTTAGAAAATGGGTGTGGTCATTTTCACCTATATAACTCTATGTAATCTTGTGCTCGCAACTCCTCTGACACTATAAATGATGGAGACTTAATTCTTTTTGCAATATGATGGGTCTGTGGTCTAGTTGTGCATCTGATATTTTGTTTGAGCCCCTGACCCCCAGGGTCTTAGAAAATGGGTGTGGTCATTTTCACCTATTTAACTCTATGTAATCTTGTGCTCGCAACTCCTCTGACACTATAAATGATGGAGACTTAATTCTTTTTGCAATATGATGGGTCTGTGGTCTTGTTGTGCACCTGATATTTTGTTTGAGCCCCTGACCCCCAGGGTCTTAGAAAATGGGTGTGGTCATTTTTACCTACATAACTCTATGTAATCTTGTGCTCGCAATTCCTCTGACACTATAAATGATGGAGACTTAATTCTTTTTGCAATATGATGGGTCTGTGGTCTAGTTGTGTACCTAATATGTTGTTTGAGCCCCTGACCACCAGGGTCTTAGAAAATGGGTGTGGTCATTTTCACCTATATAACTATGTAATCTTGTGCTCGCAACTCCTCTGACACTATAAATGACAGAGACTTAATTCTTTTTGCAATATGATGGATCTGTGGTCTAGTTTTTATTCTGATATTTTATTTGAGCTCCTGACCCCCAGGGTCTTAGAAAATGGGCGTGGTCATTTTCTCCTATATAACTCTTTGAATCTTATTTTTTGTGTCATTGAGCTAGCAGCCCCTGGCCACTAGGATATTGAAAAATTGTCATGGCATTCTTTTTTGAAATGTCTTATCTTGGATATTATGAATTCCATGAGTGATATTCTAGTTGCAGTTTAATGGATATGTTGTTTTGTTGTGCAATGCTCCTTATAATTTATTAAAGTGCCTGCTTCCTTATAATGGTCTTTGGTTTAAAAGAAAGGAAATTGATCTTTTAAAACAAAACAACCAGGAGAGCTACAGTCTCGTCAGAGACTTCTGGTTGATCACGTGATCATGATTTCTTGACTCAACTGCTTTACTTCGATGAATCAGAGTAAGTCCCTGTAGAAATTCCAAGATTAGTTTGTAAATTGTGTGATTAAAATTTACCATTATGATCAGCAAATACATGTATATGATGTACATGATAATGAAAATGTGCTTAATTTCTTCGATCAATTTGAATTCTCCATGCAGTAAATGATGCGTGATGCTTCCTAGAAAAGGTAGTCGGATTTGGGTCGTGAAAAAAGTAAAATAAAATTCACCTTTTTTCAGCGTATCAACAGATTAATTTCGATTGATTTTCAGGAAATATTCATTCTCTTTTTGAATATTCGATATGTTGAAAGGAAGGAATATTGTTCATGAATGA